>OLMO02000003.1:636703-694123 GCA_900291935.2 Cassiopea xamachana | reverse complement strand
ATATATATATATATATATATATATATATATATATATATATATATATATATATATATATATTACAACCAAACTGTATTTGTAAAATTTTCCTTCAAAGGTTATCTTTCAATTTGCATTTATAAGCTTTGTTGTGCTTTGGTCGTTCTCTGTTGGCATGGTTTTCTTGCACAACTCCTTAAACACGGAAGGCAATGATCAACGTCTACAAGACAAATTGCTAAACAAGTCTGACGTGCAAGTGGTATTAAGTAAAGGTTTCAATGGGTAAGAGGAATCATTCCAAATATCTTTGATCCTCTAATTTTGAAGTTGTTTTTGAATGCTGTTTAAGTCGTCCACTGACAATTTTGAGACTACACTCGCCTTTTAAAGCAAAGGCATCTCTAAATACTAGAACGAGTTGATATGCCCTACTTTTGAAAGACTCGGTAAGTAAATATGCCTTATTTTTTAGAGGCTTGCTACACATATATGCCCTATTTACAACTTATATTCAAGTAGGCTCTTTCATCAAATACAATTCCACAGTTTTAACTTACAACAGCATAAAGTGTTACAAGTAAACACTAACTTTAGGCCTTGCATATGACCCCAGGAGAAAAAGTGAGTGTTGAGGGAAGAGTATCTACATGTCAAGTGCACAAAATTGCCCGTTAAATATACCAGCGGCCAAAAAAATTGTCCAACAAATTACCAATTTTTCATTATTGGGGGTGCTTCACCCCCCATACCCCGAGATGTTTCGCCCTTGCAGGCTATAGAAGGATTAATGAAGCTTCGTAGCTTATACTTGATAAATGGTTGTTGCAAGGCATAAAGATTGAGAAAATCCACTATGCCTTGGGAGCCATTGATATAATTTACCTATTGTTAACCCATGACCCATGACCTTGAAGTTTGGCCAATGACCTTGAAGTTTGGCCCATGATCTTGAAGTTTTAAAACAGTTCATGTTTTGTAATTTTTATGAGAAATGGAAGTTAACCAGGGGCTGACTGGTTGGGGGCCATTCGGTTGGAATACCCAAAAGGCCAGCAACATGAAGTGGAGAAAACGTTAAATACTGAATATGGAGAACTTCGCAGTGTGTATATGAAAGAACTTACATTTAAAACTGTGGATCTATCAGAGATTTGCAGCATTTATCAGTATCTCTGCCCACTGATTTACTCTTTCTAGAATTCATGGGCCGGTTTAGTCACACTGTGTCTAGACCAAAAAATTTGGCTAATCCACCCCTGAAATTGACACGATCATCTAATCACTAATATTCTTCTCTAGTATATAGGTGCTGTACTCAAGCAATTTGTTAATTTAGTGGGTGTTAAATATATTAAATGTTATGAAATTTTTTGTTAAAATGTGAATTGGATTGTTTTAATGATCACTATCAATTTATACGTACTTATCAATTTCTACGTACTCCAATGCTCCATTACCAATAACAGATGTTCCCTTCTCCTGATCCCAGGCTACCAGCAACAATGGTGACCCTTGCTTGGGCAAGCATGAATATGGTTGGTCTTGCAACACTGCAAGGTTTTGACGATGGTGGTGTCTCATATTTGTGGAGCGCATTTCTGTTTACATTGTATTATATGGTGTCAATGATTGTATTGCTCAATATGTTGATTGCAATGATGAGCAATTCATACCAACAAATTGAGGTATGTTGAATGTGTTGTTTGAAATGTGATGTATAAGCAAATAAAGCCCAATGCTGCACGATACAACACAATACAACATGATGCCGCACGACACGACACGACGCAGTACGATATAGCATGATACACCTTTGTGCAGCACGACGTAGCACGATACAACACGACGTAGCAGGATGCACCTTGACGCACCTCCATGAGCATTACTGAACATGATACAGCACAATGTGTCTCGATACAAAGCAATACAACACGGAACAGCGCGATGCATCTTGATGCAACACGATAGAACACGATAATACACGAAACAGCGCGATGCATCTTGATACAACACGATAGAACACGATATACTAAATCCAACATGATTTGTATCTTGCATTATTTTAAGAATTTTGCATTATTTATTAAGTGTAAAATCATAGTTTGCAAGACTTCCCAAATTCCCAAACAGTGATGGTGCTAGAAAATTACTGCAGGGGGGGTAGATCTGTCAAAGTGCCGACGGCGAGCGGTGTCCAAGAATCTTTGCAGACAATGCCTACAGTATTGCTTAAAAGGTCTAAAAAATAAAAGGTCCCGGATTTCATGAAGTACCGACGGTGCATAACCATTTAGGTGTCAATGGGAGGCTAGTAACATTTTTGGGGGGCTACAGACCCCCAACCCTCCTGCTGGCGCCATCCCTGTACCCAAATGTGTCCTCTAGTTACATTAAAACCCATACATATGAACCTTCACATAATTCGAACCTAAAATTCTATATTTTTATTTCAAATAATTAGAATTTTTTCAGCTTGATATTTTAGCTAGGTTCTAATTATTGGTTCATTTTTTATTTACTTGGAAATAAATTCTGCTTGTTTGCCAATGAGTCGCTTTCATGGATGCTCCTACAATAGTACATACATTATGTGATAAGCAGGCTCAAACATAGCTTCTTAACCACAAAGCTATGGGTGGCGAACTATGTTGCCAAAGGCTTTCAATACTGTATTGTGAACTATCATTTTTGTGGCATTTGTTTGGAACCTGTGGTAAGATAACTGGAATTACCTCATCATATAAGCACACGAACAGGCTCAGTTCAAGATTGCATATTCTTATATGTGGTTCTTACTGTATTTACCAATGAATTGTCAAAGACTGAACTTTGAACGACAAAATATGATACAAAATAAATGGTCTCAGAAAGAGTTTGAGAGTTTCAAAGTGTTATACTTTGCATATTTATTCATGTTTGATGTTGATTTTAAATTTTTTACATATAGTAGAAACCTGCATGAAAGAACCTGTGAATGTAAAATCATTGAGGTTGAAATTTCATTATTTGAACCCCCTGAAAAGAACCTCAAATAGGCCAAAACGGAGAGTGGTTCTTATGCAAAGGGTTTTTTGTTGTGTACTTTGAAAATTTAAAAGTAGAAGTTTTCATAGGCTGTTTGCGTACGAATCAATTTTTTTCTACTAGTACAATACTACAAGAATCCTTAAACTTTTCAGAATTCTTCAGTCAGACATCAGATTACAATATAACAGAGCCTACCAAAGAAAGAGAAAATATTTTGCCTCCCCCACCTGCTTCAGTGACTATAAATAAGTTCTATGCAATTTTTTAAAGTATATCTGCTCCCTGGGATCACATGCCCACCCTTGCATCATATCATGCCCCCTAAAAAACACTGGTATGCAAGAACGTTGTTAAGAACCTTACTGGCTGGAATTAGGAACCCATCCAGGCTGCCAAAGAAGAATCTAGGCTCTTTTTTGTGGGTTTCTACTGTATGAAATTTATGGCGAGGGAATTCTAGTGATAGAGGAAGCAATGAATTGAAAAGAAATGAAGACGCATATGAAAATTTAAGATGTTTATGCTTCATCGTTAGAACTCAGCTGATTTTTTATTAATTTTGTATGTAGGATAGTTCCAACGTCATATTTTCATTTCAACATTTAATTTAGAATAACATAGAAGTTGAACACAAATATGCCAAAACGCAGTTACTGGTTGATTATATTACTGTTAAGAGTTTCCTGCCGTGTCCTTTCAATTTGATTCCAACATGGCATGGTATAAAGAGGCTTGCAAAAATGCTTTGCGGAAGAACCAGTAAATCTAAGGTCAGTTATGTTATGTGCTGGAAAATTAAATTTTTTAAAGGTTTGCTTTACTTCAAATTGATTTTATTTAAAATCAAATGTATGAGAAAGGATTATATTAAGGATCTTGTGCAAAATCTGCTTAAATTAAAGAAAGTTCATTATTGCATTACCAACTTCAACAGCTATGCATAGTCAAATGTTTTTAAGTACGGTAGTTCATGTTCACTTTTATAGTATACGATTAGATTAGTTCATTAAAAAAACACAACCTTGGTGACTTGTCAGGAAAAGAAACGCTACCAAATTGACAACCTTAATATAAAGTTTAATTTTTTTGTAAAATCCAGATGTTGGGGACGTAGAAGAGTTCCATCATGGGCAAGTTAGCAATATCTTTAGGTCTTAGGATTAATTTATGATGTCTTTAAGGTATTTTCAAGATTTATTAGGATTATTAGGATTTATTAGGATTGTTTCAAATGGGATGCTTTGGAAATCGATAGATAAAATAGCTTTCAACCTAGTATTTTAAAATTGGAATTGATCATTTAGCAAATGTTTTAATAAAAATCCTTGTCAAGCTTTTCTATCTTGAAAAAGTTTGCTTACTTGAAAGTTACTCTTAGAATGTAGATATCCTAAACTTTTCATCCGTCTTCATTTTATTAGTGTTTTTCATAGGATTTCCAACAAAGACAGAATCATGATAGAGGAACGGAGTATGAGGTGTGCTGTTTGAAGCAATTTGTTATTAAGTAGCCCTTCTGTGTTTGCAAGATCAAACGATGACACATGGAAAAGCTAAGAATTTCTTTTAGCTAGGAACTTTTATCTGCTAAAAACTTTTATCAGCTAAATACTGCAATGCAAAAAATTATCTCTTTAATTTTCTAGCAGTGGCATTTCATCTAAATTATTTTAATTTTTACATCATTCGCTAATTGCTGACCTATATCTTTAAGAAAACCGTGAAAACGCTGGTTGAAAGATATTTGCGAAAGAAGATAAAGCTGAATGCAAGGGCTCATGAATGTAGTGAAAGAGCAAAACACGACTACAACGTTGAATTCGATGAGCGTGTAAAGAATTTCATCTTTAGAATGGAGCAGAAAGAGTCACCTAAAAAAAAGCCAAGTTTTGAGGTGAGTGCATTCAAGTAGGTGAAAATATTATCGTATACTGATCTATTGAAAAGTTGGAGGCCAGTTGCTACTCACGATCTGAGAAAATTGCTAAGAAATAACTTGAATCAAATTATACAGAAGAGATACAATAAAATACTCGCAATTCTGACCAGCAGCATTCTTTGCATGGGGAGCCATCATGCTTGAAGCTCATTCTTTACCGCTAGCTTTATTGATGTTTTCAAGCGAATGCAATAACTCTTATTATAGCAAATGAAGTTGATAAGTCTTGCTATGAATATATTTGCCACACTTTCTTATTATTTTAGGATTCTGGTTTAGACATCTCGTTTAATGGAGATCACGGTGGGGACTCGTCAAATAGCGCACATGCAAGACACAGTGTTTTAGTAAATTAGAAAGTTTAATATGACTCACAAAATCGATTTCGATGCATCATAGAATTAATCCATCTATTCATCCATCCATCCATTGATTGATCCATCCATCCATCTATCCTCGTATCTATTTCTTTTATCTCTTTATCTCTCAATGTGCTCTTCATCTTATGTATCTATTGTATTTCAATCAATTTAACAGTACATTTATTGGACAATAGTTCTCTTTTATGCTATATAATGAAGGAAGAAAAATAAAAATCATTATGCAATTTTTTGTTGCAGACTATGTGAGGTTTGAACATGACAAAGTTGCTTCACTGAAATCTAACTCATATCATCTGTAAAAATTTGTTTTAAACACAAAATTCCAACGCGTTATTCCTTATTCACAAAGAGCTGGTCTAGCTTAAACCACTAAATATGGCTTTCTTACTCTTTTTGCTAGGAGTGCTAGAAAATGTCAGGACCTAGGATTGTGACGAGTTAGAAACGTATTCTGTTTGAGCAAAGCAAAAGGAAATCACAATCAATTTTAAATTACAGTAGATGACTGTTTGGCATGGGTGCCGAAGCAGGGGTGGGGGCAGCGGAATTCTTGCTTCTTCCTGCACTAGTGGAAAGGGGGCAAGAATGCCCTTTTCGTCAAAATGGATTTTTCGAATTAGTTAGATCAAGGAATATTTTAAAATACATTCCTGCCATCAAAGTATCATAAACTTTCGAATTTGTCGAAGGTTATCTTACAGCGTTTATTTCACTTCAAGTGATTTGAAATTCAACTTTGTTTACATGACTTCAGAATATTCTCTTACAGTATGATCACCTTTTATTACAATACCAGTTCAGCAATTTCCCTAAAAACCTAACACACCCAGAAAGCCATTGTTATTTGTTGTGGTCAATGGAGGGTATGGTCACTAAAAGGGCATGGCATGGTGCCCCACAGGAGAAAGCTGCCCCTTTGCCCTGATGTGATTCTGGCATGCCTGTAGCTTGTGATTTTAAATAACAGTTATAAGCTTGAAGTAGACAAAGCTGACCTTGGTTGCAGTTATATTATTCTACTTTAGCTTTAAATGTATACTTAAAATGTATATTACTATATTTAAGTTTGTAGTCTATATCAAGTATCAATATCAATGAATGAGGGGTTGCAACATTGACAATTTTGCTTTTCTATTATCTGAAGTATATTATCTTCTATCTCTATAATGCTCTTTCTTTCTTTGCATTCAATGGTGTTTACCGCGAGAAGTGTTGAAGCCGAAATGAAAATATTTCTAGACGGCACGTCAAAATGTTAAAATACACATTTTTCATTTTATAGGAAAGTTGTTTTTGGTCCAGTACTGAAACTTTCTTAATGTTTTCAATATTCCAGCATTAAAACTGTCGTAAGACTCTCTTAGCGTAAAATGTTTTACTTCAGATGTTTTACGCATGCACATCTCTATAAAGTGAAAAAGCGCCATATACATCTGAAATGATGACTTAGTAAACAACACAAGTTAAACAGATAGAGGGGAGCAAGCATAAGGCATAGGTTTTGTACACAGATAGATCCTTCTTTAAATGCATGTACGCTTTCAAACTTTCTTAGGTCTTAAAAATCCAATAGGCCTACTGAACTTTCTTAACTTGTTGAGCAGTCGAGTATTAATTCCTTATGAACCACTTCCAAAATGAAAGCTCTCTTTGGACTGGCCACCTCTATTCTACGCATGCTCATGCTTTGGGACATAGAGTAGCAGGAAGGATTACTAGCCCAGGCTTTTTCCCGGAAGTGAAAATGCAGAAAGGATTGGCTGACAAGCAAGTGCAAGTTTTGGTTCGTAGAAAGGCAATCGTTGCAAAGCTTTGTTTTCCTTGCGAAAGAGGAGGGATTTTGATGAAAGAGTACAATGCACGCACATCTTGAATTAGCTTCGAAGGTTGTATGTATTGCACTTTTGGTATTCCAAGGAGGAATACTAGAGATTTATTTGGTGAAAGAGCACAACACACGATGGTCGGCTTTTGCTGTTGCAGATATTTTGGTGATTTGTGTTTGGATTTTCAGTTTTGTTGCTGCACGGCGATTTTTCCAGCAAAAGAAAGATGAAATTGATGCTGGCAAGGACCCAGAGGATTTCCCTGATGAACTTCCTCTGGCATTCTTTGCTTGGCTGTTTTATGCAGCGTTATTGACTCCAAGAGTTGCCATTTTATTCTCAGGAGAAGGCTCTACTAGGCTGAAGGAGACAGATTTCTTAGGCCCAAACACCCTCAAAGCTGGGGTAGCTTGTACGCCACTGATATTTATCCTTCTTGTTTACGCACATCATGATGCAAAGCCACATACAATAAGAAAATATTATCTTCAGGGATTAACTGGTACTGTTGCCTTTGATATCTTTGACAGCCTTGATCTGCTTGAATTTTTGTTTCTGGACAGAGAGGAGCACCGATTTCCCAAGTCCTTAACAAATGCAGTTTTGGCTTTTGCTTGCATCAACTTTTTCTTGCCAACATTAGCTCTATTTGAACTAAAGCTCAACAGCTTTAATGGACAAGTTAGCTCTCTCTCTTTTAAGCTTCTCTATTCAATGTCATTTGTTTTTCTTGTCAACATACCAAATTTAATAATAAGGTCTGTTTTGTGGCACAAGTACAACACAGATGTCTCAGTTCTTTTGATGAAAAATGTCATTTGCATTGTACTTGGTGTTGTGGAGATAATGGAATATTTTGGATCAGAGCGCCCAATGCCATGCTCACGATGTGGAAGATGGTACACACCTGATTTTATAGAACAACATAAAAGAAGGTGCACATCAACTCCATTGCAGGTAGATGACCAGCAATTGGAAGATGGAGGCCTATAGATGTACTTTTGTATTATGCTTAGCACTGTTGATAATGCTGCTTATTTCTAGTACTGAGATGTATGGCTTTAGGTGGGGCCTTTTTGGGTACATCAAATAAAGGGTAGCCACCCATCTGGTTGTTGTGCTAGTATTTGCAATGCTTTGCAATCCTAGTAGATGCCATTGTTTCTCTAATGTTTTTGGCCATCCTTGCCTTTGCTATATCTTGTGCCTTATGGAAGCGATATATACCTAATTAAGAAAATAAGTCCATCTTTTCAATTCAACCCTAGTTATGATTCGTTAGAAGAGGGTCTGGGTGTAGGTTCCAGAAGATGTCCTTGTAAATGGGCATGACTCCAAATCTGCCTGGTGTTGCAGATAACTACTTTCAAAATGATACATTTGTAACTTATTTATTTTGCTATATGTGAGTAATTGGAAAATAATAATTTGCTTGGTATTTATAAATCCAATCCAGAATTTACTGTATAATAAACTACATGCAGGCCAAATTCTATTAGTGCAGTGCCTTAAGATGGTGTGCATTGCTCGAAGCCTGCATCCATTTTTGCATGGCTCATTGCAGTGGTGTAGAAGAGGGGGACACAGGGGTGGAGCTCCCTAGCTATGACTTGAGGGGGTGCAGCCTCCCCCCAACTCTGTACAGTTTTTGAAGATAAGAGCATAGAATAATCATTATTCTGTCGTAAAAGGCTGCTCTAAATTTAAAAATCTGTCAAGGAATTATTAGTTCACAAGATATAGTGTGTTAAATACACATTGTTTACTGGATGGCATTACCATTTTCTTATATAACTGCGTGGATTAACTTCAAAGTTCCTTTTAAAGATACAGTACATACAAGAAGAGCCCCCCCAGCTATCAACAGACTCCCCTAGCCATGGGCATAGGAGGACATCAAATTTAGGGGGGCTGTAAACTTTCTGTATGCTTTCTACCAGAATTTCATATTGTTCTTTCAGAAAAGTTGCCCAATTGAAATGGATTTCTGCCCAATTGGGGGAGCTGCAGCCCCCTGCCCCACCTCGTGCGCTTATGCCCCTAGCTGTTGATTTACTTATACACCACTGGCTCATTGCAGAGCAGGAAGAACCATTCAACTATCTGTACATTGACCAATTGAGAATTTCTAATAAGATGGAGAATGCTACTCTTACCTTTAATGCTTCTTTGTGAAGGTTGTATTTGATGTACTTTGCTGAAATTATGGTTTATGCTTTAAAAGTGTTAATTGAGTTTCCCAATCACATATTTGGTGTGATTGAATCTTGAGTGTTCTGTTTACTGTTTGCTCTATTTTTTATTGTAAATTTTATTAAAAGTTGGAGGAATGGTCTTTAGAAAGAGCTATTCTAAAAAGCTCTTTCTAAAAACCAATCTCTATGTTTTACAGACATCTAGTGCAGTCTTCTATCATATCATTCGATGCCTGTAAAGATATAGAGATAGAAAAGATAGAATCTCTTTATATCAACAAATGCCACAAAGGTTGCCAGATGCTAAGAAGCCAGGAGAGCCAACCAAATGGGTCAGAAATAAGCACATCAATTTCGTTTGGAAGAGAGGTTACTTGAAAATGGCCGCAGTTTATGAAAAGTGCACGAATAGGTTTTGTGTAGGATAGTTGTAGAAGGAAGAATTTTAGAGGGGATAGAGAGTCAATGAGCAATGGATGCTGAAGGAGATACAAGGCTAGATGCCCTTCAAAGTATGGCTAAGTTTATTTACATCTTGGTAGTCTACTTCTTTTCAAAGTAAACAAAAGTTATTTCATGGTGTTCCTTTCACTGTAGGCCCACACAATAGCTTGCAGTTGCAAGAGTTCCTCAAAGCATAATGGAATATCTGCTGAAATTTATCAAATATTATAATCAGAGTCTACTATGGCTACTTAAGCTTCATTTATCAGATATTTATTGCAGGAAGGAATGCTTCACAAAAGACGGCTATTTTTTATTTCAATCCTATTTTTAGTATATTTTTACATCTCCATCTGCCCCGTAATGCCTACCTTCTAAAAGAAGGTTCTGGCGGGGTGACAAGCCAGAGTGTAAAGCTGGTATATCACTGAAGATTAACAACTTTCCACTCTGCCTTGTTACTCTGCGGACATCTTGTAGAAGGCAGGCAATTTGGTGTCAATGTAGATGTAAAACACACATTTCCTTAAGCCACAAATTGTTCTTTAGGTAAAAATTTATTCCTTTTGTAATTTCAAACTTTAGATTTTGTGAATCAAGAAAAGAAAGTAGTTACAAATGAACTCAAGGACATCATTAAAGACATTGCAAAAAAAGGCAGATACACGTATGCACAAACCTCAAATTTTTGTATCATATCTTTATCAATTGACTGTGAGATTTTGGACTATTCTTCTTTCATCTGTTCATGAACTTCCAAGGAGCATAGAGATTCATTTGCATTCTTCTTTTCCAGATACCCATGGGAGTACTTAAAACCACTGTTCTCTCATGAGCTAGAACAGGTATGTCAAGCCACTTTTGCTATATAACTCACAATCATAGATACCTTCATGTATTTTAATTAGACATGCTGTAAATAAGAACTTTTTCTAATGAAAGTTTCTATGGACTTTTTCTTTATTTAAATTTTGCTTCAGCATCATTTTTGTTCTGTACCAGAGCTTTAATCATACAATAGTAGATATTTTGCTTCATGAATCACGTCTCCATAAGTTAGGTTTGGACCTCTAGTTTCACAGGTACCATGAAATCTTCCACAAGTTCTATTAAACTGTATTTTGCATGTAACTCTGTAGAAAAGCATGGAATGCCCAAGTACTTGAGTGCCCCTTGATATGTGCCTGGTGTACCCTTTGGTTGATGTGGCCCTGTCAAGAATTTTATGTTAGAAAGAGAATTTGAGTTGCTATTTTACTGTCTCTATAAGACCAGTTTTGTCTCATAGAGCATACTAGTTTGATGAGAATCTAGCTTTTTTCAATTTTGTTTTATATTTCAATTGTTTTGTAGGTAATGGACAATTTCCTTGAGAATTTTCCTCCAAAAAATGCAAATGGAACTGATGAAGATAAGATTATAGAGCTAAAAAGTGAGAAGACATCAATTCTAAAAGCATTCAGCAGCTTCACCAGGTTTGTTCCTATGTGCAGTCATCTCATGCTAGGTGTATACTAGTTTATTTCTAGAAAAGCACTTGTTGTTATTGCTTTTGATTTTGTTGCGTACCAGACCTTTTTCTGTACATCAAAGTACTTTATTCCATGGAAGTGGCCATTTGTTTGAGCTGAATTAATGATTCCCCAGTTCATATAAAAGACATGCTTTGTGCTGTGGCTTGAGATTAGTTTTATTCACCTTAAGAACTGTAGGCTTTGGTTTGAAAAGAAGATAGGGACGGTGAGAGGATATCAAGGGGGAGAGGGCAAATTGTCTCTGGGTACTGCTGCATGGGAATTTCTGGCAAAGTTAACATACTATAGGCTTAATAGAAGGTTGTTTTAATAAATAGCAACTTCTTTGGCTGAGCCAAAATCCTCAGCAATTTTATCACCTCTGCCCCCCTGATTTTTTGTCATAAAGCACAACTGTAGGGGGAAACTTATGCCTAATTTGACTTAGTTGCTGTTATTGAGTGATGAAGTAGTTTACTGGAAAGTGAATGATGTCATTAAGGATATTTCATCTTCTCTAGTGCCCCATTCACTATACAAAGACTATCAGAATTAGTTTCACAACCAAGAAAACATTATAAATCTTGTGCAAAATTTTTTAGAGGACTAAAGAAGGTAGGTGTTTCTTGTTACTTTGTCAGCTTTTGTGTTTTGGAAATTCAGAACTCTATGTCTATATTTTATCTTTGATCGAAAAGAATCTGTGTGAGTTTTTTATCATCTATGCAAGTCTGTAGCAGGGCTTGTGTTTCAGGGATAGCAAAATTGCCCTGGAGGAATCATGCTGTACAAAATCTGAGAGCTTTTTTATACTTTTTTTATCACAATCAAATGGATAATGTGTGTATAGGAAAATATTGAACTTTCTAGTATATCACAAAGACCATGTTTGAGCTCAGCCAAAATGTGAGGAGATCTTTCCTTAGCTACAAAGATAAAGCAACAGTAAAAAGTTGCAAAAAAGTCCCCAGGGATGGCAAAAAGCTGGCATCCTGTTGCTTATGAATTTGCTTAGTAATTAATTCAGGAGAAGCATTTTGACATGAATACATACACTGAAGTTATTCAAAAGATTGATGGTAAACCTAATTTGCAGAATTTACTGGTTGTGAGTACTGTTGAACCAGAGGAAACAGATGTAAATGCCAATGCCTCTTTTGAATCAGATACTGATGAATCACCATCAAAGTATGAATGCTTTTGAACTTGTGTTTAAGTTTTTGCACTTTTACATTTTTTTTCGAACTGTTTACTGTTTACCAATAGACTATTTACAGATAGTTAACTGTGCGATGCTGATGCTATGCCTTGCCTTCCAATGAGATGTAATCTATATCTGACTGCAAGATCTTAAGATAATCTTTTTCTTCTTATTTGAATGGAAACTTTGCCAATTTAGTATTTATTTCGAGTTTTTTCTTGTATTTTACCCAACTCTATAAGTATTTTTTTGCAATAAATGGAAATATGCTAGTCCAATGGTTACCATTAACTTCATTGTTTCTTGTTTCAGCTTGAATCCTTCATTTTTTAACAAAAAATTTTTTTGGCCCAGTACTGAAACTGTCTTATGAAAGATCTTTTTCACAATTCCAGTATCAAAACTTTCTTAAGACTTTCTAAAATTTTTCTGAGTTCCATTGCTTTGCTCATGCATATTAATGGAAGATGAAAAAGTTCCATGTACATTTGAAGTGATGATAAATTTTAGTAAGTAACAGATGTGAAGCTGTTAGAGGGTAGCTAACATGACATACATGTTTGGTACACAGGTAAATGAATTTTGCGTACATACTTTATAAAACTGTCTTAAATCTCAAAAATCCAGTACTGAACTTTCTTAACTTTTTGAGCAGCTGAGTACTAGTTTCTTATAAACCACTTTCACTTAAAGTATGATTACAATTGAAATAATAGGATTAATGCCCTAAATGTACATGTTTTCTGCAGAAAACTGAGATTAGAAGAAGAAAGAGAGCAAAAAACAGGAACAGAAAGTGAAGCAGTGGTCTCAGACTTGAAAGAACCTAATACTGAGCATTTCAAAGAGACTGCAGTCACTAATGGAGTTTTAAAAGAGGAAGGTCTACAGGAGGAGTTAGAGACACAGAAAAATAAACAAGAAGGTGATTTAGCTATGCAAGATACTTTGGATCAATGCAGTTTACAAAATGAAGATAGTGTCTGTCAAACAGATGAACAACAACCAGATAAATCCCAAGCATCTGGTAAGGAAATATCTAAAGCAAATACCAGCAAATATCCCAGTTATTTGCTATAAATTCTATGTTTTCTTTGAATGCATTTGCAGTATAGTATTATATTTTAATGAGGTATTGTTCATAGCCTAAGCTATTGTAAACTTCATTTCTAAGTGGCTTTTTCTGTTATGGAAATAGCCAGAAGGAAGCAAAGTTACTTTAACTGAAAATTTGAAAAGTATGTTACCTGTGACCATGTGTCTGTGATTCTGACCCTGATAGCCAGTATCAGGAATTGATTTGTATTTACCTTGAATCTGCTGTGCTGTGTAAGATGGTTCGTGTGATTTTTCATATTAAAAATGTGGCTGAAATTTGTATTCTTATTTAGATCAAGGGGAAGAATGCAATCTTGAACAAAGAGGGAAATCATCTGCTGATTGCATAAGAAAAGATGAGGTAGGAAATATACCACAAAATAAGGAGCAACAATTGCCACCAAATACTGACTTGTTTCACATAGATACTCCACTTTGATATAAGTTATCATGCATTATTTTGTTAGTTTATTATCAGATTACAGCTACAGCTTGTTAGGATTAATAGTTTTACTTACACCTGCACTTATTTAGGAAATAGCAAGGTACCTTGAAAGCCAATGGAATAATCTGTGAAGCAATGCTTCAAGTTAACTGTTGCCATATAGTGAAATATATTTAAGTAATTTCTCTCTCACTTTGGATTTGGGTACTTTAACTTAAAGGATTATTGTATATGACTTTGGGGGTTTTATATCCTGAACCCATATGTGTGTACTAGCAATTTCAATTGCACAAGGTCATAAGCAGTTTAGTTATAGGGTTGCTGCATAGTATGGAGTATGGAGAAGAGTTGGAAAAGGAGCATTCTAGGGTAGTGCATTGAAGCAGTGACAGGCAAAATACTCTTTTTATATATACTGGAAGATAACATTTGATTTTTTTAAAGTATATCTACTCATTGTTAGTAAATGCTGTAAAATCCCAAATATAAGCCGCTGAATGTGATCCCCTCCAAATAAAGGCCCCCTGTAAAATACCCAAATATCCTTCCTAGTATAAGCCCCCTGGAATATAAGCCTAGGGCGTAAATTTGGGATTCTGTATGTATAGTTAGGGTAATGAATGAACATGGACAGCACATATATAGGGCCTGTATTTACTTTTGTTCTTTTGTAAGGTTTTACACATTAAATGTTGTTGTTAGTCTCTCTGATTGAACACTGAATGGTGAATTTTTTTGGCATATGCAAGCCATCTGTTAACCCAAAAGATCCTTCAAATATAAGCCCCCCTAAATATAAGCCACCAAAAATATTTCTGCTAATATTCAGGGTTTTATGGTATGTTGCTTGTGTTGTTAATTTGATAGGGAAACTTTTCATTTAGGTTTCACTGTAGAAATAGATTAACATAAGCTTCCTTAATAGCTCCAGTTGTTTTTTGTTGATAATTTCATACAGTTTATTAGTCATTGGTAGAAAACCATTACAGGAATAGGAATGTGTTGGCATGTACAAAAGGAACATTCTTATAAATTCCAGTTGTAAGCAGACATTTAAGGAGTAGAGAATATTTTGAGAGAGTTGTTTATTATCAGATAATGTTGCAAATACATGATATAAAGGAATATGATATCTATTGAATTATTACTACATAAGCACTCAAAGCCCAAGGAAAATGAGATTAAGTTCAATAGGTCAAAAATCTACAATTGAAGTTTATAATTCTCTATTAAAACATGCAATATGCTACCTGTTACTTTCTGCAGCAAGTTTAAGATAGATGCAAAATAGCCTCAAACTGAAATTCCTTAGTTAATTACAACAGAGAAACATTTTAGTACGGCAAAAATACTATACTTTGGTGAGAATCAATTTCTAATGTAAGTTATCTTAGGGTTGAGCGAACGTAAATCTTCCTACAACTTATCAGAGATTTCAAATTCTCAGACAGGTGCTTTCAAAGGATATATAATTCCCTAAATATGTTTCTTGCAAAATTAGATAATATCAATGGGATTGCATTTCTCAGAGAGTACCTATGATAATTTTATCTAGGGACTTAATGGTCTTATTAATCATGCAGACTGTACAGCCAATACTTAATGAATGGTTTGGTGCTGCAAACACAAATTCTTTTATCTTTCTTTTGACTCCTCTGTGTCACATACTTTTTCTCAAGAGCCAAGTATTAGTTCTATTTCAACAATTGGGTAGAAGAAACTATCTCAGGAAAATAATGTTTGAGAATTTCCTTGGGCAGGGAATGAATACACAAAAGAAAGATGAATTTTCTGTTGCTAATCAGTTTACATTATTTAGCAGCAAAATTATTCTACTGTTTAGCCTATGGCAATAACTGTTTAGTCAATAAATTGCAGCGCATAAGGTTCAGTCAAAGAGTTCTTTCAGTTTCTTTTCATAGCATCAAGTATTTTTAGAATTTCCAAGAACAGGTTGATGATATCAAGGTACAAATTAATGGCAGCAACAATGTACTCTTCTGGTGAAAGCTTGTGAATTAGTAAATGAGTATCAAACACAATGAAGCATGAGAAGACAATTGCACCAAGAATTGCAATTCCCACATGCAAGATCTCACTTGGTATCAATATCTGTTATGAAAAAATATTTCATTAGTAAAGTTCACAGCTAAGCAGCAGAGGCTGGTCTTCATTTGGAATTCCATCAAAATAATTAACTATTTTTGCTCAACAATTCTTGAACAAAGTCGATAAAACCATCAGAGCATTCTTCCAACAATTTTGCTTACCACTTAGGCCATTACACAACTAATTATCAAAGAATGCTGAAATATAAGTAGTTACCTGCACAAATCCAGCCATAAGTAGGACCCACAGAATATTGAAAAGCCTTAAGGAAAAAAATAATTTAAATAATTAAGAGATGCTATCACTATGAGGCAAAAGTTTTTCATCTTAAGCTAAACAGTACTAAAGAAGTCATTATCTAATGGTGCAAGAACTGAAAAATACTTGATAAATTTTTTTAAATACTTGTCATGCTGGTACAAAACATCAAATCCAAAACAGTCATTTTGTGACCAATTAAATGTAAATAACATACAACAGTATTACTTGGTAGCAGTTTTTGAAGAAAAAAATCAAATGAATTGTTTCATCTATGGATATAGGAGAACTCGACATTTAGGGGGGATGTAAACCTAAAAGATCAAAGAGATAGGGAGAGTAATCAGAAAAGTTGCCTGAATTTGCAATTGTTCTTTCAGAAATGTTGCCTGAATTAAATGGATTTCTACCTAACTACTGGTGGCTGCAGCCCCTCTTGCCACCCCTCTCCTATGGTTTCTTCAATTTTGGATACATGCTTTTTTTAAAAGAAAACCATCATTTTGCCTGAGCCTCAGTTTTCCTAACTTTTCCCAAAATTGAGCCTGAGATTTTCTTACAATTTTCTTAACTTCTATTGACATAAACTGGCTAAAATGGGTTCCTTTCTTTGTTTATTGTGTATGCTTAAATTTGAATTCCTTCCTTAGCATTTGAATGTAATAATGATGAAATATTGATTTTTGGCCAACCAAACCACTTCATTTGGAAATGGAGCCTCAAGATTTTCATGAAATTTTGGCAACTTGAGCCTCATTTTCTTATAAACTTTATTCATATAAAAAGATGTGTAAGTTGACAAATATGGATAAACTTGTCAGATATTCTTGATTCTTACCCAGCTCCCCATAAGCTGAAATCCTTCTTGCTTTGAAATGTGTACACAGTAAGGGCAATAGTTGTTCCAGCTGTGAGAAGAAATGCCTCCAGAACCACAAACTGATCAAAAAAGGTCACTGGAAGAAAGTAAGAAATGCCTGTTTATAGCTAATGATGAAGAATATAATTAATGCTGTTTTCTATCTCTAGTTTTTACAGTTCAAGGTCTGTGATTTTTTCTTGCTCATGGATATGGTCTGTTCAGGAAAAGGTCACCCTATGTAGCTGTGAAAGGCTTTTAGCCTATAGCATAGTACATAGTATTAGAAAAAAAATAATATTAATAGATATAATATTATTAAACATATATAATATTAGTAAAGTAGCTGCAAAATTGAGCCAGTACATTATAACAATAATTTAAGGAGAAAATATTGGTTTGCATACCCACTGTTCCAATTGTGTAAGCTTCACAAAGAGTCTGAAAGAGCAATCATAAAGATTTACAGTATATATATACAAAAAACAGCTTGCTATTTTACAGGTACAAAATAATAAACTGGATGATCAAGAAAACAAAAAAACTGTTAGGTAAGAAAATTTTTAATAATACTATAGTATTAGATGAAAAACTGAACTATTGAAGTAGTTGGGATCATATGATATAGTTTCTTATCAGTTTCAGCATTAAAGAAACTACTTACAAATGCACCAAGCAGGTAAAAATTTGTTGGTGTCTCTTTTCTCTTTATCATCAAGGCAATTATAAGTCCCAATGACAATATTGTGCCAATGAGAAGCATCCCAGGGCTAGAGAAATAACATGTGTTATATTACGATATTCTCTTAAATTTTCTCCTATATTCTAAATGTTTTTGACAACTGAGCAAAGTGCATTAGTAGGAGCAACTGAAAAACGAATACAAAACAACTGATATCACAATACCTTTGGTGAACAAAGTTCCTGATGGGCTCGGTGAACATAAATATTGCAGCGGTGACTGTAGTAAGCATAAGTTGCGCGGAAAGGATTCCATAAACCTTTCTAATGAAACCTAAAGCCAAAATATAGATTCAATAGTTTTGCAAACTTTTATGCGTTTGTTATTTGCGTGGCATATACTGCAATATCTACAAAGCCACATAATTTGGAAAGAATAAACAAGATGGTTTAGATTCATGAACACAGGCCTAAGCATTCTTGCATATACATGAAAATGTTGACTTCCTTACCAAGTCGAACCTGAAGATGTGATTGTGCGACAGTAGCCGAACTAAACAAACTGCCATGGACTGGCGAGTCATCTCCTTTCTCCAAAGGATCGTTCATTTGAATAGAGTGAAAAGTCGCCATGTTGAAAATCTGTCGAATGTCGTTAAGTGAAAAAGAAAGTGCTCAGCACACCAACAACAACAATAACATGGTTGACGTAATAGCACAAAATTTGCAGCCTTTCTCGCTGTACTTGTCACAATGATGAAGAAGGTACATCAGAAGGGGAGTTAAGTGATAGCTCACATCATTTCTTGTTTATCTATTGAAGAGAATCAAGAGAAGAATAATGTATGAGTTATACACGAATCGGCATTCCAAAACTTTGGATTCACTAGCAGAACAAAATGAAACTCAAGCCATTGAAATAGAGTTCAAAATTGCTCAAATTCATGCCGAGTTTTGCCTTAGAAGACCATTAATAAGTCAAAAAAGAGCTATTCCTACTCGCCCCACGCTCCGTTTATGGTTGAGCATTTTCGAATAAAGAATTTGGTAGCATTCCTTTCTCATAGTAACACATTGTTACTATGAGTTACTGTATGCAATTATGAGATAACTTTGTTCCTCTTTAGGAGCTATATTGAAAGTCTGGCAAATATCCTGTTGTGAAAGGTAATCTTTCAAATGATACTTCTATCATATTACTCAAATTGTGTAATAGATTCCCCTAGGACTCCCCTTACACGATAGAAGAAACATGAAACTAAGTGTGACAACCCCTTTTGTAACGGCTTGTCACACTCGAGCTGATGCCCACTCTTTGTTATGTAGCCTCATTCTGGAATGAGACCCCACAACACCAGCCTCTATATGTGCATTACAGTATAGCAAGAGACAGTAGCTCAAAATTGCTGAAAGTAAAGATTAATTAGACGCATCCTATTACGTGTAATCGCATCTGGCTATATATTCGGTTAAACGTTCGGCCACTATCCGACGTTTCATACTCCGACGAGTGTCGGACGGAAAAAGCTTTTCGGTATATCAAAAGAATGTTGCCGCTTTTTCGTGCTTTGGTAAAGATTAATTGGGGATACTGCTATGTTCAAGCTCGATAAGGCCTAAAATTCTTTCTTTATTTGAGTATTTTGGAAAGCACTCGTCAGACAGCGAAGAAGTATAACTAGTGCACTAAATTTTTGCGTTACGTAACAAAAGTAATTTGCACCTCGCCCTGTCCCTTTTGTTCACTATAACAGCTTGTCACAATGATAATGCATTACCGAACATGCCCCTACCGCTACTTACTTTTTGAATGACCCCTTAGTGCCAATCGATGGTCATGTTTGAATTGAATGAGAAGTATTTGTTGGATACTTTGTCATGTGTAGCACTCCTCCACAATTCGTCGTATATCAAGCTTAGCATTCGCTTTACAGTTCACAGTTTATAGTTAATAGTTGCGAGTTGAGATTAAGAGTTTAAAAATAGAACAAGATTTATGTAATTACTGTCAATGTTGGGTTGATTCAATGCTGCTATACATCCAAAGAGAAGTTTAGTTCATTGTCAAATCCTGCACTGATCCACAAGAACATAAAGTCTACAACAGTAGTTGATTGCTGGATGTGCAGAGTCTTAATACTAAGAGAACTATCACGCATTTTTTGTTTTGCATTGAATACAGATTTGATTTGTTTATCCTCAAGAATTCTGCTAGTAATATATTTAATGCAAGTTTACCACTACGCTAAATCTTTCTTATAGCTGTATATAACACTTTGAAAGATCTTCTTCCATCAACTACCTACTTTCGATTCAATGCGAACCTTTCCGCTGATGTTCCAATGGATGAGAGCAACCCATGTGTTATTGATCAGTTGTTAGCAGATGCCCAAAATTCGATAAGTATGACTGGAAGTGTCAGTGTCAAATACTGAGGTCTGGGAACTAACGGCTCTAGTAGCCTGGAGACTATTTTATTGTGCTGACATTTATAGAGCATTGTACATATCAAAATCAGTTCTGTTCGGTTCAGGTTTTACGAACTCTATACACGTTCAAGCTTTACGCTTAACTTATGCTTACGATATCAATCGTCATGTTTGTAGATAGTTATATATGATATCAAGTTTTTTGTATATATTTATCTACGTGGCTTCTTTCTGGACTTCACAGCCAGAAAGCTGTAGATTCTTTCATGAAACGTAAGGCGTACCTGCCGAGCATAAATGACAATTGGCTGCTGAATATCATTATGAAAATATAAGAGTTGTTTTTAATCTTTACACGGGAATTATCCAAATATCTCTGGTATTTTTGGAGCAATCACTGTGGTTTGTTTTTGATACTATTCCTTTTTAGAAGGTCTATAGATAATGCTTGGTGTCTATACAGTCTCCCCAGTACAAACCTCAATTTGACTTGTCTTTTGTGTACTGTATGCTCAATTTCTGATGCCACCTACTTTGTGTGTCGTTCTTTCAGAGTCTGTGGTAAATTGCAGGCATTGTTTTAAGTTAATAAAGTAGATCTTTCGTCCTATCTTGTGAGCATGACAATTTACGAGTTTAGTGCCTTGTCTAGTGAATGCCGCCATGTTACGTATAGAATGGTTTCAACAATATCATAGGAGTTTTTCGCTTAATAAGTTTTGCCAGATCAGATTCATCCACGAACGTTAAATTCTGTTGCATAGTATTCAAATGAGAGTGTCATATGTTCAAATAATATGACTTTTTCTATGTTTTCCTATTATCTTTAACACGGAATTAAAAAATTCAAATTGATTTGTAAGGACAAATAGAGTAATGAGCAAATATCATGTAAACAGTAAATGTTTATACAACTGGAGTACATCGTTACAACTGATTTCAGTCTATACTCTATTCTTGTTTGCATAATTAAACATTGCCTTGGGGGCGGCACCTACTCTCAAGTGACTCATTGCCGTCCTTCCCGCTAATTAATTTTTGAAAATTTTTCCAACCTCAGTCTCTTCTTAGGACCCCCGCTTGTTAGTTTTTGCGGGAATACTTCTCTAACCATGTTCCAAATAGATGTTTTGAGCAAATCTCCTAGTCTGTTAGCTATGTTTTTGAGCTGCTTTCGTTCTCACAACCATGGACGCCCAATTTATGAACATAGAGTGCTTCATAGCAGTACTATTATAGATTTAAAAGCATTTTTTCTACCCTCCCGCTTATTCCCAGCTGCCGCTTATTAAGTTCTTGCAATGTTTCCAACCCCCCGGCAATTAGGCACTTAGGAGCACCACCACAGATTTGAAGAGATTATAGCGGACTAGCGTAGGCGTCAAATCTTGATTGGCTATCAAAGGAATAACCATCGAATGATTCCTGCAAACGAATGTTGCGAGAATCCCTTCGAGAAGCGTGTCTTGGTGGTAAATAGTGTATTTTCTTTGCAAAAAATCAATAACAGATAGTTTCGAATGGTAGAAAAATGTTTTGCAAGCATGTTCAGAAGGGTTCAATTCACATTTCCAGAAGGAGCAATTGTTATATCTTGCGTAAATGAAAAGTTATCGACATTGCAAGCTATCCATCTTTCCTTTTAATCCCTGCCAATAATGTTGCGAGGCATCGAGAAACGTGTTTTGGTGGTAAAAAGTGTGCCTTCTTTGCGAAAAAACTGATAGCACATAGTTTTGAATAAGTGAAAAGTATTTTGCAAGAATTTTCAGAAGGCTTCAATTCACATTTCCAGAAGGAGCAATTTGTATGTCTTACGTAGATCAAAATTTATTGATATTACTATTCTAAATGCCCGCTAAACGCGGACATAATCTGCAAATTAGCATTGGAAAAACAAGAATTGTCCCCACCTGCGTGCATGGATTGATGACGTCACATGTTGCCGCGAAGGACTACGAGACCCCCTGAGGAGTGTGGTTGGATTTCAAAGCAAAATTGGTAATAAAATCTGCGAGAAATGATTGTGAAAAAATTATCACAAACCTACGTTAGGCTACACGGTTCAATAAAAGAAGTAAGGAAATGCGGAACCGTTTAGCCTAGCGTAGGTTTGCGATCAATTTTTCACACTCATTTCTCGCAAATTTTATTAACAACTTAGCTTGTAATATAGTTTAAAATATACAGTTTAATCAAATTTCAAAATTTTACACCTTCCTGGAAAAGTTGGGAGACTAGGTAAAGGGCCAAGAAATGTCTTGGGGGCTGCTAAGGAGGGGAAATATCTCAAACTTTGAAACTCTTAATAACCACCCATAACCTCGACTGGCAGGTCGATAACTTTAGGTTGCTGTTGTTGTTGAAATATGATGGCATATGATTTTGAACACAAGCTCGAGAATGAAATTGTTGCAGTGTTAAGCGTTTTCTGTGTTCATAAATAGAGGTTTTTTGCTGGTTAAGGTGCAAATTATGTACTCAAATTTTATTCAAAAATGAAGGGAAACATCACCAAGAACGACAATATGCCTTCTTTCGGATGCACTGAAAAATATTCAAAAAGCTTGAGCATGGACGAACTGTCATGTTTAGCCAGAGAAATTTGTTCACCAATTAGCACCAAGGAATTCTTTCATGATAAATCAGAGTTTCTATTCATGAATACTGGTGAATCCTCAACTAGGAAAAGAGGTGAAGAACGAAGTAACTACCATAGTTGGCCTAAGAAAAGCACAAGACAAAAAAGAGCCAAGAAAGGTACTTGTAGGGAAAGAAAATTAGAATTTATCACTGAAAAATGGATTGAAAGTTCTATTCGATCGTGTGACCAGGGAATTACTGATAGCACTTATAATAGCAGCCATAGAAACAGAGGTTTTGAGAGCATTTATGTTGAGGAAAGTTGTAAGTTTTCAGCCAACCCTTTTTATGGTGGTGATTTAACAGTTGATTATCATAGGAAGTTGGATAATCATAGTTCAAAGGTAGATAAAGTGACAAAAAGACAAAACGTGTATAGAAAGTGCCATTGCAATCATTCTAATAAGGGAACAAAATTTTTAACTCAGGAAACTAATGAAGAAAATGAGAGTGAAACTTCAGTATCCCCACTTTTACTGAGGAATAAATTGCAAATGGTTGATGGAAAGAAGATGCCTCCTGTTGTGTTTGAAGCAAAATTGGGCTCTATTAAGAGACATGAGGAAAAGGAAGATAATACTTGGCCTGAAATTGAGGAGATTTTAAGCAAAGGAAGATTGCCATATGGTGTTAGTCAAAAGAAATATAGAGACATTTCTGAAACATCCATTGAAGCTAACAGTGATTTTGCAATAAATGGAAATAGAGAGGATGAGTTAAAAGAAATATCAGAACTTTCTGATAGAGCATTCAATTCAGGATTTGATCATTACAATTTAGAGAGATTAGGTTGTGTTTTAGATGAATTGGAAGTATCCAAGGAGGCAGAGTGTATTGATACATCAAGCACATTGCAAGATTTATCATTAGTGAATGACAAAGAACAGAAAAACGATTGTGGGGTTAAAGCTGATAATTTGATTGCTGTGAAAATAGAACAGGGTGCAATTAGTAATGGCCATTTGAATGGGAGTAACACAGAAGAAAGTAGTGAAAGTTCAGATTCTGGTGTTGGAAATATCAGATATGACATTATTCATAGAAACTGGAATGAGCCAAAAGTTAGTGGACCCCTTTTTAAAAAGCGATTAGAGGTTTGTATATATTTATTAATGAATTAGGAATTGTTGTTTTATCAAATAGTGAATTATTTTCCCATAATTGTAGGAAATCTGGTGGCAGATTTACCTACCAAACTTGCAAAAGATTTTATAAGAAACTTGGATTGGTCCTAGTGCAAACAGTTTATCAATTTGACATGAAAATTTTGGCATTCTAGTACTAAGAGTTTCTTATCTATTTTCTTATTTTTGAGACTGAAGCTCATGTTTTGTTTGAAATTTGAGCACTTCTGGGTGGATATAAGCACTCAATCTCATGAAAAATGTCCAAGCAGATCAAAATAGCAAGTTACAGTCTTTCAAGAGAAAATAGTACAAATAAATGAGTGATGAGTGAAAGCAAGCCAATGTACTCTGTTTTAGACAAATTGGTTTTGTATAGGTTTTTAATTTTTCTTCAACAAAGTACTAGAGTTTCAAAGTATTTTAACTGGCCTATTGCTCATTTCTTACAAAATAAAGAGCTGTGTATGTTGCATTGAAGGGAGTCAGTTAGGAATAGATCTGAAACTGCTTTGTAGAATGATTTTATGTTAAAGCATGGGTTCCCAACTAGGGGTGCTTGTACCCTTTGGGGGTGTGTAAGATCATTTCAGGGGGTACATGAAACATCTGCCCCAGTGACAGAAAATAGCTCATTTTATTTCTCTCTTTTGGTCACAAGTAATGTGTGCAGTGTAGGGGGTACTGGGTCAGAAAAATTTGTAAGGGTTGCAGATGTAAAAGAGATTGTGAACCACTGTTTTAAGGAATTTCAGCTGATCTGACACAATAAACATATGGGATGTGCCAATGTTAGGTGAGCATATATAAATTTTCTACAATTTTATAATTTCTGTATAAATGTGTTTATTAGATCCTGAAGCATTGGTACATCCAGTTTGATGATGATCAAAGAAATATAATTCTAAAAATGCTATTGGTGTGTATCATAAATATCTTTTCTCTTTACATTGTTAAAACTTGCAACTTCATTAGCTGCTAAATGTTGGAAATCAGAATACTTGCAAGATCATTTTAGTTTGTTGTTTTGTGTTGTTTGTTCTATTGTTGTATTGTATTGTGCCATTGAACAGTTCTTGACAAATCTTGATGCTGAGTTTGTGCTGTAGGTAGCCCCAGTTTTTGTATACCAGTCATTTATGTTAGAAAGCTTAACTTTATTTCTAAATATGGTGGACTTTCAAGCTACGCATTCCTTGTATTTGACAATGCTTGAGTTGAATATGTTGGAGGAGGAGCAGAGCTTCCTTATTAAAATTCTTGTTCATTTTGGGGATCTGAGCCCTCCAAAATTTTGTTATATTTATCTTGCTTTCCAAAGAGCATTTACCCTGCTTCCAATGTTTTGTATTGTACTGCTATGATAAATTTCCTCACTACTTCATGGCTATTGAGATATTTCTATATATTTGCTATTTTCTATTACAATTATAGTAAATTCTCATTCCTCTTTCTTTAAAAATGTGGGTGTCACTGCAAATAGGCCACATCCATTTTATGAAGTTGCAACTAGAGCCCCCTTGTTAAAATTTTTAGAAGTTACCCCAGTTGAGTTGTGCTATGCATTTTTAATTTCAGGAAAACAGTCAGTTGCCACAGATGCACATGCTTTCTGAAATAATGGAGCCTGCTTTACATAAAGGCTGCCCTCCAAATTGTCAGGATTTGCTGACATGGTTGCCAGCATCCATAATCCATTGTATACTCAAGTTCCTTGATCCAGGTATCATTGCTTTCAGTTTTTGTCATTCATCAACTTAAATTATGCACCTTATTTGCAAACCCAGTAATTGTATCCTTCTTTATTTCAGTGAGCTTGGCACATGCAAGTGAGGTCAATAAAACATGGTATGACCACTGCAAGGATGGTCGTCTTTGGAAACGGTTTTGCTTGTAAGTTGGGAGGAAAATTTTGTTCACCCAGTCTGTCTTGTGCCCGATCTGTTTGTATTCTATAAGAAAAAGTAAGGATAAAAAGAAATTTGAATCCTACAAGCAGTTTATAAAACTGTGAAAAGTCATTTCCAATTTATCTTTACATCCTTCTGTTTTGCATCTAATCTATTATACTTTATAATGTTATGGAGTTGATCTAAAAGTGCATGAATAGACCAGTTGTCATCAAATGACTGTTCAATGTTTCAAGTTATTACCATGGCCCAGGGGCGTTGGTGTTGAAAGTTCACTCCACCAGGTAAACTTTTGCAGAGTCTATGTTTTCCCAATGATGCTAAATTCTGTCACAGTAATTTACGTGGCAAGAAGTCAACATATTTCCCATGTGTCCCAGTACCAATTGATCTATGGACCATTGCTGGTCCATGGCTTATTGGTTGGAACTACAGATATAGATTACACAACATAGATATTCCATTGTTGTTCATTGTGAAGTTGACAAATTAATTGCACTTCTTTCAGCTTTCCTGATATGCAGCTCTCTCCAGCCAGGGAAAGAGAGCAGATCCTGAAGTATACCAATGAAGATGGTGTAGTTCAGGTGTGTCTTGTATATCAAAGTTCCTTAATCAACTTAATCCAAATGGCACTTTTCATTCTGGATTGCTCAAAAGTTACTTCAAATCTTATGTGCTGTTTTCTCTAAATTATTTATGGTAGTTGCCTCCTCTGTAACCTTCCATTCTGACTGCTTGACTGTTGCCACTTTTGCACACATGAGTTCCCATTTCTTGGTCAGACAGGTATCAATGCTTTGGCAGTAATGGTCATCAGGAATGCCAAAAGCACATCAAAGGAAGGGGGGAGCTTCCTGCTGTGGGACACCATGCCACCCCTTTCAGTGACAATACCCTTCATTGACTGCAATCAATAACAATAGTTTTCTGGAATTGTTATCTTTGAGCCACAAAGGTGCTTTTAGAATGATATGACGAAAAGGGGATCTTACCCCATGCCTCCTTACACTAGGGCAGGAGGGGCGAGTGCCCCCATTGCCACCCTGCTCCGGCACCCCAGTTCCTCATATTTCTTATCAGTTATTTTTTTAATCTGTCATGCTCTTATACTTTTCATCATTTTTGTTGAAAGTTTTGTAATATGAAAACTTTTAATAATAATAATAATAATACTATATTTTTACAGGGTAATTCAATCAGCTATAAATATAGCTGCTATCAAGAGAAGCCCTGTATAGAATTAAAAAGTTAAAGAAAATTACCATACATAAAGAAGAAGATACAAAAACATAAAAAACGTAAAAAATAATTAATCTTAAAAGGTTAAGGTCATATTCAGCAAAAATTTGTCCATAAGCTAATCTATAAAATGTTCCTTCAAAGCTTTTGCAGTCCTATTGTAAGATTAATTGTTGCATGTTTTTTGTTTTTAGTGGAAAAAGGTCTTTATTCTACGCTACTGTTTGCGAAGGAACTGGCTCAACGGAAAATGCAAAATAAGAACATTTACCGGTCATACCCAAGGTAAATACACCAGCGATATATGTTGTTGCCAAGTTCTGCGTAATGTTACTTAAAGGACTGGTCATCATTTCAAGCCCAATTTTATTGCAAAAATCTATAGATTAGAACATTTTTGAAAGAATTTTACTATCTCTTGTAGATATGGTTTCTTCGTTAATTACATTGACTAACCTTCTAATGGTTTTGTTGATGAATAGATGAGTATCGCTCCTATATTGGTCGTTGTCTTTATGTTGAAAACAGATAGTATCTTATACATGAGTTATAAGACGATTTAAAGCTCATAGGATGACTAGAAGGCCTTTTGCTGCCTTTTGTTGATTTGTCAGCTACTTTTCCTCGTGCAGGATTGGAAGTATGTTGTCTTCCCGTACTATCGGAGAAACGTAGGCTTTAGGAACTCACAAGGGGCTAAAGGGGCGAATCCAAAGCTGGACTTTGAGGAGGGGGCCTTAATTGTATTTTTCATGTGAAAGTTTCTTAACGCTGTTGTTTGCTATAAGAAACACTGCCGTTTGGGGGCATGGCCTGCCCCTGGATCCGCCCCTGGTGGGCTATTTGGCCGGTCCTACGATGTATTTACCTATCATTTTGGCTACAAATCGTAGTTTTAGGTTGGATGTAGTATTTATAGCGATAGATTGATTAAAAATAACCAAGTGGGGAGACCAGAGGCAATTAGTTTGCAGGTTTGCCTCACCCTCCATGAAACTCATCTCTTAAATTCCAATGGTCGGAGATGAAATTAAATATATCCCCTTATGTTCAAGAACAGTAATACTAATTGAATTTTTGTCGTTATATTGAGTTTTTATATCGTTATAATGAAATATGTTGAGTTTTAGACCCACACATAGTCAAATTCTAGTCTATAGACGTCATTTGACTTCATATCGACGTCTTTTTGATGTCGTGTGCCGGCTGGGAGCCTTCCCTTAGCATCACCTGATAATAGCCAGATGGCTATTATCATGTCATATCATCCACTAATGACCGGTATTTTGTAAAATATTTTACTGATGAATTTGCGGCTAGCTGAAACGCTTCCGACTACACTGAAATGGTTTCTTTTATTGAGTAAGCTATACTAGGGCTTAATAATTCTCACTTTTCTAGGCCACAGGCCATATTTCATGAAATTGAAGGGCCAACACTCATTAACTCATGTCAGAAATCGTTTCATCGATTAATAACTTGAAGATCTGGAAAATCGACGCAAAACCATAGTGATTTAATAAGCTTTTAAGAAGAAATCTCAGACAATACCTAAGTTTAGTATGTGAACTCCCCCAGTTTTCAAGATATTTTGGGTTGAAATAGATTTTTCCAGGCAAAATGTTGGCAAATTTAGGCTAGGTTTAATTGAAATTTTGACAGAATTTTGCCTTTAAGACCTCAAAAGAGCTACGAAAACTGGAAAAGTCATGTTGTGTGGCTTAGTAGATATTAATTATATGATTGTGGGTCACAAAACTGCACATCCTTCCTTAGCAGGCACAAAAACTGCGTTGTCATGGTTTCTTGGAAAAAACGATGGCGATCGTACTTTCGATGAATTCGCATAACTTGAAATTGGCATAACTTTTGAACGGACTAAGATTTCAGCCCGAGTTTTTTGCAAAATACGTGGAATCTTATCTACATTCAGAAAATTATGTTTGATTTTTCGTTTGAAAGAGCTCATTTTTCGCCAATGAAGACCCAGTAGCCCACGGTGGAACTGTAGTGATCCCAAGTGACGTTGATCACAACTCAATAGCCTGAAAAATATACATTGCAATTATAAATTTGTTGTTTTTCAGCCGTAATTTGTGTTCAATTTGATGAGTCACGTATCGTGAGCGGTTCATCAGACAAGACGATTAAGGTTAATTTTATTTCAACTTCCTTGCAATTCTTTCATTTTTGTAGAGAGATTTAGAAATGTGATATCCCACATCCTTGTCATAACAAAATAGTTAAAGTATTAGTGAGTATCAAAGCCAAATATATAGCTTATTCACTTGTTAAATATCACGATTTAAGTAATTATCACGATTAAAGAAGGATAGTACAGTAAGATCCCATGACTGGAGTTGGGTTAAGCAAAAGTTAAGTTTTCAGCATATTGAAGTTTTGGATACCACAGCAAAATGTCTAGATCATTTGCTCACTCTAGAAGCCTTATACCGCAGGCATTTAAAAACTGAACTGCATACAAAAAGAATGAATTTAGAAATAAAGAGTTCATTATCAAATTGCACACTCTTTCTTTTAATAAAAAATAAAGTTTATAGGAATGTTGAAGCTCAAAAATACTGAAATATAGGAATGATTTAAGAAAAATGTGAGTCTAAAGCTTCATCAAGGACGTAAGAATTTCTTGTATCCTAGTCATAAGAATGCTTTCAGATGTACTTTTGCGATATCGATACAACATATAAACTCTTGCTTTGTTCTACGATGTAGTAAAACATCAACAAAGATTGGAATAAATTCCTTGAATTTTTAGGTGAAGTTACACTTTTGGTATTTGAGATTAAGTTAAGAATAATTCTAGGCTCAAAATCAGAAAAATTTAAGAATATTGAGGCTCGAAAGAAATTTATGTATTCTTGTAAAAAAGAGAGTGTAGCGCGTGTTTATTTTATTGTTTTTTACTGTAGTTAGTGGCAGTTTTTTGTTTTTGTATTCTCATAGGACCTCCGGTTTGCAATAGCGTTTTGCCTATAGAAGTATCTGTTTACTTGCTATAGGCTTTAACTAATGGTGGACGCAAAGTTCGAGATATGTCTTATCATACCTTTTGTCCACTTCAGTTTCTTGTGGTTTTATAAAGTAATTAACTGATAGAGGTCCTTATTCTTCTCATAACGGGGCCACTTTCCTTGAAAAAGGTTCCCTGTTTGTAAACAGTCTTCATAGTGGAATACACACATGTCTTCCAACCTTCAAAAATGAAGAGTCCCTGAAAAACAGACAGTTGGTAAAGTAATCTCTCTTCCAAGAAAATCAGCTAAATGTATTAGCCTTGGAGAGTAAAAAGGCAAGATGGCATTTTGGTAGACGTTCACTACTGTGTTAGCTCCCTTTCCCTGTGGATTTTATGCTGATTTGCTAGAGTTTAGAAATAAACTTTGATAGATTAGCCCGGTTAGAAATAGTTATGGATTTAGGGGCCTCACAGACAGCGTAGATAGGGACACTCAATCACGTCCTTTGTACTTGAATGGGGGCGAGGGGGGAGGTGATGAGGCTTGTATTTTGATATTAATGTAATTCTTGTCTTGAAAGGTATGGGACATTAGAGATGGGCGTACAGATCCCGTACTCACTTTAGTTGGTCATTCCGGTGCAGTACGTTGTTTACATTTAAACGGCAACAGACTCGTTAGTGGTTCAGCAGATGCAACAATCAAGGTATTGTTTCCTCATTTCCCTTGCGTATTTATATGGTTATTGCTATTTCGTTCAGTATTATTGTTGTGGGAATTCATCTGGAAAATTTATGTGCATTGTGCATATAATAGACAATTATAGTAACTTAACTGGTCGCTGCTTGTAAAGCTTATAAGTTTTTGCTGCAGAATATAGTTAAACATGTTTGCACATACAACTATAGTTACGAGTTTCTTGTAGGTATGGGACCTCGTGAAGGGCCGTGATTGGAGTAGTGTTGCATGCAAAGTTACGATGGTTGGACACGTAAAAATAGTTCGTTGCTTACAGGTACTTTGATTTTGGCATGCATCTTTCCAATATATTTGTTAATATGTTTCTCAATTTATTGAATAATGGTTTATAGCACATTAATCTGTTCTCATTTCAATATTTCACACTTTGTATCTTTTATCTATACTCTTTTTTATAAGAACACGAGGCTGGAATTTGGTGGAAAATTAAGAACAAATTAAGAACAAGGTCGAGAAGAACTGTCGAAAACATATTTTTGGACAACGATGCATAAGTTTTCCACTAACATATGGACATGAAATGTCCTTTCCGACATTAGATACTGTGCAGTTATTGTCTATTTCTAATTGTTTATAAATCTTTTTCAATAAAGGCATTAATATCCAATAGAGACCTTCTCGGATGTAACATTTGCCTAGTGGGCTCTCAGTCAATCAAAACATCCAATAATGTCTTGAACATATATTGTCTTTCCTTGTATTTCTAAATTGCTTGCATCCCACTAACGTAAGAACAAATCAAGAACAATTCAGCCTTAAAATTGGGGGAAAATTATGAACAGCCAGCCTGAACCTCAATTTTACTGGTTCTTATAAAAAATGGGTGTAGTAGATTACATCTTCGCATTGCCATACAACATTCCTTTGTTTCATAGCATATCTGTAGTATATTTTAATTACTATTTGTCGTTAACTTGGAGATTTATGAGCAACGGTATCTTTCACATTCAAATATTTCTTTTTCTTTATTTTCTTTGTTTACCATACGCTTTCCTTGTGTGTCGTCATTCCTGTCTATTCTTTGACACCCAATAGTAGGAGAGCGTGCGATTGCAAATTTTCAAAATTTCACTACCACTTCCATTTATTAGCACCCCCTAGCAAAGAGATTTTGTATAACCCTCCCCTTTTGTGGCGTTGTGTAAAGGATGAATGATCCTTTATACGTGTAGGCCGCAAGGCTGATATTGCATAGCATACTCCCTGCGGTATCGTTTATGTACTTTGTGTTTTTTTCTTGTATCTTGTATTTTTTAAGAATAAGAAGTATATATAAAAAAAGAAATTTTTTATGAAATTCGACCCCTCCATTTAGGCATTTCTACCAATTGCTTAACCCCTCCATATTATAGCCTCCTACAATTGAGTTCCAAAGAGCACTTCATATAGCAGATTATTTAATATGTACGCATTCTTACACATCGGATTTAAATGCTACTTCCTTCTCTAATATTACATCTTTATCACATCCTTTTTGGTGGCGGTGCTGTTGAATTTTGTTTTCTTAAATAAGGTTGACGATGTAAAGATTGTTAGTGGCTCATATGACAGAACTTTGAAGGTGTGGGATATCAAGACTGGTCTTTGCAAAACTACTTTCAGGTTTCTATAATTTACAGCCTCATTCTAACTTTTACAGCCTCATTCTAACTTTTATTGTATAATTTTTGCATCTTTTGGCCTCATTCGGTTGTAAACTTTTAAATTGCTTGGCAAGATTCGAACCATAACTCGAAGACTATTCTTTTTTCATGTATTAAATGCAGTTAGTACCGGTGTGATGGCCCGGTGGTTAGAGCGTCTGCCTCACAATCGGAAGGTCGTGGGTTCGAGCCCCGGCCGAGTCATACCAAAGACTTTAAAAATGGTACTCACTACCTTCTCGTCTGGCGCTCGATAAATGAGAAAGGAGTGGGGAAGTTAAACACGCGGAGCTACCAGTGGACCAGCTCCCCGCTGTAGCCTTCACTGCATTCGCAGACGCGTGGCCTAGGGCTGCTGAAACGGAGATGGGCGCCGCCCTATGCGTCATTAGCGCGGGAAGGACTTTGACTTTGACTTTGAAATGCAGTTAGTAATAAGTTGATAGTCAAATTATAGCTAGCAACATTTATTTGCTGCTGATGAAGATGCCAAATTCTGTCATTTCCCCGTGGATCGAGGATTAGATGTTGTCTTTCACAGCATACAAATTATGGCCTAGTTTTAATTAGCTCTAAATCTGGTACACTGCTTGATTGCAGCAAAAGCATTAGGTGGTTTCTAGAAATGATTCGAGTTTCTTTTTGGAAATTCGATGATAGGTGTATCATCTTTGTTTAACCCTAATTTGGTATCAGATACTCGACTCGTCAATAGTGTGAAGACATTTTGAATTACCTGTTTGTATGCAGGCTGTAAATCTTTCTGTGCACTCTGCCACAACAGTGCCATCTGATAGCTGCGGAGGATCTGCAAAAGAGCATTATCAAGCGCCACTTGGGCGCAATTAAAGTCAGCTTCAAATGGAAGCGTGACTCGGACAAAAATTCTTTAGACGAAGAAAAATTTAGCTCTGTAGCTATGACCTAGATATGAAGTGGGGCCACCTGGGGGCTGTACCCCCATGATAATGGACAGTTAGCAATTCGTGTCGCACTCAATTCAAAGTAATAAACTAAGTTCGATACACCCGCATTTATGCCGAACTTGAACAACATTCTGGTCTGAATTGAATTGAATTTGACGCAACTTCAATGAGGTGCCATCGACAATTTAAGACCATCTCCCACTAAATGCAAAATGAAACGCCTGATCATACAGTGGTAAATATAAGAGGATGGATGAATAGAGTAAATATAAGAGGATGGGTGAATAGATGTTCTTTTGTACTTGTATGCAAAACCACAACTGAAATAAATTAGACATTGCAGATGAGGTCTATGCACACTGATCTTTATACTCGTTATGCTTCTGCAGTTATAATGGATACATTTTCCTGATCAAATTCGTTTTAGTATTAGTTATCGTATCTCGAAACCTTTGATTCATGGCCCCCTGGCGGTGGCTCAGGGGAGCCCCCTTGTTAAAAAATACTGTTTATTTTGGGGGCTCAGACCCCCAAAATTCTTGTATTAACTTTGGATTTCAAAGTGATTTACCTTGCCTCCAAAGCATTTTCAATTGCTACGACCAATTTTGCACGGCTACGTGGTTATTGAGACATTTCTAATTGTTGATTAGTCTGTATAAATCTTAAACTATATTTTCATATTTGCACCTTTGAAAGTATGGGCGTGGTTGCAACTGGAACACACCCAAAATGTGGGCGTGGTTTGCTACTATCCCCGGGCCCACTCTGGATCTGCCACTGCCTGATAGACTCATGGTGAATTGCGTAGTTCTCTAGAACCCTGTGTTCGTGTCATGTCTATAAAATTCTTTTGTGGCGTTTTCATTACAAAGCTAAAGGCTCTGTTGAGTTTATCATATATTCCATGCAAAGCTCTTCTTTCTCTTTTGATAATCTCTCTTTTTATGGGGGCATTTATTGCTACATGATCTGGATTACAATAAACAAATTCAAATTAGCATGAGGAACAACAGTCAACCACATGAATCATTCCGATTCGTTTCAAGCTCAAGATTTATATCCGCCCCTCTTTTAGTGTTCTTTTAATCATAAAACAATGGTATAAATTATTTTTACGCTTTTTTTGTTTTCTGATTTAAGAATTTTTTAATCTTTAACAAATTAGCAATGTTTTTGAAGTTTGATAGTGTCCACTCGAAACTTCATTTAGCTTTATTATCTATTGTAGTTTTATGCTGATTAAGTAATTTCATTTGATTTAAAATGCGCTTTGCTGTCAATGCGTATTTGATGCTTATAATATTTTGCACCTTAAAACTATTTGCACTCTCCAAGTACACAATTTCAAGATTGCACAAAAATTTCATAGAATTAATCCTGTGTACAGAATATTTTTCCAACGCTCAAAAAGAAAGCATAGAATGGAGACGTAAATGTTATTGCGATATTTTTTTATTTCTTTCTTCTGGCAACACATATGTGACTTTCCTTGACATCGATGAAAATTTTCATACCCTCAAAATGATCATGTCGCAGAGGCGTTTCGAACACGGACAAGCCGATGACGTAATTATCTGTAGAAGATAGAGATGGGCCATAACGAATCATAATTAGTTGGCTGAGGTGTATGAAATTAGATTATAATGTTCTGTTCCTTTATTCACGCATATTTTTATGAAATTTTGTTTTATGGTTTCAGCTATTGTTTTATTCCTTTTTGTAGAGGCCACCAAGCACCCGTTCTCTGTGTGCAATTTGATGATGAGAAAATAGTGTCTGGTTCCGCCGACAAAACTATCAAGGTTTGGCAAATCTTACAATGACTGCCTTGGGCCGTATATTTTTATGTTTTTTTGTATCAATGGGTATGTCTCTGTACTATGCATCCATACCTACGCGTGTATCCATGTTTATTTATCCATGTGTAGCAATTGGCGTTTAGTCATCCTCCGTGTTTATTTCAGGGCTCGTGCAGGTCCTTTGATTCCTTGAAAAGTGCTGGAATTTGAAATTTGATTTCATGGGAACTTGAGGCTCTTCGAAAATGAGAATTTTTCCTTGAAAATTGATCACACTCCTTGAAATTTGTGAATTTTTCCTGTTTATTTAGTTCACACCAATAAACCATGGAAAAATAGTTAAAAGATATATCCAATGAAAAGTTTAAACAAGATGGTACAAGAAGGCGCTGATCGTTCTTATACTAGGGCCGCGTGTCAATCCGTAGCATTTTATTTGAATTTTTTCAGAAGAAATGGAATATCCACAAAAGTCTATTAATTTACAGCTCCTTGAAAATCTTTATGTTGGTCCGTGAGTAGTCTTTGAAAACTCCTTGAATTTGCTTATCAAAATCCTATGCCAAACCTGGTGCACATTTTTTAATGAGAAAATCATAGTTTTGCCTGAGCCTCAATCTTCTTAACTTCCCCCGAAATTAAGCCTGAAATTTTCGTAAATTTTTCTTAACTTTTCTAAAAGAAACTGGCCAAAATGGTTTGCAATTTCGTTACTAATATCGTATACTTGAATTTGAATTCCATCTTTAACATTTTGAATGCAATAATGACGAATTACCGATTTTTGGCCTATAAAAACACTTAATTTTGGAAATTGAGCCTCGTGATTTTCTTACGATTTTCTTAAGGTTTTGACGATTTGAACCTCATTCTCTTATAATCTTTTTTCTTATAAAAAGAACGTATATTTATTAGCGTGGAGTTATCCACATTTATTTGTTTGTTTTATTATTTGTATGCGATGCACGAGTGTTATTTCATTCATGTATTATATTTAATATGCATGTATTTATTGCGATGCATAAAGTTAAATAAGCGTACTTAGAATCAGGATTATTATCTACTGTGAAGTTGATTACTTACTAGGACGGTCAGACTTTTTTAAAAGAAATTTTTGACCTAAAAGTTAGAATTGTTGACTTGACTTTTACTTTTACACATCCACGATTCAAACCCTTCCTTATTTCAACCTAGGAAAATACAACCCACTTTAAAAAAATTTATTCTCCTAACGTTTCTTTTCAAACGATTTTGTTAAAAAACGAAAAAACTTGGTTCCAGTAGTTTTGCAATTTTCGAACAGCTCTTCAGTAGCGGACAGTGTTTGCGTCAACACTCATTCCTTCGCTTAGGAGCTCTAAAACGTCACTCATTTGTAGCGTTCAGAATATAGGTTTGGAATTGCATATATTTTCCCCAAAGGTAAGCTTCTGAATCCATGTGATGACCTTGAAACAAGCATATTTACTGTAGATTATTTTCCAGTTCACCGGTTGTGCAAGTCCCAGAAGCATGATTCAGATCATGACATCACTAAATAAAGACTAATGAAAGCTTAACTAACTCAACTCTATAAAGTAAATATACATACGTGCATTGCAATCTGCTTTTGACGTTTATGACCGAATTGAATATTTGACTTTATTCCAGAAAATTAAAATTTTTAACTTTATTTTAACCAAATTTGACTTAACGACTTCTGACCGCCCTACTTCTTACGAAATATAAAATCGCACACCGCTTTAAACCCTGATGATTTTGCTTATAGGTGTGGAGCATGAAGTCACGAAATTGTCTTGCCACAATAGCCGGACACACGGAAGCAGTCACGTGTCTTCAATTCAATGTAGAAAGGATATTCAGCGGTTCACTGGATTGTAGTTTGAAGTTCTGGGACCTTTGCACAAGCCAGGTTTGTATTTTTCAACCCCCTGTGTTCTAAGATCCTTTATCTCTCAGTGCTCTTTGTCTTTTTCAATGTCCTTAGTGTTTCTCAGACCCTATCGTATATTGGCGGTGACATTTCCTATACCTTGTGCTAGCAGGATTGATAATTGGTTTTGTGATGACTAAAACATTGCTAGAAGGTTTACAGTTACAATTTTTGCAATGTTAGTTAGGTACAGACAGATTGCTAATAATAATAGGGTGTTTGACATTTGCTAGACAGACAAGATAAGATGACTGCTTTTAAACCGACCAAGGACTATGATCGATACAGGTTGACATTTAGTGGCTGTTAGTGATGTTCCAATACCCTAGCTGACAAAGGAGCAGAAATAGTACAGTTTGCACAACTCGAAATCCATCTTCTTTATCACAGAACTCGCCCTAATCAGCTGGCGTTCCTTTTGTGTATCGTGTACATGCAGAAAGAGAAAAAACAAAATTTAGAATCGTTGTGATCTCGCTCGCTCGAGCCAGTTTGCATGTCAACTTTGGCCTGCGTCCGTTTGTGTAAACAAAATATTAAGGATTGACAGGTATTTCCAAAAGATTTGATGAGCTAGAACGGATTCAGCTGTATTACTAAAAAACGGCTTCTTTGGCTATATACCGAGTAATTATGAGGCTTGGGAGTGGTTTATATTCCAGATTTGTTATCATCAGAACGCTTAAGTGGACTCATTATATTCAAATTGTCCAAATGGCCCGAGGCTCTTGTTTTATGGGGATAGAAATTGGAATAAATAAACACATCTTTGTTGCTATCATGTTTCTGTTTTGCTTGATACACTCTGTTCATTTTATAAGAATACCTAATTTTTTTCTGAGCCTCAATATTCTTAAAAATTTTCTGTTTTGAACCTCAGATTATTCTTAAATTATTCTTAAATTGTTCTTGCTCAACACAAGGTGTAAATTCGCCTTAAGATCAAAGAAACATATTAAATCATTTTTGATGTGTTGATTCACCATAAATTTCAACGAATTTTAAAACATATAGATATATCTAGCGTCAAAGTGACAAATGTTTTGTGTTGGGAGGAAACTCTTAATTAAATTTGATTCGACTATCAAAATATTTTAGTTTTGATGAAGGTTGAGCCTGGTAATATTCTTAAATTATTCTTAAATTTTAGCAATTTTGAGCCTCAATATTCTTATAGACTTTATTCTTATAAAAAAAAGAGTGTACTCCAGTGAATGGGCCTATTTGATTTTTGGTTCAGTCATCTGCACGACCGATGTTCATTTATTAGTGGAGCGACTTCGCACTCTACCCAACATTTTCAACTCTCAATCTACAATGCTTAACCTGCACTCTTCTTATGAAACAAATTAGAGAGGCGCCATTAATAAGGAAATTAGGGTTACTTTAGCCTGTGAAGGATTTCAATAGAAAGAATAAAATGTCAACTTTGATAGCCTTATTGATAGCCAAAATAAACACAATGATAGTATACACACTTTCTTTATAACAATACCAGTATAAATATTCATAATTCTTATTTTTTGAGCCTTATATTATTCGTAAATTACTCTTAAATATTAAAGGTGTAGTTATGCCTGAAAACTATATGAATGTATTCAAATCTCCATTGGTGTCTTACTTCATCATAAAACAAGTTACTAGTCGGTCAGAATAATAAATATTGTCTCGATAGTCCAAAGCTAATCTACAAACATTACAATAAAGCGAATACACAAAAATTCTAAGCCTCCATGAAACTTAAGCCTTACATTATTCATTATTAATTATTCATTATTTATTATTCATTATTCATTATTCATTATTCAGTATCATTTTTAATTCTTAGCAGTTCTGAGCCTTAATATTCGTAAAAAAACTTATTCTTAAATTTTTTTTAAAAAGTAAATATAAAATAGAAAGTGTATATTTACATTTTCACTACGTCCCAAATTATGCATGTTATATTCCCAGTAATGGCCCTGGAGATTATTGCATTTTAAGAGACTACAAATGCACTATGCTGCTGGATATGTGAAAGCTAGTCTTGATTTATGCACCATGATGAACACACTGCACTCAATGTAATGAACGAAAGAGCTACCCACCCAGTGTCTACATTCACAAACTTTCTGTCGAAATACAAACTGCTTTTTTTATTTTAATATATGTATGTCACTGATTTGAATTTTGATCAGCACATAGGAGGGTTTCTCAGACTTTCCTCTTTTCATGGGGTGAGGAGGGTGCTTTGCAGAAAATGATTAAGAAGCACTGGTATATGTATAATCTGATTTTGCAAATGAGCTTTCTTGCGGCCAGACTGTATTCGATACTCTTTTTGCTCCACATCTTTGGCGAGCAGCCTTTATTGAAACTCGTCAATTGTACTTTAACGAGTTTTGGCTAGTTTTATCAGCACTTAGGCCAAGTTTTTTGTCAGTTCTGCTAGCTCAAATGGCGAGCCATATTTTTCTCAAAAAAATTTTGGCTAGAATATGTGGTGATGAAAAATCCCAGAATGCATGCTGGTCCTGCGGGGCTTTTTAATCCTTATTGGAATTTTTGTAATGAATTTGGCAGAAAGCCATTTTCCCCCCTCTCTTAATACTATTTTACGTCATTATCAATGTTTGTAATTATGCTAAGCCTTAGGGAATGTAGTAGCTTTATGTAATCCTTTCGTTGGCTTTCCAAAGTCCAGAACTATTTATTATTTTCATTGTTGCCTGTTAAGGCAACCAATCGTGAATGCCGCACTCATAGCGGTAAGAACTGGGGGCACAAGGGGAATTTGGAACCCTCTTTTTGATGCTTCCTACATCCCTGGTTGGGCCTTATTTTCGTCTGGGGATCATTGTTATTGTACACGACCTTTTCACTAATTTTGACATGCGCATAAGTCCACCTTGAGAAGGAGGTATGTATGTACATGCGCGTGTCACGCACACCTTAATTCATTGCTGTTTATAATAATCTCGCGTTCGTTCTCTTGAGTTTGGCATAGATTTCTGGCAGGTTGCGTTCCCTTTTTCACAACACTGATGCTTGTTATCTCCATCACAGTTACTCTGGAGTAAATAGTTATTCGAGTATGGATAACTGGTATGTAGTTTTTCCCGTACACTACAGCTGTGTCCGGTAGTTGCCTCACGTTACAAGCCTGTCTGTTCTCAAGTTTGATACGCAAATGTGCTGTTTATCAGTTGGATTCCAGTTATTGTTTTATTATTTGGCATGGTAGCTGACCACAGTGTATTGTTATTGAAAGGATAAAACAGGATGGAATACTCACAAGCCATAAATATAAGCTCAAGATATTGAAGACGATTCCTGTTTTTCGCCAGCTTTTTGTGACAGATGCTGCTATATGTCAACAACAAGTGCTAGGAACGAGGATCGACGTTCCCACGAAAAGAGTTTCACCTTCTTTTATTACGACAAAACAGTTCAAACTGTGTGTGCAATCGATTGCTTTTTCTTGTCAACACTGGAAACAGCGTCCTCTATTCTTCTCCATGCTGCTGGGATTAATTGTAGTGTAGAGGTTAAGTCAACATCACACGAAGAATTACATTACTGGAAGGGATTTATGATTACCAGGGGGGTGTAGAGTAGGAATCCGGGGTACAGCAAACCTTACGGATGAACATATAAATTGCAAGACATTGAGAAAACAGGATGCTCACTTGCTACGGTAGATAAGCAATTTGATAGAGCATTGACATTATATTGTCTTCTTTTGCTGCCACTGCATCACTACAGAGTCATGCCTCGCAGCAGAACTCTAAAGTTCTTCGTTGTTCATAGAAGAGTATTTCCGCTCCTGATAACAATCGGAGTGACATTCATATTAGTTGCCAATGTTCTAATGACTTTAAATATTTACAATCACCAAGGTCTGCTTTTGGAGAAAACTGCACAGCCCTCATTAAATATTGAGAATTTGCATGAGTCAGAACAGCGGACCCTTAGTGACACACCAAATGCACCCTTGGGCAAAAGTGTTGCGACGAAGCTGAAAGTGGACGATATTGTCATAGGCGCTGACGTCCATGAAGCCCTTATCACTGAGGCATATATCGAAGGAAATACAGAGAACTCAGTCTTACCTAAGGAATGCCCAGATCATAGAATCAACTCCAAAAAGCATCCAAATGTGGTAGAAGGACAAGACCTCGTGTGTAGGCAACGTAAAGCATCTTCTGTGTCATGCATGTTTGCTGCTGACCTTTTCAAATTCGACAAGAGCCTGCTGGAATGCAAGAATAGCACTCAATTTGAATTTTGTAAATTTGATGATGAAAACGAAATTCATTGTATTTTTCCAAAGTTCTGTTCACACATTCAAGTCGATGGCGTTAATTCGAAGACCGGTGATCACGTCACATTAGCATTGTTCCAGAACTCAAAGACTGCCATGCAAGGTTTATATGATTTGATCAATAAAATATTTCGATCTGCCTTCAAGTTCGTGTTTATTGGCTGTAGAAGTCACAGTACATCTTTGCATTCCCAACAGCTTGTTTTCGCAATGCCTAAGCCGCCTTTTCCGATTTCCAGAACGCATGACCGTATAAACATAAATATTGTCCTTCTTGATTCTTTGTCACGATCACATTTTTATCGCTCCCTTCCTTTGGTCATTAGCGAATTCAACCGCATCAATCAGGATCCAAACTCTGCAGGAGAAGTATTAGACTTTTCATTATTCCAAGCTCTTCATGGGCACAGCGCCGAGAATGCACACGGGTTATTTACTGGAACACTGTTCCCTGAAAACATGACGGATCATGAAAGAGAGAGAAGTAGCATTGGAATAGGAGCACTCTATGGGAAATTCAGGAAAGCTGGCTACTCGACCATGTACCAATGCGACTTGTGTTGGCACAGTTTTTGGGGCATACGTATGGACCTTGGATTTCCGAAATCATGGGGAGCCATTCTGGAGAGAATGAAAGCCGCTCATATCGATGATACTGGTATATATTTATAGTATTTTTTTATATAATTTATTTATTTCTTCATTTATTTATAGTATTATTTATTTTGAACATTGCTACTAAGAAGGAGCATCTGCTTTTATGAATAAAATGATGCAAGCGGATACTAAACAGTTTTCCTCATATCCATGCAACAGCTTATTTCACATACGTTATGCTTATGACACACCCTTCCCCAGTGGCATGCCGAAGTAGGGGGTTTGGGGGTGTCACCCTCCACTTTTCCCGAAACCCTCGTTAACTCTATGGTTTGTCGGCAAATACGTGCTTTGCGACCATCGCTTGTCGGTAATTGATCATCGTTGGTCGGTAATTGGTTTTCGTTGGTCGGTAATTGGTTTTCGTTGGTCGGTAATTGATCATCGTTGGTCGGTAATTATCGGACATTAAGTAACCTGTCGGTAAGTTTTTGTTGCCACACCCCCCCCCCACACTCAAAAGTCTGTCGGCACGTCACTGCCCTTCCCATGCCATAAGCAGTTATCTTTCTATATGGTTAGGTACGTGTACGGTTCTTATGATCGTCATTCCATTGTACATCCTCAAGGGACTTATAAGCTGTTGTCTCCTAGAGAATAATAATGCCATTAGCTAAGTAATTATGAGCCGCCTCTGAATGTTGCTAAGTGGTTTTTTGTAATCAACTTTAGCGCTTTTTTTTAAGGAACCACTTTGTACGAAATCTATATTTAGACGGCCAAAATATTTAAGGAATTTATACCACGAACGGAAAAAACCTAAGGAAGGAAAAAGTCTAAAGAAGAAAAAAACGTAAAGAAAAAACCTAAGGAAGACTTTCAATATGAAGAATTTTTATGACTGCAAATAATCATGAAATAAGAAGCCGGTTCCATTCATTTACTACCAAAACTCACTTAGATACATTCATAAAACTTCTTTCCTACTTGATTTGCGCTTTTATTCTTGAGTTCTAGCCAAAATTAAAGGTAAAATTCAGAATTTTGATGTTTCCTTATGTCAGTACCACTTTTATGGCACTATATGTGCAGTGAAAATTATGGAACTATTAAGGAACTTTTAGTACTAGAATGTGATAAAAACAGGTCCAAAAATAAGGAACTTTTAGAACTAGGCCTTGAGCTAGGTTCCTTATAAAGGAAGAGCGTGTGTTCGAATTAACTGCCAAAAGAGTTTGAGTTGAATCTGCAGATAAATGCCACGTCCTCTCTGAGCTGTTGCTATGTTTTGGCCTATTTAAACTTATAATTGACTGCATACGTATTGCTTTGGTATAGCATACTGGATATTTATAGTTTTATTTGAAGTGCAGGATTCTTTCGTATCATAGGGCTAACAATGGCCAACTGCAGAGTACTTGGTAGCCTTGGGTTGACGAATCCATTCACTCGTACAAAAGGTGATCAGCTGTGCTTCAATGGAGACTTCCATCACAATTACCTGCTGGAACGAGCATTGACGTGGCACACGAACTCTCACCGCCCTACCATTAGTTACACTGCTTTGAATGTCCCACATGATTCATTGGGCCTCAGAACGCAGACGCTAAATAACGGTCTGGTCAGACACGTGCGAAAATCTTTGCTGACTGGCAACACAATCACCATTCTGCTGGCTGACCATGGAAATACTTACACACCATTTCCAAGGCAACTTCTGGAAGGTCGATTTGAGATATATCATCCTTCGTTATTCATGGTTATTCCTGGTGCCGCAGCAGACCTGCTTGGTGAAGACACGATGAATTTCCTTCGAACAAATCAGATGCGTTTGCTAACCGTGTTAGATTTAAATGCCGGACTGCGTGCTTTAGCAGACTTTACATCTGGCAATAAAATAGCGGACCAGCGAGGAGTCTTTGGTTTTATACCAGCCAGTAGAACTTGTGATGATTTGACTTTGAGATTGCCAAATTTATGTGTTTGTGATGGATGGGACAATGTTGCTCCTAATGACACCCATCAGATTTCGGTTCTGGAGTACGCAGTAGGGTTTCTTAACAATAAAATAGAGCGCCAAAGACAGGACGCTCTTAAACTTAAGTCTCAAGCTGAAGGAAATGGAAAAACAGAACGACGGTGCCATCATTTAGTACCACTGCATTTTGAGAATGTACGTGAGAGAAAGTGGGGTGAATATTTGATAACAACTATGGATTTTGTTGTATCTGCAGCGCTGACCGCACCTCAGGAGCAAGATGTATTTCACGTTGAAGTCAAGTCCAATATTCAACCTGGTGTCTCAGAATCATATCTTGAGTTCCTTAGTTTTGACAGGCTGTCCCCATATGAACCGTACAGAAAATGCGCAGATGCTGGTGTGGATTCGCGTCTTTGTATCTGCTCAACTAGTAACACTCATACCGCTAAAAATGGAGTAGATTATGTTGCCAGTAAATCGATTAAAACTATGATAAATTACATGCCTATTCTCAAAGGTTTACCATCGAAAAATATGTTATATAGTAGGGAAAGTGAAAGATGTATATACTTATTGTCTAGAAACTATCACGAATATTCGAGAAAAGGGGTGATGAACAAAAATAAGATAACATCTGCCGTTTTGGAGGCAGTAAATATATGCGCAAATGAGCCTTACGTTGTTCATATGAAGATCAATCCGTATTTAATGAAAGTATCGAGAGAGAATGTATTTAGTGTGGTTTTACATGGAGATACTTTGACATTTCTGTGTGCATTGGTTACAGAGGATTGGTCTTGGGACTCTAGATATCGCTTTGAGTACAGCGTGTCGTCATTATAGGTGTGCTGGTGCTTTGAGTGGGAACGAAACTCCACTATCCCAGAACCACAAAGCTGTGGAGCCTCCTTCTTGCAGCAACCAAAAACTCCAAACATACATCAACATGATTCTGTCATGACATTTTGCTACATTATTTTTACAGTACCCTCATTTTCGTTTTCAGACCCAACTATGAGCTCGTTATAACTTGGCAGGTGAGAGAGGGAGCCCCCGCAGGACTGTGATTCTAAGCAATGGGATTTCGTTCTTAATTTTTGCTAGGCCCTCTCTGAAGGAGAGCTCCTTCTAATGTCGTTTGGTTTGAAGTATACCTTCCTTGCGGATCGATTGCATTGCGCAACGCTGCAAGGGCAAAACCGTTTCAATTGAAGTTAATAGTTTGCTAAAATGACCTGGTTTTGCTACTACCCATTGGCCCTTGAGAAAAAAGGATGGTTTTGGTACAATTTGGAGGCATCGGATGATTAGAACAATATTTATGGTCATTCAGATTTATGTGTGGAAATAAGGCCTTGGGGCGTGTTGATCTTTTTTTATCCTCTTGCATACATACATGCATTACATATATATATATGTATATATATATATATATATATATATATATATATATATATATATATATATTTATATATATCCTGTATTCTATATAGATCAATAAAGGGAAATTGTGATTGTTGGTACCTGATACTTTTCATTTCCTGTTTTGTTTTGTCTGTTCGTCCTGTTGGAAGAGGCTCAAAGATATTACTTGGTACATCATTGCGGCTCAGTCGAGGCCTATAAGTAGGCCATTCCATTTTCCATGTAGCAGTTTTAAATGGTACAGTAACCAGCTTTTATAATCCACCATGTGAATGAATGAATCAAACATTCAACCAACCAATCAGTCAATCATTGAGTCGATTGATCAATCAATCAATTAATCAATGCTAGCATCATTATATCAGGCAGTCCTTGAATACCAGCAAAATCAGTAGGCCTGTGAAACTTGCATCACATTGGCTGTTCTGTACTCTTATGTGTGCTCCTTACATAACCCAATAGAATGTTGTTGGAAGTCTTACAAGGTGTAGCAATATTGTGTGCTCCTTTATGTGGCCTATCACGTGCATATATTCATTCTAATAACAACTGGTCAGTCATTCTCTTATTGTCAAGGAATGCAAAAAATCATGTGATCATAGTGTGGGTTTACAACAGAATGAAATGCGTTCCTAGCAGCTTTTCATATAATTTGTTTTGTACTGGTTGGTCTGTGGTTTTGTTTTTCAATTAAGGCTCGTCTTTGAGTTAAGCGAAGATGATACTAAAACCAAAACATCTATAGTCGCAATTGACACGTGACTTAACATGCGATTTAGTTTTCGTTTAAACGAAGATCTTGGCTTGTATTTCGATAGTTTCATACCTATGTTAATTTTACTAGAACCATAATTTTCAACACTCATAAAAACTAGAAAAGTGAGTCTCAAAATTTTCGTTGCTGCCTCCTCAGTGAGAAGATCCTGCCGTTGAGGTTAAATAAAGTTTTTTTCGTTCGTTCGATGGCATGAATTTTAATTTCCTTTCATGGCCACTGTATGCCCCTTACTGCTATGAGTTTGCCTACGATTTTCTGCCATTTTGAAAGCCCTAGGTACTGTATGGCATCACTAGAAGCACTTTGACACGGCATCACGGAATGTTTTGTAGCATGTAGTCAGTTTTTTGCGTTGAATATGCTCTACACATTCATGCCAATCATTGTACCTCAATGGCATCTTTTATATTTACTGTGAAAGTTCAATATCCTTCCTTGTGGTACCCCATTGTTCATAAGAACCACGTGATTGATATTAACCAATAGCTAGCAACCATCAGTACTTGGCAATGTGAACTCAGCGCCGTGTCAAAATATGCAAAATTTTCCTAATATGATCTTAATGGTTACATTATTGTAGTAGACTTTGAAGCTGACATTTTTGTACTACTTTATAGAACTGCTCATTGTTTGCAGAGGGCCTAGTACCGAAGAGAAAATATTTTTTTCTCCGAACAATCGTCCCGATCAACCTTGAGATGGTCAAAAAAAGAGTCAAACTCCTTTCCCGCGCCCAATGGCGCATAGGGCGGCGTCTATCTCCGTTTCTATAACTCTAGGCCACGCGTCTGCGAATGCAGTGAAAGCTACAGCAGGGGGCTGGTCCACTGGTAGCTCCGCGAGTTTAACTTTCCCACTCCATACTCATATGTCGAACGCCAGACGAGAAGGCAGTGAGTACCATTTTTAAAGTCTTTGGTATGACTCGGCCGGGGCTCGAACCCACGACCTACCGGTTGTGAGGCAGACGCTCTACCACTGGGCCATCCTTGAGATGGTATTATAGTGTATTTCCATAGCCTCATTCTTCCAGAAAATTTCCATCACCCAGTCAATTTCGCTTCGGTATCAACCCCTTTGTAAACAATGAGCTGTCCCTAGAAAGTTCCATTCATTCGGTATCATGTAGCTTTGCCCTCAAAATCAACTTTTTCACAGCCTCCTTTTCAAGTGTCTGTGGTAGCAATGGCTTAAAATACCAACTTTTACGTTCACATTGTCATTACTGTTTTTATGTATTTTCCGCCTTCGTTTCATTTTGTTTTGATTTTATCTGCCTCCCTGGCCGCAAGCTCACATTCTTTATCTATAATGAGAACTTTTTGCACTTGCATTTAAAAGTAATATATTACTTCAAAAAAGGCTTTTGTGATTCTTGGCATCTTTTAAGTCTTATTTAGTGATTAGAAAATTTATATAAACAGGTTTTTTAAACTTTGAGATGCAGACTGTTCAAAATATGCACTTTTTTCTTTCTTATTTATAAGTAGAATCAGTATATTCCATTGGAAATCAGCAGATTCCCTTGGAAATCAGCATAAAATCATACACAAACTTTGCCCAAATGCCTTCCTGGAAAAGTATAAACCAAGGTCTAGTTTCTCATCTTACATTACAAGAAATAGCCAAAATCTCCAAATCCCTAAACATAGGACTGAGCGCTATGAAAAAAGCGTTCTTTACTCAGCTCTTAAGGAATGGAATGATACGCCTAGAGACATACGTGAGTTACCAACAATAAATACTTTCAAAAGGCGACTGAAATTGTATATGAAGAGCAAGACATAACTAAACACAACCCCCTGGAAGAGCAGCTCCACGCTAAGCAGGTTTTGTTTTTATTGTTCAATTTTAATAGCTACTTTTCGTTATATATATAACTTCGTTCGTAGATTGTGTTTTCTTTTTTCTGTAATTATGCTGACGAGTTTTCTGCATAAAACTTGAATATGAATATGAAGCATGGCTGAACGGGTTACCGTCTTTAAGTAATTCAAATGTATGTAAATGTATGCAAATGCGGATAATATGATTCAGATGTAATGTAGCTATGCTTTGTTTTACTATTTGTAGTGCATTGGTACTATTGATTGGATTCGCTCTGAAGGACACACTCGCGTTGTCAGGTATTTTGTTTCCCCATAAAATGCCTTGCCTTTGTATTATTTTGCTCGTTGAGCTGCTGAGGAGGAGTATGCTCATCACCAGACTCCCTTGTTTCAATATATCATTGTAGGAGTTAACGAGTTCTCTGCCGTCTGTGATTGGAAGACATTTTTAACATGTGTAAATCTAGTTTGTTTCTCCTTCCCTTCATTTGAACATCTCTGCAATGATCCTAATGAATTTTAGTGTTTCATATACTTTTGCCTTCAAACATCTTAAAATCACAACTCCACATTTTGGATTTGCGTGCTGCTGAGATACTCAACACTAGTGTCGTGCAGCTGTCAGTTGCTATTAGTTACTATCATTTGCAGTCACGGTCTATTAGTTGCTATTAGTTACTACCTAACTTTAATGCAAATGTTTTTAATTACCAATTCACTCGTGGAAAGTATGAGAGCCTCCTTTGGGTGATAAATTATCTGTGACATCTCGTCGAGTCCGTTGTGGTAAAATGATGCATTTGGCAATGTGCAGATAAATCATTTGAAATCATTTGAAAGCATTTGAAATTGTGTGAAATCATTTGAAATCATTTGAAATTGTTTGGAATCATGTGAAACCATTTGAGAACATGTGAAATCATGTTATATCATTTGAAATCATTTGAAATCGTCTGGAAACATGTGAAATCATTTGAGAACATGTGAAATCATGTTAAATCATTTGAAATCATTTGAAATCGTCTGGAATCATGTGAAAACATTTGAGAACATATGAAATCATTTTAAATCATTTGAAATCGTTTAGAATCATGTAAAATCATTTGAGAACATGTGAAATTTAAAAAAATTGTTTGGAATCATTTGAAATCATGTGAAGTCATTTAAAATCGTTTGAATTCGTTTGAAATCATTTGAAATCGTTTAGAATCATGTGAAGTCTTTTAATCATAGCAGTGCAATTTTGATGACAGTTCCTTTCACCTCTATTTCAAAATCATTGACGTGTATCGAAGTAAACTCCACAATTCATAGTTCACGACTTTTTGTAGGAAAAAGTTTATAAGAAAATGAGACTCAAAAGTCCAAAATTTTGAGAATATCTTTAGAAAATCATAAGACTCAAGTTCCAAAGTTCCGTGTTTTTACCTCCCAAAAATCGATACTACTTCGTTCTTAAAGTCGAAATGCTGAACGTAGAATATAGATTTAGGTTTGCAAGATTATTAAAGACAAGGTAGCCCAGTTTAGCCATTGTATTCCAGAAAAGCTAGGAAAATATTTTTTAAATCTCAACTTCAATTTTGGAAAAGTTTAAGGAATTTGAGGCTCAGGCAAAACAGTGGTTTTCTTATAGAAAATGTGTATGTCTATTCAACCTTGAATTGGTTGATTGACTCCTTCTCTAGATTTATTATCCTCAAATTTGGTCTAGATATGATTTGAAAAAATTTGAAACCCCTTAGGCTTATTGGTATTGGATGTGTAATCACATCTCTTAAGCTAAGATTCTCTACACTATGCGCAACGTCTTGTGTGTTACTAATTAATTTAATAGAATATATCAAGTTGTCGCCATTTGACTATTGAAGTTTATCCTGAGGCTGCTGTTTCTTCCACAGAAGTATATTTTGTTGTGTAGCTGGAATATAGGATATATTGTAATATTTTTGAAATATTTTAGTCATTAAATTTATAGGCTCGCATTCGATTTTAGTCATAAATACTCAGATATCAAATTTTTCGGATAATGTAGTCGGGGAACGTCGATTGAAAAGCTTGAAAAATATGATGATTTTCTTATTCCTTGTTCATAGCTCCATTTGACAAATATTTGCGCTGTGAAGTATGTGAAGATATTGTAAACTTTTATCTGAAAAGTAGAAATAAACTGCCTTCATTTTAGGTGCCTTCAAGCAGATAGTTGGAAGATTGTGAGCGCTGGTGATGACAAAGCCCTGAAGGTGAGAAATTTTATAGATTTACATTTTCACCTGTTCATTTTGCCGTAGTTTAGGCATACTTTTAGTTGGGTTTGTGTTGACATTTTGCTCAGCCTATAGGTAACAAAGAAGCAATTGTTCCTTTGTGCATTGCAGCGAGTTGGCTTTCGGTAACGTGTACACTTTTACTGGTAGTGAATCAGCCCTAGATCCACTTAAATAGAATTAATCTGATGCACTTTTGTATATACTAACCGACAAAGCTTGTATGGGATGCGAATGGGGCACATTATTGTACCTATAGAAGCGCTTACACTTTTGTTGGATGAATGTTAATTTGGTGGAGTTTAAAATGGAGCTTTTGCTTAAGTAGTAAATAATGGAAGGATGATCTTGTATCTCAGGATGGATTATATTTATTTATCCTATTTTACTCCCATTTGCCTTTTGATTGGGTTGTTCAACAATTTAGGCAATTCTTTTAACATCATAGATTCATTGTTGGATAAGTTTGACTTGAGTATATTAGTTGCCAAGGTAGCACTATTACTATGAGTAGATTCTTGCACTACGTGTATTTCTATAAGGAAGCTACATGTAAACAATTGTATAAACTATTAAAGACTATTAAATAAACTACTAAAGACTATTAAATAAACTACTAAAGACTATTAAATAAACTACTAAAGACTATTAAATAAACTACTAAAGACTATTAAATAAACTACTAAAGACTATTAAATAAACTACTAAAGACTATTAAATAAACTACTAAAGACTATTAAATAAACTACTAAAGGCGAAACCCCTGGGGACATTTGCAGTCTCTATGATCTTTACTTATGCATGGAATCGAGAATTAGGCAGATGAAGTTGAAATGATTCTTCTTGATTAATATTGCGCTTTCAAAGATAAAGAACACCTTTCTTATCAACACTGTCTTTCTGCTTTGCTTTTTCAGAGGACTTAATGTGCTGCCACAGTTATGGTGGAAGCACCTGAAACTAAGGAGCTTAAAGCATAGCAGGTCTACAAAGGAGCTTAAAATACTAGGTCTAAAGCTGGTTCCTTATGGAAATGAAACACGTATAAAACTATGATCACAAATGACTAGGGCAACCAAGAAGTAACCCTAAAATGCTAACGTTGCAACGTTGTTTGAAAAATGTAGATAAGTTGTAGATAAGTTGCAACGTTGTTTGAAAAATCTAGGCAAGTTGCAAGTTGTTGTTTGAAAAATGTAGACAAATTGTAGATAAGTTGCAACGTTGTTTGAAAAAATATTGCACTGATTAATTTGAGTTCTGTAATTATATTTATAAATTGCATAATTCCGTAATCGTTGCCAGCTGTGCATTTAAATTAAGGCAAAAATATCTTAATAGTGACCAGAGATACATTTAAAATACCAAAATGTGGAAAAGCTGCTTGACAAAAAGTTACCAAAAAGTAGCCAAAGAGAGACCGATCACTTTGTGGTTGCCCTAATAATGACTCATTTTGTTATCAGATATGGAGTCTGGAAACGGGAAAGCGATTTTTCACCCTTCGTAATCATACGGATGGAGTCACATGCTTGCAGTTCAATGACCATATGCTTGTGTCAGGGTCGTATGACAAAAGTGTGAAACTTTGGGATTTTTCACCAAGTGATGATATGATGTAACAAGTTAAAGGTAACAGAGATCTTAAGATGATGCAAGAATCAAAGTGTCCTGTCCACCTTATATCACAACCTTTGATGTTGTTTGACGTGGAGGTGCAAAGTGCATAACTCTTGCTTTAGATTAAAAATCTTAGCTTCTTGAACTGTGCTTCAACCCATCCAAAACTGACACAATATTCTTGCAGCAGATTTTAATTGATTTAAAGTTCCTTCGCATGTAAAGGGGATTTTCATGTTTTATATTATTTTTATTAATTAAATTGGGTGTTTTTTAAATAGCTATTTATGAAATTGATGTATAATGCCTGTCATTTGTTCGTTTTTTATTGAATAAAACTTTCACAAGTTGCTTCAATCCGTAGATTCCTTAATGATCTGATAAAGCTATTGCCGGGTTCTCGAAGATCGACACAGAAGAGGCACGTCTTTATCGTAGCTCGAACTTTAATGTACTATCTTAACACATTCGGTAAAGTCATTATAAACTTGGCTACAACATGCTGGCCAATACGCCAAAGGAGTGTTGCGACGTCAATCACAACACCATCCCCCCATAAATTCTAATGGGTGACGAAGTCTCCAAACCGTAAAGGGAGTTGACGTTTTGCTTCAATCTGGGTGGCCGGTTGTGTGGGGGTGTTTTGGACTTCCGGCCTTTCCTCCCTGGGCATGCAGACCATTTCTATTTCCTATGGTTCCCAATCAGGGCAATATGGCCCCCCCATATTAAATGGAATCGTGCAAGCCTTAACTTGATTATTGTGTACAACTAAGTCTGTCCCTGTTTTTGAACGCAATTTATAGCTGACCCCTTGGTGATGATTTAGTATGGTCCAATCCATCTCCCCCCAAATTTCCAATTTTTAGGACTGCGCAACCATACTGACTGGCCAGGAGCCAATGGCGCCCAGCTATCATTCTGCAAACAGTCTGATTTACTGTGCCTGTTTCTGTTACTAGCTAAATTTTTTGTCTAGCGACTTCTGCTACTGATTGCAAATTGCGTACTACAAGGGTTTTTTAGAGGTAATCCCAAGTCCAATTCTAAAGGAGTACGCGAAAGACGACCAAAAACCATTTCGTAAGGGCTATAGCCTGTAGCGGAATGCACACTGGTGTTAGAAATCGACCCAACGACCCCAGTCATGTTGATGCTGGGAAACGTAGCCCGTAAGCATGACTTGCAATGTGCGGTTCTGCCTTTCGACAAGACCATCGCATTGGGGGTGGTATGCTGAATATACGAGATTTATGTAGACCCATTAGGCAGCACACTTCCTGCATTAAATTGCATTCAAAATTTCTACCCTGATCAGAGTGAATCACGGTAGGTGGTCCAAATCTACTGAAAATTTTTGAAACTAAAATTTCAGCTACAGTCTTATCTCTTTGATCTTTGGTGGGGAACACTTCGCACCATTTAGTGAAATGGTCCATTACAACCAGTAGATGCTTGTTACCCTGTGTTGTTTCAGGTAAGGGGCCCATATAATCCATGGCCCAAAACACAAACGGCTCATTAACGTTGATGGTTTGCAGGGGGGCTTTTAGCTGATTAGGGCCCAATTTGGTTTGAGCACAGACCTGACAGTGTCTGACAAAATCATGTAATTCATTGTTCATGTATGGCCAAAAATATCGCTCTTTTGCCCTCTGTAAGGTGCGCTTTAGCCCTAAGTGGCCAGAAAATGGACTGCAATGAAGCCCTTGCATAACTGACTACACCAGGTGTTCTGGAATAACAAAGGCATATTGAGGCAGAGATTGGTCAAAACATAGGCTTTTCACAAGCAGCCCATTAACTATATGTAAGTCGTCCCAACAATGCCAAAAGGTTCGTAGCATTTTTTCTCGGCCCCATACAAAATAAGGTGGTTTTGGCATGTTATCTAACTTGAAGTTTATAACTGTTGGAATTTAGGGATCGTCTAGTTGGGCTTGTTGGAGGTTGTAGCCAGGAATCATGGTGGTGGCCAAAATAGGGACGGGCGAATGCTGAGGGGCAGAAGTACCAAAGGAATCGCGGGTTTGCTGTGGTAGGCGAGAAGGGTATCAACATTTTTATTGACAGTGCCCGGCCGGTATTTGACGACAAAAACGAAATTCTTGAAGTGCCATGACCCACCTGGCGAGCCGCCCTTTTGTCTCAACCGACTGAAGCCACTGTAATGCACTATGATCAGTGACAAGGGTGAATTCTCTCCCCAATATGTACACACGATAATGAGAAGCGGCGAAAATGATTGCTAAAGCTTCTCTTTCTGTAGTAGGATAGGCTTTCTCACGATCGGACAGGGATCGGCTAGCGTATGAGATTATAATAATAATAATAATAATGTTCAACGTAATGAATGATGAAGAGTGTAATGGAAACTTCATATAATTAATACAACATTTAACTACGACAATTGTAAACCTCGCTAGATGTTAGGCAGCTTACAATGGGTACTTGGTGAAAAGAAAGAAAAAGTCCATTCTTTGTTCCGTCTACAGAAGATATAATATGTCGTTCGGATGCCAATGTTGGTTATTTTCTTAATGGTTCAACATTTTCATCATGTCAATGAATTCAGTAGTGCTCTTGTCATATATGCCCAAAGCGCTTATCGAGAGATTTAGGAAATTAACCTTCTCATAATCGTTTGTTAGTTGCTGTACCAGTTCCCTATATTTTTGTTTCTTTCTTTCGGCATTGCTTCTTAGATTAGATTCGTATCCCACAGTCAATTCTAAAATGTAAAGCGATTTATTAGAGAGTGAAAGAAGTAAATCCGGTCGCAAATCGTGCCCAGTGATAATAGAAGTGCTAAGAAATCCTGGGATGTCAACAAAAATCTTAGCATGCTGCAATGACTTAGATGTTGTGGCAATGAACATAAGGATAGAATCATGGCGCCAAGTGTAACGGCCTTGTTGAAGATAGACTTTGCTACCAGAAATTATATGAAGAAGGGATTCTTGTGTAAGGCAGAAAGAACAATCAGAAGATGATGATAGACCCAATCTCTTAAGATTAGTCTTTGTTTGAAGAGTGTTGTTTATGTATTTGATAGAAAAGTTGAAGATGTTTTTTGGCAAGCTACTTTGTGCAGATGACCATAGTGAATTTTTTTTTCACACTTCATATAAGTATATTGAAATTCTACAATACAATCATAAACCTCGCTATACATAGGTAGTTTATAATTGGCTACTCGTGTTGCAAATGAAAAATTAACTTAGAAAAAAAATGTATTAATAAGTCAATAGTTCTGGAGTATTCCAATCCTTTCCTCGTCTGCAGAAGACGAAATAAGTAGATCTGATTGTAATGGCAGATATCTTTTTCAATATGTAATCTTGATGAATATTTTCCACCTTGATCTCTTTGAGCATTTCGATAAAAGCAGTTGAGAGCGATGAAATAATACCTAAAGTGCTGATGGAGAGGCTTATTAGTTTAACGTCATTGTACTGTTGTCTTAGATTTACAGTCAAGTCCTGGTATTTGTTGGTTTTTCGAGCTGCGTTAATAGATAGATTTGTCTCAAAACCAACGGTGAGTTCAAGAATATACAAGCAAGTGTTTTTGTAGGTTCAGAGAAGATCTGGTCGTAAGTTATCCACAGTAATAACTGATGGACTTATAAAGCCTGGAAGATCGGCATGCAATGTTGTACCTGTAACTCCTGGTAATGATGATGCAATTAAGGGAAGGACAGAGTCATACCGCCATGTGTATCGACCTTCGTTAAGGTAATTGTTGCAACCAGCTACAACGTGGAGAAGAGATTCCGGTTTGAGGCAAAAATGACAATCAGATGAGGTAGCAAGTCCCCATTTGGAAAGATTCTTTCTAGTTGGGAGAGTATTATTGATGTATCGAACTGTAAAGTTGAAAATATTTTTTGGTAAATTAGACTGAACAGAAGACCAGATAGAGTTTAGTTTTGGTAAGGACTTTGAAATAACAGCAGAAAAGAAAGACCCTTTCGAGGCCAAATGAGACTGTAGTCTCTCTTCCTGAGATGATCGAAAAGTAATAATAATAATTTCAATTTTTTACAGACGGTAGCCCATTCAGCTTAGCTGGTTTGCAAGGGGCCGTCTATTTACAAAGTAAAAGCTAAAATCTTACAAAAATTATATATTTTTAAAAGTCTAAATTAAAAAGTGTATGTAACTAGATATGTAAAACAACTATTTACAAATAAGACTTAAAAGATGCAAGAGATGATGCACATTTAGCACTAGCTAAGAGACCATTCCACAATTTTGCTCCTCTGAAAGAATATCCTTTTTGCCCATTATTAGTTTTTTTCAGTGGCAACTTCAAATCTCTATCAGTGTTTCTTAGGACTCGACAAGATTGTTGAGAATTCAGATTTAGAAGTTGTCTAAGGTCATTTGGAGCAAGGTCATTGACGGACTTATAAGTTATTAGTTTTAGCTCATTTTCGTTAAGTTCGCTGATCGATCTTAACCAAGGTTTGCTAATACTGGTTTGGCAGGGGTATCGAGTGCACTGTCAGTTATCATTCTAACTGCTCTATTCTGTAGCGGAATTTCCCGTGGAAATCCGCCTTAACAGATCAAACTCAATTTTCGAGACGTGACCTTTCCACAGTTGGTGTTGAGGATTGAACAGGGCTTGCTTATGCTTGCCCATGTCTCGATTCTGCTGACTTCGGGTAGATTTTGACTATTTTTGTCAGTCACATCATAACAGTAGGAGCAAGAAAGCTGTGACTAGGAATGAAAAGGGGGACAGGGGGTTTTAAGGGCGAATAAGGCTTGCTTGTTTTGAAATATGCTGCTGTGATACTAAGGGAGCTGTCACTGTAAGCAGGGGTGATTTCTAGGGGGGCTCAGCCCCCTAGAATTCCTGCATTGGCTTAGTTTTTCAGAGTTTATTGGCCTTGCTTCCAAAGTGTTATGATCAATTTTGCACTGCTATATGATTATTGACGCATCTCTTATTGTTGATTATACTATTTCAGTATTAAACTAAATTATCATGTTTCAATCTTTGAAAATATGGGCGTGGTTGTAGCTGGGCCACATCCAAACTATGGGCGTGGCTGTGCCTAGAGCCCCCTTGTTAAAATTTTTAGAAATCACCACTGATTGTAAGTAGTGGGAACAGGAGTGGAAGAATTTTTGAGACAAATAGTGAAGTGTATTTACACCGCTCACTACGTTCATTAAGGGGCATTACCACCCGAAAAAACTTTTTCTACATAGAACGAGATATCGACCTAAAACTTGGCTTGTATGTAGATTCTGACA
>OLMO02000003.1:610337-622055 GCA_900291935.2 Cassiopea xamachana | reverse complement strand
TCGATTGAGAAGTTTGACAAGGCGAGCTGCACGAAATAACCTCAATATGCTCGTATCAATAGGAAGTTTACTGGTATCGAGAGTTCTCCCAATTATGAAATCACCCCAGCTACCAAGGACAATGACCAGGTCAAAGATATTCCAGCCATCCTTGAAATATTTCATTTTCAGTGCTATTAACTTAAGTACCAACTCTGCAGTGAAGAGGTAGTTGAAAACGTTATTTAGTTCATCAAGCCATTTGCCGTACGCTGTGGGCTGGTCATTGTAGCCAATCATAAGTAGCAACGTATTGCCCATGATAAGGGCCATGATGAGAGAATCAAAAGGACCGGATGTAACGAGACGATAAACTTTGAATTGTAATGATTTTTGATCCGCAGGAACGTACAGATTCAACGGCTGTGCTTGTATAGCTGCCATTAATGTGTCACGCTGACCTCGATCCAGTTCACAGTCTCCTTCTTCCTTTGCTCCCTCTTCTTGGAATGTTAAAATGATAAGAGCAACGAAGATATTGAGGAAAAAGAATGACATTATAATGACGAAAAATATGAAGAAGATAGCAATTTCTGGCTTGTTGTTTTCAATGGGTCCTTTGTCAACATCAGTTGCATCAATTGCTGCAAACATTACTGATGGCCATCCTTCTCCAGTTGATGAAGTAAATAAAGTGACCATAGCATGTCCGATATCATCAAAATTCCAATCACTATTTTGCCATTGACGCTGTTGTATTACAGGCTTTGAATAATCATAGTCTGTAAATGTGAGATATTGTCCTTTGCATTCTTGGGGCGTAAGTTTCGATTTGTCAGTGCAAGAGAAGAACTTTCCAGCAAACAATTGAACACCCATAGCTGCAAACACGAACAGGAACATAATTGTAATAACGAGAATGTTAATAACATTCTTGAGAGAGAATATCATACACTGGAAGACAGCCTTAAGCTTCTTCGATTTGTTTACTGCTTTTAGTGGTCTCAGTACGCGTAGAACCCGCAAGACTTTGACGATTTTCTGCGACTGTGGTGAAGCTGATTCATCGTTACTTAGTACAAGCGATGCTATAGCTGAACCAACAACCAACGCATCCATTACATTCCAGCTATCTCTGAAATATGCTCCTGGATGAAGTACAGCACCGTAGTTTAAGATTTTGATAATTACTTCCAAGGCGAAAATAGGTGTGAATATAAAGTCAATATATCCAAGTACCTTGTTTACTGTTGCATCTTCATGAACTGTGTCTTCAACAGCCAAAAGTGCACTGCTGATTAAAATGCATGCTAAAATGAATGGATCAAACCATTTGGAGTTGACGAGTTTATGTAAACCCTTGCGAATAAGAGTATCAGGTTTTAATATAAACAAAGTGTTGACTTGCAACATGGGTGTTCCTGGTCCTCCAGAAATATTACCAGTCATTCGACCAGGATTTTTGAGATTTTCAAGAAAGTTATCTCCCGGGTTAGCTGTTCCTCCTTCCGTTGTCTCATTTTTTGTCGCAAACTCATTAGCAATTACAATTCCATTGGTGTCGTCATCTTTTTTGTCTGTCTTTTCTTTTAATATTACTTTGTTGGTATCTGTACTTGTATCTTCTTTTGTCTTTGGGGCATATTTCTCCTTTATTTCTTCTTTTCTTTCCTCTCTTTCACTTTCTTCATGATCTTCTTCCCCTCCCATCAGATCTGCTTCAGTTAAGTTGTCAACAGCAATTGCTAAAAATACATTTAGCAGAACGTAATTCCCAATTATCACAAGACCAACAAAATACAACGACATGACGAGGCCTGTCGGATCTTTGGGTCCTCCATTTGCAAGCACTCCTTCATACATGACAGCATTCCAATCCTCTCCGGTTAGGATTTGGAAAACTGCAAGAAATGAGTTCCAAAAGTCGTCAAAATTTGTTCGAGATGGTTCTTGCTTGTACTGAAATTTCCCCCCGAATAACGTCATCCCAAGCAACGCAAAAATTAGGAGAAACAGCAGAAGCAATACCATTAGACTAAGGATTGCCGTCAGACTTGACATCAAAGCTCCAATCAGATTCTTCAACGAATTCCAGTATCTTGTAAACTTGAACAGCTTCAACAATTTCAGCGCTCTAAGCACCGATATCCCAAAAGTTAATCGCAATGTATAGTACAGAATCATTTCAATTATTCCACCACAAACGACCAGTGCATCAAAGATATTGAATGATGATTTGATGTACCCTTTCCAACCAAGAGCGTAGAATTTCAAACACATTTCTAAGAAAAATATTGATATAAATATCAATCCAGCCAAGTCTTGAATAAACGTTAACACTTCTGGCTGCTTGTAATGCTGTGTGGCTACTGATGCTGTATTCAAGAACACACATACCATCACAAACCAGAAGAACACAGGATGTCTAACAAATTTACGCATTCGAAGTTTCATTAGAGATGCACTCTCTTCCGCTGCTTTCTCCTTCTCTTCTTTCGTCATCTCTTCAAGAGGTTTGGCGTTCTTTTGGTTTTCGACTATTGTCGCTTCCTTGCCCTCATCAAGCCATCCTTCATAGTTTTCGACAGCGCGATCTTGTTTCGCTGCTTCCAATTGCGCCATGAATTCGGCTCGATTCTTCAATCGCTCTCCTTCTTTTCCGAATTCCCCACTGAGAACACCAAGTACAAGGTTGAGCATAAACTGCGCACCTATAATGTTTAGTGAATAATAATAGATCCAAAAACCAATGCCATTTTTATCGAGAACATCAAATGACCAGTACATTGTATTCGTCCAGCCTTCACAGGTAATGCATGTGAAAACTGTCAACATGCTGATGAATATATTATCAAAACTAGTCATTCCACTATTAGGTCCTGCCCAATATCTCATACAGGAGTACCCGGGTGGGCATGGTCTTCCTGATTTTGCTGAACATAGGCGACCTTCTTCCAGGACGGTGCCATCAGTTGCATTTTTGCAGGTGTAGTGGAATAACCCTTGGAGCATTTCCAGTCCGATGACAGCATATATCAGAATGACAAAGACGACAAGCAAGCATACATTTGATAATGGAATCAATGATTTTGCAATCGATGTCATAACTACTTGTAGACTTGGAACTCCGGAGACGAGTTTCAATGGCCTAAGTACTCTCATCGCCCTCAGAGCTTTCACTGAACCACCTTTCATAATATTGAGTTGTGGGAGACTAAGTATTCCAGTAACAACCACAACGAAGTCTAGGATATTCCAAGGGTTTCGGAGGTATGATCCTGGATGGAGAATGAAGCCCATTGTTATGATGTTTAAAATCATTTCGAGACAGAAAATCCCAAGGAGGTAAGTTTCCGCTTGTTCTACAGTTCGGTTCATATTATTCATGTCATCCAGTGGAAGTTGTGAGTTTATTGCCATAAGAATGCAGTTGGATATAATGGCAAGAAGAATGAAATATTCAAAGGCCTTTGATTCTGAGATATATCGTGTAAAACGACGGACTGGATTTGTCTCTGTCAGCACGAAGAAGCTTGTATATGTAGCCTTGGGTGGTTCAAGATCTTCAATTTTTGTAACTCCGGCAGTATTGGTGTCATCTGAAATTTCGCTTCGTGGCGTGTTGCCATTTGACTCTGCACTTTCTTTGGCGGCGCCATTCTTCGCCACACCATTTGGTTTTGTGCCATTTTCAGCTACACTATCTCGCGAAGCAGCGTTCCTTTTTGTTCGTTCAGTCATATCGTCCTTCTTCGAATCACCATTTGAGTCTTATTTTCGTCATCTGGGATGGAAAAATTTATTATTTTGCTTTATTAGTTGAATAAGAAGTAGTCTGAGTCTTGACTTTTTTAGTTTGAAAATTGCGTTCAAATCAATAAATATGTTTCAACTAGCAAGGTTTACTTTCTCTGCATGAACGTGTGCTAAAGTTGTGCCTGTTTTTGCAATAATATGGAATATAATTTGAGGGAAGTTGAGTGCTCCAAATATATTTTGTCAGCTTAGGTTCTACTAGCTGCAGAATATTGTTGATGTTGATAAAACAAGCTTACCACCTCATTTGTAAGTAGATTTGGACCTTGTGCCTGCGCGAATAAGTTGATCTGTTTAGGACTCCAACATTTTCTTGTCCTTTACAAAAATGTGGAAAAAAGTTCCAGATACTTGCAAGAATTTCCAGCAGTGATTTTCACTTAGTTTTTGTGGAATGAAGTGAGGCATGAGCAAGCCATCTGACATCAAGCTGCGAGAAGAGCCAGCGTTCTTTGCTTCAGATTGGTGTCACCACGCAAGTGTTGTGTAACAACAGAGTTTATCATGTTTCATGTTCTATTGCTAGTCTGGAGTTAGATATGAATGAAATAGAAACCACTTATGAATAGAAGAAGCTTCATCTACCTGTCAAACATTAAATAATTCAGTATCAGTCTTGCTGACCATATAGTTAATTTAAATGTTTTGTTTAGGTTGTCATTATGTGGTTGGGAATACAGTTGCATATCACCGGAATGGCTATTTCATACGGTGTATGATGAATTTGACTAGAAAAACTTAAGACCTTGTTGAAGTCTTTCGATGTTGCATTGTTGAATTATCTGCATTGTAAGATCTTAGAAAGATGCAGAGTTGCTATGTTGAAAACCTTACAATGCGTGAAAACTATGTAATTTTACAGTTTTTAAGACCTTATATTAGGGAGGTTTAGATCCAGTACGAGTACGACTACGAGTATGAATTTTCAACTGCGCAACCAATCTACGCATATTGAGGGGGAATCACCGTCACAACTCGTACTAGAAGCAGCCGTTCAGTACGAGTTTCTCAGCAAATCTCGCACTGAAAAGAACGAGTCTGGAATTGGTAATATTGGCAAAAATAAATGTACAATTCTTAAGGAATTGCCTCGATAAAGAGCAGATGTTCAAAGGCAAGCTCTTGTTTTGAAAAGGAACACAATGTAAAGGCTTATTTAAGAGCTGTTGTCATGGAACCGCTCAGTCATAATAAACTTCTGGAAAGGGCCTAGCTATGGAAGGGGACTAAGTGGAAAGACTTTGACAGAACGTATATTCCAAAGTTGAGCGAGGGACTAATGTTATTAAAATACTTCAAGAATAATCCAAAAGCATCCTCACGACTCGTAATGTCATTCTTGTTCAAGCAAATTTCAGACAGCGATTCATCTTCATTCACGATAGCGAAACTTCAGTAAAAGAAGGCACTGGCTTCCGAGGGATATAGTAATAGCTTCGTGTTTATCTTCAGAGTACGATAGGGTCCTATAGTATCCTACAATTCACTAAACCCTTTGAATATAGACACAGATCTATTGATTTCAATAAATCCCGGGGTCGCTTTGAAGGCGGAGATATCTGAACACACGAAGTTGCAGTACGAGTTCGAGTGTTGAGCTACGCGGGGGGTGAACTCGTACTCTTACTTGTACTGGATCTAGACCTTTCTATTGTTGCAAAGTTGAAGGTCTTACAATGCTAAATTTGTGAATACCTTGCAGTGCTAGAATGTTGAACCTTATTTTGCTACAATATTGAAGCAATGCAATGTTGAAACCTTAGAAGCCGTTCAGTGTTGCAATGCTGGAGGCCTGGCGCTAGTAAATTTTCGAAATCCTTACCGTGTTAGACTGCTGAAAACTTTATATTACCACAAAGCTGAAAGCCTTAGAATGTTTAAACCTGAGAAACCATTAACTGTTACAATGTTGAAAGCCTTGTATTGTTGTATAGATAGCAACTTTGTAATGCTACACATTTGCAATTTTGCATTGTTGCTAAACTGGAATATCATAGTTCAATGCTATACTAATTATCAGCCAAACGCGATTGGATGTTGCATTGTCCATTTATTGTTAAACGCCGTTATGAAGGAGAACTCTTGTTGGTCGATCAGTAGTTGTTTTCCCAGTCCTGTGGTTATGTTATAATGAAAACCAACAGTAATTTGAATATTTTAACTGATCCATTTCAGCTTTTGCAATCTGCTCGCCTTGCAACGAAACAAAATTTATGAAAAATTTATTTTATCCTATAAATTTTACCACTGCACGAAAAAGCGGCAACATTCTTTTGACATACTCAAAAGATGCCGCTTTTTCGTGCTGTGGTAAAGTTCTGTAATATCAACTGACTGTTTACCCTAATAATTATATTTCAGTTGAGAGATAACTGCGATGATTAATTTTGACTATCCAGTGGGACGCCCCGTAAGAATACTTCAAGAGCCAAAATTCACTACAGGGCACTAAAGGTATAATTTTAGTAAATAAAATGTATAAATCTTTGTTATGGCAGTGCATGACTCCACTCTGAAGGCCACATCTCGCCCCATTGCCCCTTCGTGTGAATGCAGAAAGGGGAAATTGTCCCCGTTGCTCTTGTGTGGCAGCTGGTCTTGACCACTAGTGAACTAACGACTATTTCGGACCTGTGTGGTATGCGAAAGCCTCTAGACAAGCAGTTCATTATTTTGCAGAGAAAGATTATTCGTCACGATGACGAGTCGTTTTTAATGTGAATTTGCGTTGCTCACCTGTTCACTAATGAATAATGAATAGTGAAAAATAATCATGAATAATTAATAATGATGAATAGTTAAGTATATTAAATGCATCATCATTACGGTTGAAAAGACAACTGCAACGTTAGCAGTTGCACGGAAAGCCAAAAGTTGCTGAGACATGCTGTAATAACAGCGATGATTGATGATGTATAATGATTAAGGTTGTGCGAACCACTACATACCCCTCCCCAAAAGAATTCCTCTTTTTATTTGTCAAAAACAGTGTGAACTCCCTATTTGTGAATAGGGAAAGGATTTACGAAGCCTTTCACTCCAAATTGAAAGCAAAAACTTTCATGCATCATCAATGCAAAGCCATCCTATTCTTTCGTGACATTTACTTTTTACGTATAAAAGAAGGTTGTCTGTTATGTTGAAGGGAGAGAAATATGAACATATTGAATCGACCTGTTTGATGAACCATTTTATTATTTGTCTCTACTGTTCTGACGTTCGCGAAGGTGATTGAGCGTTCACAAGTTTCACCAACATACATTATTTATTTGGAGATGCGAACAGCATTCCTTAGGAACGCAGTGCGCGGCGTTTCGTTAGTGGCGCGCTGCGTAGCATCTTTTATGAAAGCATTACGTAATATCTTTTACCTGCCCATTTTCGGTGCGATTTGGACGCTTGTCCGGTCACAAGGAATGACTATTCCAATTTTAATGCATACATTGTGTGGTCAGTTACCGACTATCAATAAACTAAAACGGGTCTTATTTAAAATGCTGGAAACTATCAAAGTCATCGAATTACTTCATGTAATTTAATTAATTATTCAATGGAAATTGCTGGTTAACAGCATGTGGCCTCGATTCAAGCCTTACGCACTATGAATGCCCATTTCTTCCAAATTACACAATGGAAACAAGAGATGCAAGTTTTCTGTATGTCCAAGATATTTTCCATCTAAACAAGCCAGTTCTTCTTGGTAAGCAGAGTGCCGAATGTAAGAGCGTTGACGCCATACTGTATGAAAATGTTGCGTTACTCTTGCTGGAACAACATTGGACTAGTTGAAACAATAGAACTGGTACTCAGATGCTAGTGAAGCCACGTCTCATCTATCTCTCAAAGTCACCGAAAAGACTCTTGTTTGAGAAGTAGAATTCAAAGGCTATCAGTTACAGTGGTATTTCATTAAAGATATCATTGATGCATGGTTTGATATGGAGTGCTAACTTCAAAAATGCTTTATTTTTGCTGTCTATCGTAGTTTATACACCATGGAAGCTTTGTTGCCAAATTGCGGTAAACAATTATAGGATTTTGTAAATCTATCAATCCTGCAATAGTCTGGACCTGAACTCTTAGCTTTAATTTAATGATCATCATAAATCTAATCATGCTCTTTGACTATGCAGTCATGCCCAGGAAGTCATGCCCAAGAAGGTATCATAGTTGCTGAAGAGAAGGCAAGTATTTTGCTCCCCGGATTACTGTGAGACAGAACTACATTTGCATAGGAAACAGCCTCTTCTAGTCATGGCAGCAACAGCTTCACAGAACGGTGCGGTGTCCAACGGAAAAGCACAAAATGGCGCAACAACAAATGGTGTCAGTGCTAATGGAACAGCAGTTAATGGACATGCATCAGCCACACAGATAGATACAATTACAGACCTGGAGCCAACAAAAGCTACATATTCAAGTCTTTTCATACTCTCAGATACAAATCCAGTCCGTCGTTTTACACGTTATATTTCTGAATCAAAGGCATTTGAATATTTCATTCTTCTTGCTATAATCGTGAACTGCATTCTTATGGCAATAAACTCACAACTTCCACAAGATGATATGAACAATTTAAATCGAACAGTAGAACAAGCGGAAACTTACCTCCTTGGGATTTTCTGTCTCGAAATGATTTTAAACATCATAACAATGGGCTTCATTCTCCATCCAGGATCATATCTCCGAAACCCTTGGAATATCCTAGACTTCGTTGTGGTTGTTACTGGAATACTTAGTCTCCCACAACTCAATATTATGAAAGGTGGTTCAGTGAAAGCTCTGAGGGCGATGAGAGTACTTAGGCCATTGAAACTCGTCTCCGGAGTTCCAAGTCTTCAAGTAGTTATGACATCGATTGCAAAATCATTGATTCCATTATCAAATGTATGCTTGCTTGTCGTCTTTGTCATTATCATCTATGCTGTCATCGGACTGGAAATGCTCCAAGGGATGTTCCACTACACCTGCAAAAATGCAACAAGTGGTGCTGTTTTCGAGGCTGGTCGCTTGTGCTCGTCCAAAAATGGGCGACCATGCCCGCCCGGCTACTCCTGTATGAGATATTGGGCAGGACCTAATAGTGGAATGACTAGTTTTGATAATATATTCATCAGCATGTTGACAGTTTTCACATGCATTACCTGTGAAGGCTGGACGAATACAATGTACTGGTCATTCGATGTTCTCGATAAAAATGGCATTGGTTTTTGGATCTATTATTACTCGCTGAACATTATAGGTGCGCAGTTTATGCTCAACCTTGTACTTGGTGTTCTCAGTGGGGAATTCGGAAAAGAAGGAGAGCGATTGAAGAATCGAGCCGAATTCATGGCGCAATTGGAAGCAGCGAAACAAGATCGCGCTGTCGAAAACTATGAAGGATGGCTTGATGAGGGCAAGGAAGCGACAATAGTCGAAAACCAAAAGAACGCCAAACCTCTTGAAGAGATGACGAAAGAGGAGAAGGAGAAAGCAGCAGAAGAGAATGCATCTCTAATGAAACTTCGAATGCGTAAATTTGTTAAACATCCTGTGTTCTTCTGGTTTGTGATGGTGTGTGTGTTTTTGAATACAGCATCAGTAGCCACACAGCATTACAAGCAGCCAGAAGTGTTAACGTTTATTCAAGACTTGGCTGGATTGATATTTATATCAATATTTTTCTTAGAAATGTGTTTAAAATTCTACGCTCTTGGTTGGAAAGGGTACATCAAATCATCATTCAATATCTTTGATGCACTGGTCGTTTGTGGTGGAATAATTGAAATGATTCTGTACTATACATTGAAAGTAACTCTTGGGATATCGGTGCTTAGAGCGCTGAAATTGTTGAAGCTATTCAAGTTTACAAGATACTGGAATTCGTTGAAGAATCTGATTGGAGCTCTAATGGGCAGCATCAAGGCAATTTTAAGCTTGATGGTTCTTCTGCTATTGTTTCTTGGAATATTCACATTGCTTGGAATGACGCTATTTGGCGGGAAATTTCAATACAAACATCAGCCTCCGCGTACCAACTTTGATGATTTCATAAATGCATTCTTGGCTGTTTTCCAAATTCTCACAGGTGAAGATTGGAATGCTGTCATGTATGAAGGAGTGCTTGCTAATGGGGGGCCTAAAAACCCCGGTGGCCTTGTGATGTCACTGTACTTTGTTGGTCTTGTGATAATTGGGAATTACGTTCTGCTAAATGTATTTTTAGCAATTGCTGTTGATAACTTAACTGAAGCAGATCTAATGGGTGGAGAGGAAGAAAATGAGGAAATGGAAAAGGAGGAGAAAAGGCTAGAAGTGAAAGTAAAATATGCTCCTAAAACAATTGAAAATGGGAATGCCGAGAGTGCAGCGACGACCCCTAGAGAGTTTGCGAATGAAACAGAGAATGGGACTGTAATAGCTAATGAGTTTGCGACAAAAAATGAGACAACGGAAGGAGGAACAGCTAACCCGGGAGATAACTTTCTTGAAAATCTCAAAAATCCTGGTCGAATGACTGGTAATATTTCTGGAGGACCAGGAACACCCATGTTGCAAGTCAACACTTTGTTTATATTAAAACCCGATACTCTTATTCGCAAGGGTTTACATAAACTCGTCAACTCCAAATGGTTTGATCCATTCATTTTAGCATGTATTTTAATCAGCAGTGCACTTTTGGCTGTTGAAGACACAGTTCATGAAGATGCAACAGTAAACAAGGTACTTGGATATATTGACTTTATATTCACACCTATTTTCGCCTTGGAAGTAATTATCAAAATCTTAAACTATGGTGCTGTACTTCATCCAGGAGCATATTTCAGAGATAGCTGGAATGTCATGGATGCGTTGGTTGTTGGTTCAGCTATAGCATCGCTTGTGCTAAGTAACGATGAATCAGCTTCACCACAGTCGCAGAAAATCGTCAAAGTCTTGCGGGTTCTACGCGTACTGAGACCATTGAAAGCAGTAAACAAATCGAAGAAGCTTAAAGCTGTCTTCCAGTGTATGATATTCTCTCTCAAGAATGTTATTAACATTCTCGTTATTACAATTATGTTCCTGTTCGTATTTGCAGCTATGGGTGTTCAATTATTTGCAGGAAAGTTCTTCTCTTGCACTGACAAATCGAAACTTACGCCCCAAGAATGCAAAGGACAATATATCACATTTACAGACTATGATTATTCAAAGCCTGTAATACAACAGCGTCAATGGCAAAATAGTGATTGGAATTTTGATGATATCGGACATGCTATGGTCACTTTATTTACTTCATCAACTGGAGAAGGATGGCCATCAGTAATGTTTGCAGCAATTGATGCAACTGACATTGACAAAGGACCTATTGAAAACAACAAGCCAGAAATTGCTATCTTCTTTATATTTTTCGTCATTATAATGTCATTCTTTTTCCTCAATATCTTCGTTGCTCTTATCATTTTAACATTTCAAGAAGAGGGAGCAAAGGAAGAAGGAGACTGTGAACTGGATCGAGGTCAGCGTGACACATTAATGGCAGCTATACAAGCACAGCCGTTGAATCTGTACGTTCCTGCGGATCAAAAATCATTACAATTCAAAGTTTATCGTCTCGTAACATCCGGTCCTTTTGATTCTCTCATCATGGCCCTTATCATCGGGAATACAATACTTCTCATGATAGGATACAGCGACCAACCCAAGACCTACGGTAAATGGCTGAACGAACTAAATAACGTTTTCAACTACCTCTTCACTGCAGAGTTGGTGCTGAAGCTAATAGCATTGAAAATGAAATACTTCAAAGACGGTTGGAATGTATTTGACCTGGTCATTGTCCTTGGCAGCTGGGCTGATTTCATTATTGAGCGAACTCTCGATACCAGTAAACTTCCTATTGATACGAGCATATTGAGGTTATTTCGTGCAGCTCGCCTTGTCAAACTTCTCAATCGA
>OLMO02000003.1:578759-610237 GCA_900291935.2 Cassiopea xamachana | reverse complement strand
TCGGAATACGATCCCAATGCGACAGGTCGAATACGACATACTGAAGTGTGCATCCTGCTGCGACAGTTGGATCCACCTCTTGGCCTTGGTACAAAATGTCCCAGGGTCGTTGTGTATAAACGAATGGTACGGATGAACATGGTTCTTTACGAAGATGATAAAGTTGATTTTAATGGAACTCTGTTCCATCTTGTTCGAACGGGAATGAACATTTGTGTAGACGATAATAATTTAAGAACAAATGACATAAAAATTCGACAGTTGATGAAGCGCGTTTGGCCATTTATAACAAAGAAAACTATGGACAGAGTTGTTCCAAAACGGAAGAAGCAATGGGAGAGGAGAACTCTTGCTCGTGTTTATGGTGCAAAGTTGATCTATGAGAATTACAAGCACTTAAAGAAAGTAAATAAATAATAAATAAATGGTTGTTGCTGCATTGTGTAGTTGAGTTGCTTTTGATATCATCCTTTATGTATCGACGCAAAGCAACTTAAATAGTCGATTTAGGTTGAAAATATATTAGTTGTCAAGCACTCACTTTCATGCTTTTGCAGTAGATTTAACAGTCTCGCAAATACATTTGAAGGAGATGTGTGTACAAATTGAATTTGAATTTTCTTTGCACAATTCGGTGGAATATAGCATAACATGTCAAATAGTTGTTTGCTTTCATGGCATCATCTGATGTTGCCCTTGTTGATAAGAAAACTTGTAATGCTTCCTTCTATTTGAAGAGGCAAGAGGATATGCTGAGTTTTTATGTCCCCCTGATCCCTATCTCACTCTCCCACTATTAATTTTGAAATATCTGATAAATGTCCCTATGTCCAATTCATGTGGTCACGTCGCATAGAAGTTATGGAATCTTTTGGAAACTGAAAAATGACATTATCTTAGAAAACTACATATAGTTGAGCCACGCCTAGCTACGGCTTTATTGGTGTGGCAACCTCTTTATTACTTCCACTTTTGTTTGGTTTGGAAAAGTGTTCACATACAGTCTCATAAAACCTCCCTTATCGCGTCCTCCAGTTAGTACAGCCAACAGTCTCATTTTGCGATCTGGAAAACGTGACTCGTTACAACTTCCCCCCAATAACTGGGCACTTTTTGTTCAACTTCCTTCACTTTCAGGCCTTTAGAAAAATGTACCCTTTCCCTTTGCCCCTTTTAGCAACCACAATCGAGCCTACAAGGTGAAGTATTTCGATTTTCCCATCCATTCACTTTCAGTACAAATAAGCCATGTAATTTTAGCTGCATAGTTTTAACTAAACCCTTTTCGCATTTTCTGAACTGTGAACTTATGCACTGTAGTGACAGTGGCGGCACCACGTGGGGACTAAGACGACTTGTCCTCCCAAAACTTTTTGCCAATATCAATTTTCTAATTTGTCCAAATTCGATGGTAAAATGTTATGGTTAGCGTGAGGGACTTCTAGCAAGATTTTGAAATGGTTGTGGTAGCCAAATCGAGATGTCATTTTAAAGCATGACGCCCCAACTCCCCGTTGCCCCCCTGTTTGCAATGGCTGGCGCCGTCTCTGTGTTGTGATACATTGCCTTGGTAGGGAAAGTCATCTCTAAATAAAATTACACTTTATGGCAACTCCAGGATCTACTTTTTCAATCAAAGGTGCAAATGATGAGTAATTTGCCTTAATTTCTCAGATCTAATCACATAATTTTTGTAGTTTTATTGATCTCTCGTCGCTGCGTTGTTATTCTTTGTTATGTGCGTCCCATGTTTGTGAGGTAACTTTTTCTAAGCTGCAATTAACGGTTTCCTTTCATCAGAAGATTGATCAAATCGATTTGTGTTATTGCAGTAAGTTCAAAATAATGGTTCCTGTTTCAACCTTAATTATCGAATGCATCTTTAAGTGTCATCTATAGAAGATACACGATTCTGATTACAACTTCCTAGAACCATATGGCGTACAGCAGAAAGCCCCGGATGAAAACATCGCTTGAGAAAGCCCCGGATGATTACCTTTGCATAATACACGTTTTTTTATAAGAAACCACTTTATAAGCAGCCTAGTAACTACTAGACAACTTAAAATTTAAGAAACTTTTAAAATTACAAGGAAAGAGCTACGAAACTAGACAATTTGCACATTGAAATCGTTACCTGGTTCCACGTAAAGCTGTACCAAAGCAATGTGAATATGGCGTTGCTTTAGAATTGAACTCGTACTGACGCGTTTTATTTGTTATAGGACAAAAAGTTTGCTACGTTCATGTTCTGCGTACGCTTTCACAACAACTTCGTTCGCTAAACAAAGAAACTATTAAGAAACTTGTAGAACTAAAATGTGGCCAGAAATTAAGAAACTTTTAGTACTAGGCCTTGAGCTAGGTTTCTTATGAAAAAACGTGTACTAAGTATTTTTTATAAAAAACATGTCTTTAAGAAACATGAGGCTGAAATTAGTCAAAAATTAAGAAACATTTAAGAAACATAGTCAGGCTGAGTTTCAAGCTTTTATCTTGCAAAACTGTTTTTACTAGTAAATTTTTGATCAAACTAGCAAGAAAATAGAATGAGCATCCATCACAAGCCTCACAGAACCTGATCATCCTTTTTCTTGCGTCACAATTGCCTAATCTGGGTTGTTATTGTCATTGGAAGTCTTTGAATTTAAGAAACATTTGAGGCTAGATTTGACGTTCTGCGTAAGCTTGCTGTAATAGAATTTCACTATGAAATGCACACGAATTTCTTTGAAGTAGATGCAAAGTTCATGAACATTATATATCGAGAAACCAGAAAATGGGCCATACTATGGTGTCTCTAATAGACGGTCCCCCGTCTATTAATTTCAGGAGAATTAAAAATTGGCCGATGTGAACACCTCCTCTATTGCCTCCCCCCTTCTATTAGAGACACCAGAGAACGTCTTTAGTACAGGCCTCATTTTAGGATAGGAAGCAGCATGTAAAAGAGGCAAACAGCGCTCTTTTTACTTAACACACGAAAGTGAAAAAGCGTATAAAGTCCTTTTATAAGTATCATTCATAAGTTAGTTTTGGAGTTAATTGGTGTAATGTTTCCAATAGCTACAATACAAAACTATCATTTGCTTTTTCATGCGCCTTTCCATAAAATATGAAAGAGATGCATTTAACATTCCATTTTCCTTTTCGCTTCAAAAAGCTTCAGATATTACCGCTTCCAGAATCCTTACTTGCATTGCATCATGTGATGCACTTTGATACTATCATTAATTCCCATCCTCAACAACAGCAAAGTGAATAATTACCCATTGCTATCATTTTCAGGGATCTGAATGAATCTTAGGCCAAAGAAGCAGAATTTTTAAAAAGGCACAATTTTCTGCTGCATAACAAATAACTACATTAAGTTCAAATTTACACCCAAACGACAAAAAGTTTTAAAAATTGCTCTTGAAAGTTTATTTTCGTTCTTTCTATTTGCAAAATATCTTGGAACTTCTTCCAGCTAGTAAGGCTTCGTTGTGTTTTTTCCATGAATTTATTCAATGTGGGCTGGTTTTTCTATTGATTTTGTTACCGAATAGCTTCCGATTATTGATATATTATCAATTAAAAGCTGCATTTGCAAGCATTGATTGACATATACTGCCTTTTGGCTATTGTTAATGGGATTTGCTTCCTGCAAAACAGTTGTTTACTGCAAAATTGCTGCAGAAGGAGATTTTGTAGGGGAATTTAGTCAAATGTCATCCATCCGCATTCAAACTGCGAGCAAATCAAATCAACATGTCTTATCCAACTACATTTAAAGGTCATTTGCTATATTTCAGTTACTGTTCGAACAGAAATGCTGATTGTATTTCTTTGTGTTCCAAATGTCGCTGCAGAGACTCACTGTATTACTCAAAAGACGAAGACAACTGCGTTGAGCTACCAGCAACATCAATGACACCATCTCATTCATCGACGGTTGAAATACAAAGCACAACTGTCTCTACTACCATTTCTTCTATAGCAAAGAGAACACCATCTACATATTCAACTGAGGCATTTTCTACTGTAACATCACCATCTGGAACTTCATCACCTGGAAGAATATCCACTGGAACATCATCATCTGGAACTTTATCACCTGGAACAATATCCACTGGAACATCATCATCTGGAACTTCATCACGTGGAACAGTATCTACTGGGAAAAGCTCCTCTGCACCATCTTCAACTGGAACAGTGCTAAGTGGAATAACTACAACTGGAACTTCAACCAAAGATGGCATTAATGTGATGACCAAATGGTTTTCAGGTATATGCGAGACCGAATTTATTTAGTGTAATAAGAAAATTTGAAATTTTATTGAACTTGTGAGAAGAATTGCTATTAGAATCTTGCAAGACAAAATTTTATTCATTATTATATTACCAATCAGAAATGTAGGAATTAATGAAATCAAAATAACTAATTTAGTACCAGCTAGATCTTTTGTATCTGGACTCCTTTTTTGTATCACCCTTGCATTCGCTACTTATTTTAAAAATTTTTAAGACAAGAAACCGCAGAATTAGCAGTATCTGTGTGAAAGTATTTTGGTAGATTTTTAGCTTTAGCTTTTGTGCCATCTCCGCCAAGAGGGACCAACGGTCCAACCACTCTTCACCACATAATCCGATCCAACACACCCCAGAGCCATTTGTTAGAACATTTATTCAAGGCTTCACAGCCCAAGTGTTACTTGATTGTTATTAGAACTCAAAGGCGGCTCCTGGAAGTTTGATTTTACGCACTCGAATTTGAGCAGTTCTTGGAAGATTTAGACCGAAATTGTATTTGGTTAAATTTCCTTCAATAATTTGCTTAGTATACTAACTACTAACCTTATTTGGTGTGTTACTTTCATTGTAAATAGATAGTACAATTTATTGTGTATATTTTCAGCCACGTCAACCAATTATTCGACTCAAAATGTCAACAATAAAATAAAGGTAAATCATCCGAGAGAAACCTAATTTTATTTTCTGTTTGTTATTGACTGCAATTTCTGCTTTTGTCTTGCTGTCTAAATGGATGTACAAAAATCAAATGTACTCTTATTTAAAATTTGTTAATTCACTCAGTAGCCACGAAACAAACCAACTAAGATTGGCAATGCCAATTCTATGATTCCTTGTATCTTTTCCACTTTGAGACAAGGTTAAGATATTTTTGGTTCATTGAACAGTGAACTTGGAGGTTACTAAAGTTCACAAGAAAAACTCAATTCGGTTACTGTATACAAGAATCTCTAAGTCAATCATTTTTCATAATCGGTTTGTTCATATGCCCTTGGTTTTTTCCTTAGTTCTCTTGTATCTTCTTGTCGTTGTCCATCATGATTTTCTTTAATGGTCATATCTATTAGAGCGAGCTATTGGTGTTTTACTGGAAATGTACTTGAAATTGCATTAAACCTACCAATATCGTTGCTTTGAATCTATTGTACTGTACTCGAAGACAATAAGGTAATGTTGAAAAACAATAAAGCATTGTTAAAAGGCAATAATGTATTGTTAAAAACAATAAGGTACCATTTAAAGACAATAAGGTACTGTTAAAAGACAATAAGATATTGTTAAAAACAATAAGGTACTGTTGAATTCTACCTTGCAGCAAACAACCACTTTGTCATCTGGAATTAAGGAGAAAGTCAGCATTGATGTGACTTCAAACACCGGCCTAATAGTTGGAATCTGTATTGGACTTCTAGGGGTTGTTCTTTGTGCAGTGATGCTTCTATGCCTTAGGAGGAGGAAAAAGAGCCCGGAGTGAGTACTTTGATATTAATTTTTTGAAGATCACTCGAAAAGGTTTAGAAAAATTTCATTTAAAATGTATCACATTCTGGACAAGGAAGCTGCATGTTAATTTGCAGTATCTAGAATAGTGTGAAGGTTTTTCAACATCATTAATCATTGTGTTTTTTAATATCATAAATTCTTACTTCTAGGAAAGTAATCATGTTTTCTGAGGAAGATTGCCAAGTACGCGGCCTAGGTAAGTTTTCTCAAACAAAAATATTTTATTTGACTCTTAAAAGTAGTCTTTTGTTCCATTAGTTTATGATTGACTTTGATTAACATGGATTAGGTCTTTTGATCCTGTAAATTTATCATCTACAATTATTTAAGACTTTTCAAGGACTTCACCACATTCACAAGGTACAAGAATAATATCTTAATTTTTAGTCTTTAATTTTTCTGAAAAATTCATAGCAATAAAAGTTACAACACAGGTACAATACTAAACCCCAAAACTGTCATGTGGCATGATGCATAGTTTCAAGCGAAATAAGCAAGAGATTGCGAGGCAACTGCTTGTATAGTTCACTGACGTCATCTCTATGACACGCTGGGTGTTTTATGGAAGATGGACACAGTTGGTTTCATGCTTGAAATCCTTCTTCCTTTGCCTGTGTTCCTAGTATCTCACCCACACCCACACTGTTACTTAACTACGTCTTGTAACTTTACTGCGTAAACGTGTAGTTCATTGAAAAATCATGACATTGATGTTTCTCGTGGTGACATCTTTAGTACCAATGAAGCTTTCTCTCAAAGACATTGATGTTGAATTTAAATGCTATCAAGGAGAAATATCAATTCTCATGCGCAGTGTTGATGAAACTTTAGGGAAAGTCAACTTCCAGAAAGCATGCTCATACACGAAAAGGTTGTAAAAACATATTAAGTTGCCGTCTACTAAATGGCACTAGAAAACAAGAAATTGTGATACAGAAACGGGAGAACAGGAGATGTACCCAAAAAAGCTGGAGTCTCCCAAAGGAAACTAGAGTCTCCCGGAAAAACTGGAGACTTGTAGTGCATGTAAACTACGTCTTGTAGCTTTATTGCTTGACTGTGTTGTCCATTCCAAAATTATTCCATTCGTGTTTTCCCGTAGTGAAATCTTTATTACCAATTAGTGGTCATTTGTGTTTGCTTACTATCAACTTCTCTCCCGGTATAGGTGGTATCCACAATTCAACTGCAGAAGGTCGCACGCCACTGAAACCTCCAAGTACTCGTTATGATGCCGAGGCTGCCCATGCACCCATCAATACTTCTGTGTTTGATCGAGGAATGAATTGCCCTATGTATAATGCTAAATTGTATATCTCAGAGCCAGTTCAGAACGAGGTCAACTCGCACGAAGATAGATCTCAACAGCCAATCTATCAAGAGCTATTTACCGGACCGGTTTATCCTCATTCATCAATAGGTGACAGTAATAACTATGGCGAAGAACTGATCTCTAACGAAGAGAGTGATACTCCATATTACTCTGAAGTCCCAATGAGTCCGATCTATAGTATAGTAGATGACGATTAACAGCATGATTCTGGAGATTTCATAATCGGGTCTCAATCGAAGCTATTGTATTAAACTAATTTTTATATTTATTAACTAATTTATTACTGCAGAAGAATATGGTGTTCTCCTAATATATTACTGCAGTAGACAAATTTGTTTCATTCTTTCCATCTTATATGTAAATACGCAAGTTTTTGTTCGTATTAAATTTTATTAAACCTTACTAAACTTATTGTGTAGTAGCTGAGGAGCCTCGAGCGGATCCAGCCTCTCTTATTATTTTTCAATACTTTTGAAGGCTTAGCTATTGTAGGTAACATTGCAAAGATGGCGGAGATTGGTAATGAAAAAGCTTCTACAGAAAAGATTAAAACAATACATGTACATTTAAATGTCATATACTCACTGCACAGGCTGCAATTCCATCTCTATTTTTGTGCACAATCAATTTACTTACAACAGAAATAGCAACAAGTACAACAACAGCAACAACAAAGAGGGCTGACCTCAGTGCCTTCTTTGATACCATAAATTCATTATATTTATGCAGCATATCATATTGTTGTCATCTAAAATTAATTGTCATCTAAAATTAATTGTCATCTTGAAGTATAGTAAGCGTAAATCACGGGATAGATATATCTCTTGTTATTAGCTTAGCTCTTCCCCAGAGGTGGTCAACCAGTGAGAGGCTAAGAGCCGCATTCTCTACTGTGATAAAGCAAAGAGCCACATCAAACTCATGGGGACACACGAGCATTACCCCGTCCTTTTCTCTTATGCAGTAATATCTTTTATTAACTTAAATGAAGTAGACACGGACAAGAAACCCACACTTTAATACGAGGAAAAGAGCCGCATGAAACCAGGCAAAGAGCCGCATGCGGCTCGCAAGCCGCGGGTTGGCCACCCTTGCTTTACGCCATTACTAACAAATAGCCTATCATGTGCATGGATAAACAGGTAAAAGAGAAACCAAAGTGTGATGGAAATTGTGGTTAATTACACGTCTTTTTTATAAGAAAAAAGTTTATAAGAAAATGAGGCTTAAATCGTTAAAAAATCTTAAGAAAATCGTAAGAAAATCACGAGGCTCAATTTCCAAAATTAAGTGTTTTTATTCGCCAAAAATCGGTATGTCGTCGTTATTGCATTCAAAATGTTAAAGATGGAATTCAAATTCAAGTATGCAATATTAATCATGGAAGTGTAAACCATTTTAGCCAGTTTATTTCAGTAAAAGTTTAGAAAAATTTAAGAAATCTCAAGCTCAATTTCTGGAAAAGTTAAGAAAATTGAGGCTCAGTCAAAATTATGGTTTTCTTATAAAAAAGAAACATGTACTTTGATATTTTCTAACATGGGTTAATTATTGAGCAGGACTTTCAGGATGATTGAGTTGATCGTCATTCAGTAGAATATGGTAAGCTGCAACAAGTGCAGCACCAGGCCCGAGCTAGCCTCTCAGAAGGAGATGCTGAGACGACGGTGAAAACCAACATGTAGGAGCAGCAATATTTGCGTAATTCGATCACTAGCTCTTTTTGGCAGAGACTGTACATCGACGAGTGACGCAGAAGGGACCTTTCTTTGCATTTTGTTAAGGCATTTTTATGTGTTTGTGGTGACCTTTGACTTTCCCCTTCCATCTCCAGAGGCTATCCCTTTGCGACTGCCTTGCTGGTCTATTGGGATATGGTTAGCCCGTGAGGATATGAAAACACAGTTTCTCCTGATGAAGTTCATTTCTTCATTCCAGAATTCAATGTTACACTCGAATGTTCAATAAAATAGCGAGTTTCTTACTCAGTTCAAGGAGGTCGTGTTCCTGTCACTGGGCTAACCTATCTCTTCTTTTCCTGCAATCGGATTCTGAAAGCAAAAATCGGTAAATTAACATTGTAATTATGTAATGAATACCTATGTTGCAATTTGGCTGTCACCAGAAATAGCAAAAGCAACTTAGAGCACTGTAAAAAACAGGCCTGAAGGAATTTTTCAGTTTGTCACATCATTTAACAGAAGGCACCTGGTATATAACAGTTTCTTATAGACCAAATCTACCCTTCAAAAAAGCAGCTGTTCACTTTCAAGCATGTGCTATGAGCAAGGGGAAAACATAAAACGAGGCTCGCTCATGGCTTTCATTTTCAGAAAATTACGGCGGACTTAAGTGGACTATATAGAAAGTGCTATCATATGACGTCATTTGCACGAGCAAAAGATATTCACGGAAAAGCATTTGTGTGGCTTAACTAGCTGCATAAATCCCCGTACGTACAAAGAAAAGAAATCACGCTATTTTAACATACACTGCATGTCTCATTATTTTGATAGATTGACACTACAGTAACAGAACCTTTAGAACTCTGAAAGCGCCATTCACCTCAATATTCCAAAGGGTTTTATTTCATTTACAAGTCCCTTGAACCTATAACAGCGTACAATATTTGCACGATCGCGGATCTGAAGAAATACGCTTCAATTTTTAGCTCCAAGCTAGTACGATATCGTAATGCTCAAACAATAATGAAGATACAGTATACTTTAAACAACTTCTCCATGCCCCTTGAAAATTGCTGTACATTTTCATATATTTTCCTCTGCTTAACTTGGACCCCAGATAACTGGGACTCCCACTACGTGGGACCAATTTTTAGGATCCTAGCAGGAAGTTTGCTTCCCATAACTAGGACTGAGACCAAAAGGCTACCTAGCCCTAACTATTCCTTTGAATCAAGCGTTGATTTGCTGGAATGTGATTCCCTATGCAAAACTGAATGATTTCATAAAATGTAATGTGTAATGGGAAAGCAGAATATTTTCAGGGGACAGATACCAAAATGAATAATTTTAAACGGGCATGTCAATATGCACATGTACTTGAGAAGTTATGAGATGACATGTGATCACTTAAGTGGTCCTCCGCTCAAGTAGGACTACAACTGCCATTTTATCAATCAGCCCCAGTTATCGAAAGCTCCGCTTTACTAAGATTCCCACAAACTGGAACTGATTTTAGATACCCCTTGGAAGTCCCAATTATCGGGAGTATAATATATGCTCTTTCTTAACTAAGTTCACCCTGGTCTAGCAATCTGTATGGGCTGTGACATCGCGTGACATTTTTTCTGGGGGAAGGGAGTGTAAAGGAATAAATTACCGACAGAAACTGACAAAACTTTGAATTCACCGAAAGGTGTAAATTTACCGATAGGAGCGATTTTTTAGCAAGGGTTCTTATTTTTATGGGGTGCGTTGATGCAAAAAAGGGCATTTTCAACCCCTCCTTTGCTTACGTCATGGCAAAACATGCATTCATTTACCGATGAAAGTCATTCAATCTAAATTTACCGACGAGATCTCGCCCACTAGCTACACCCTTGTGTATAGGGCTATTTTTAAACGTTTTCAAATGTCATTGCCTACGGAGTTATGTTGCATGCTTGGACAGAAAAGCATTGCTTGTCGGTATAAAAAGGTGAACCCCCCGGTACTTTGCTAATGGTTCATCCCACCAAAAACTTTATCGAGCATGGTTCTTTATCCGATGGTTGGAGGGGTGTTGAACGGAGGACTATAGGTGTGTTCACCCTTGATAAAACTTTCAAGGGGTGCCGACGTAATACAAGGAGCTTTTATGGGAAAATATTTTTCTAAATCGGGGAAGTGTCACCTAGAAGATGATCTCTCTCTGAGTTGGAACTAGACTTAGCATTATTGCTACTCATTATGGTATAAGATCTCAAAACTCTTATAAAAAATTGGTATTTCACAAATCATTACGCCTGCAGTGCTTGCTGCCAATAATCTCCACAATGCAACCTCCACATTGCTTAATGTTACTGTCCTATCACTATCATAGAACTATCAGGAAAACGGTATTAAATATAGTGGCAAATGTTGTTTTCAGATGCCCTTGCCAGTCGTGCTCCATTTCTCCATGTTGCATTCTCCATACGTTTGTAATGGCTAATTATGCAAGTACGCAACGATTACCGAATGGCTTGATATTCCATTGATGACTTAATTTTATTGGTTGTTTAAATACTTGAGGGAAATTTGGTAGCGTGAGTAATGCGTCAGATAGTAGAAATACTTATCCTTGACTTAGTAGAAACACTTATCGTTGACTTTTTTGGCATCTCGAAAAGAATGAAGAGCTTCGACAGTAAACTAACGGTATGAGCTTTACGTAGCGCAGTACAGGCGATTGGTTGAGCAGAAGGAAAGTTTTTATTAGCTAAGAGATTAGCTACCAGCATCTCAAATATGACATCTTACCCCAAAGAGTTTCCAGGCATAGTAGGAAGACTGATGTATTGCATTAATAGAAATGCATCGTGTAAAAATAAATTGTGTTCGGTATGCATTTGTGATGAGGATTTTGTTTACTATCTGGACCGAGATATTTGTGATATTCCGTCAGTTACCACGCCAGCAAGACGAGTTGCCACTTCTAAGTCCACAGTGAACAGAAAGTTGACAGAAACAACAACAGTAACTACCTCCTCATCAATTTACGCGTCAAGCAAAAGCGCTGTTTTTTCAAGTTCAAAGCCAAGAACTGGATTTGCTACTAACATCAACACCGGTCCTGCTTCGATTCTGTCAAGCTCATCTGCAAATATTTCCAGTAAGTTTTTTGCTTCCTAAGGTAAATTTCGTCCTCGTCAGTAACAGCGGCATAGCGTGACCTCTTTGACTTGGTATTCTATCATAAGTTTCCATAAGTTTTCGGGTGTAGCTGGGTTTGACCCCTGTGCTCAGGCATGTAATGGATGCTAATTCTATTTTCTTGCTAGTTTAGTCAAAATTTTACGAGTAAAACAGCTTTTGCACGTTGTTATTTGAAACTCAGCCTGCCTATGTTTCTTATTAAGCGTTGCCATATTTCAGCCTCATGTTTCTTATAGAAAAAAAACATATTTACGATTTTGATAGCCACAGGGACTGGGACGAATTATTTGTAATCACGTGCCTCCAAGATTTCGAAAAGCGGAACCAAATATCCTGTTCAGTTGACTGACTGTATGTTCACAGAAACAAGGAGTGAATTCATGGCAGAAAGGGTTTAGGATGGGACACTTTTTTCCAGTCCCAAGAAATATATCCAATACCTATGCTTACTGTACAGCAAGGCTGGCATATTGTTTCAAGGATGATAGAAGTGAGTGCATAAGGTGCAAATGTAATTTTGGTCTCATTTACAGTACGCAAATTACAAATTGCACGCAGACGAGTGTACCATGGACCACGCAAGGTGATTCCAAACTTCAAATAATTCTTTAAATCGTTGAGTAGTATTCCAAGGATCTTAACTTTAACTTCAAAACCTAGTATAAACAAGAATTCGAAGTTGCTGCGAAATTTTTATATGTAATCTCATCTTGTAGTCTGGTTAGTTTGGCTGTACTGTTGGAATTTGAATATGTGAAGATTTCGGTAACATTCTGGCTCCGGAATATCTCGGGCGGATGTGAAGAATCCGTGCCTAACCCTAACCCTTTGAGTAACCCTAACCCTTTGAGTGACTCTAACCCTTGAAGTAACCCTAACCTTTCGGAGCCGATGTCAAGATTAGCCATCAAGGTATTACACCATAATACGCTTCCAGGGTTAGGGTTTGGCTAAGGTTAGGGTTTTTGAAAGGGTTAGGGGTTTTGAAAGGGTTAGGGTTTTTGAAAGGGTTAGGGTTTATGGAATGGTTAGGGTTACGGGAAGGGTTATGGTTTTTGGTAGGGTTAGGATTAGGGTTAGCATTTGTTTTCTTACTCCCGCCATTATGCAATTGCCCAAATATGGTAAAACATGCATTGTTTTGGAAGGTGTTTTGTGTTACAAGTTCGTAACCATTTGGTAAAAACCGTAAATTGTTTTCCATATTCTTAAACAGCTTGGTGAGTACTTTCGTTTGATGTAAAAATTGTTTGGAAAGTGATTATTGCTACCGTTATGGAATAGACTTTCACTTTTTATCACTACTTTTTGTTTACAATTAGCACCAGGCAGTCTGTATCTTTCCTGGTGTAATTTGCAATTTTTGTGGAATGCTTGGTTCTCATTAATAAGAACATTGTATTTAGCTTTCACACTGTTAGTGTTTAATTGCAATTCTCTCATGAGAGAACTGCTAGTTTTGAGTTTTTCTTACTCAATAGAATCCATTGGAGATGAGCTAACAGAACATGCTGAATAGCAAAGATGTTCTGTTGGCTTTTGGTATAGTTTGCTGGAATATAAAGTGGTAAAGCAAGTCTTTCTCAGACAACTATTTATCAAACCTATAAAGTTAGCTTGGTTTTTGAGAAAATTCTTCTTCTTTGTTCATCTCTCCTACTCATGTAGGATTACTGTTTAAGGCAAATGCTCTGCAACTTTTGTGATTGGTTGCATCTATTCTGTTAAATTTCTTCTCTCTCAACTCCTCTAAAAATGCTTTCATCTCTTATATTTTCTCTTAAGTCTTGCTGTTGAGCACTATAACTTTTGAGACTACCATTATGATATTGTTCTTTGATATACCTGTTCTCACCATTTCACCATCTTAGTGGTACTAATTTTTGGACAAATTTTCATTGATTTGCAATAGTACCACCAATTTGTCAGGTAGTAGCCTACTTTGGTCTATTTTTCTTAGTACAGTGAAAGAGTTTCTATTACAATTAAAGTGTAGGATTAAACAGCATGCTAGCAATTTCTATAATGCATTGTTTCATAACGAGAAAAATACATGTTTTCCATGTAGAAGCAGTGTATGCATAGGTGCCAGATTCAAATGATATTTTCACATTGTCAGAGGGACTACAATGCTTTTAATAGGAAGCAGCTACCAATATTTTTTGCCAGTTACTTCTGCCTAAACTGCTGTTTTATTTTGACTTAGGATGACATAGAAAAGTAAACATAGTATTTGTGGTCCTCCATAGGATGCAGTCCCTTACTATTTATAATCAGCCACTTGCTCTGAAAAGTATTAAAAGCTTTGGGCTACACCTTCATTAATGCTAATGAGGAAATTTGGTACCCTTACAGTTTTCAACTAGGGCATCTTTTGACATATGACTAAGGGGCACTTCCCACCAGATGCCATGCTTACTTCCCAGTAACAGTATTTTACAATGCTTTGATCCCCTCCTCTAGATGGTCCCTTTTCTCTTTGTAATATTGAAATACATGAATGAAAGGCCTATTGAATGCTCTCACATGCACATCAATAACTTCATCTCCCATTGTTATCTAGAAATAGAGTGCTGTATCTCTATATTTGAAAGGGTTGTTTCCATTGAATCTATAAGATGAAATTCTAGAAGCTTTCCAGGGGGAAATTCCACCTGACCCTAATTCTTCTCTTGCAGTAACTGCTCTGTTCCTGCTAGCTAGACATTTGGACCCCATCCTACTTTATTTGGCTCCATAGCCCAGTGATGGAAAAAATGAGGCCCTCCATTTGCATTTGCCTCCCCCCTAGGTATGGTTTCTTAAAATAGGCTGTGTTTTCTACCCAAGGTGCCCATTTCTTGAATTGTTTTGGGTCAACAATAGCCAATTTCAGAGATGAAAGGTGCCAAAAAATGCTGAAAATTATTATTATTGGGGCCTACTTGTGTTATATGGAGCTCTCATTAGGATACTTCAGATAGAAAGAAGTTAATTACTGATGTTTATTTTCCACTGACCTAGTTGCAATCAATTTGTCTTAAAAAGGAATTCTACAGGGGGAAGCCACAGCGTTCACACTTGAAATTTTCTTTGCTACTTCATGGGCCCCAACATTTTACGGAAGGTATAAGATTTTGAGTTTGGAATGAATAGTTTACTGCAAATACTCAAGAATTAAGAAGATTTATATGGACTGAACAAGATATTTCTAGATTGCTTATGTACTTTGACTTAGACAAAGAGAAATCATCTCCCCAGCTTTCGTTAAGTCTTTTGACCTTGCATATATGCAACAGCTTTTAGTAAATTCCCATATGTTAATGCTTTTCTTATATTTCAACTCATAGTCTCCTATATGGAGCCATAATCAGGCGGGGGAATGTAACTAATGGGCCTCATTTTTTCTTGTAGATAAAAAATCATTTCTAGGGCTGTGGAGCCAAAATATGAGTAGGGGGCCCAAATACCTAGCTGGTAGCACCAGATTTTGAGAAGAAAGTACAAAGAAGGATAGGGGATAGGTGTAGCATTTTGAAATAATTTTAACTGCAGGGCAAAATCAGAAAAGGGCACCAATTTCTCAGATTGTCATAATCTCATTTCAGGTATCATCAGTGGCAGCATGGCTTTATCTGGCAATGTTTTGCAACTATAAAGAAAATTAAGGAAGGGGAGCAAGTGAAAAATTTTTCATGTTTCCTCTTAGAATGTTGGAAAATCTTTAAGGAAAGAAAGATAAAAGTATGTTCACAATGCATGGGCATAGAAACTTGGGTCACTGAGGGTGTGTGCCCTGGCCAGCAAATTTTTAAGTAAAGTGCCACATTGCAGCTTACATAGTTACTAAATTTTTCTTGTGAGAGATTCCCTTCCTTTTGAAAGCTTCAAGAGCCATGGTTGCCACCAAAGGTAGTAGAAAGGAGGTTTTTAACAGGTAACAATGACCTTGTAAGCAAGTACGATCTGTAAAATGTTGACATATAGCAGTAAGAGGGTGAATAAAATGTTTCAGTTTCCAAATATTTTCATTTGAAATATGCTTCTTGCAGTATATACTATATGAAGTACATTTTAAATGAAAATGTTTGGAAATTGAAGGGTTTTATTCACTCTCTTGCTGATATACTTGGGCGTTTTACAGATCAATCATCTACATTAGATAGGACTTCAACTACAGAGGCATTTTAACCTCATGACTGGAGCATGCAATGGGCCTGCAGGGGCAAAATCCCCAGCAGTCACTATGTCTAAACATGCCCTGGGGTCAAGGGGATTCATCCCATGGGGAAGTTCCAGAACTGAATTGTTTAGATCTGTGGAAAACGCCTCTTGTGAATGATAAAGATATATTCTTTCTAGACAAAAAGTGGCAGATTAAGTTATTGATGTGAATGTGAGAACCTTGAATGTTCCTTTCATCCATGTACTGAAGCATCAAAGATAAATAGGGCCCATCTACCAGGGGTTCAAGAAGCTGCAAAGCACTTTAACTTGAGGCGAAAGCATGACAAATGGATGGGCAATTGCCCCAGAGTTTATGTTCAAAGAGGCCCTGTCTGTACTACTTCCAGTTATGTTATCATCCTGTCATAGCACGTGACTGAATAACATGCCCTGGTGGAGGGGGGGGGAAACCTGCCTGTACAAGCACTTTGGAGGGGCAAAAGCCTTATTTTGTTATATAAATTTCCAGGTTACTGATTCTTTGGGGGTGGCAAAACCATGCAGAATTGTTGATTTGGGGGAGCTTTGCACCCGTATCCCCTCCAGGTAGCTGCCTGTTCTGTACACTTATTTCTTTGTCATTTTGCCAGCTCTCCTACATTGTTGCTCTTCATTTACACAGCTTTTTTTATTTATAAAGGCCCATTGTCTTTGCTCAAAAAGAGGTTTTCCTTGGGTGAACAGGGTATGATCAAAACATTTTCTTGGGCTTTGCCCCCAGACTCCCATTCCTCTTTCCTCCCACCCAGGGATCATGGCCCCGAAATGTTTCCAATTAGAAATGCCTATGGGCTGCCTGCTCTTGTTTTAGGCACTGGGTAGCAGAATTTGTTGCATTGAAAATATTTGACTTCTTGCCGCTTCAAAGGTGCAGCCAGAAAACTACTGCAGTGATTGTGCATGTTCAATATTGAAAAGTGCACAGGCTGGTGCGTGAGCAGGATATTGCAGGCGCACAGCTGTGCGCAGCAAAGTTTCCACTCTTGGGTAGAACATAATGCACATTTTTTTATAAGAAAAAAGTTTATAAAAAGATGAGGCTCAGATGGTCAAACTCTTATGAATATCTAAAGAAAATCACGAGGCTCAATTTCCGCAATTTAGATTCAAACACATTCCCATGCCAGGGCGCTGAAGGAAAGGTAGTCTGCACCAGAATTCATCTGCTATTCAATGTCACTATTGCCCTGCTAAGAGACTCAATTGCCCTGCAAAATGCACTGTTTTTCTTGTTTGAAGTGTCACACCCTGCACATAAACACCCCCACACATCCCAGTATTTTTGCCCCTGATAGTAGTTTATAGTTAATAAGTTAATTAATGTCAAAAAAAGAATTTCAGACTATCCAATAGTTATCCATATAACAGAAAGAAGAATAGCTGACAACTTTGCACAACCTAAATATACAAGTAAATTTCTTTCCATGATTTTATTTTCTGTATGAATTTAGTAAGTGTGTTGGAATGATAAATTTCCTCTGGTGATGGTCCATAAATGGCTACCTGCATATTGAATATTTTCAATTTCATATTTTGCAATATTGATATTTGGCAATTGTAAATGATTTTTGATTCTCAACTTGTATTGAGCATTTCTCTAAGTAGATATGTAGGAGGAGCAAATGCCCACTTTTTTCAGGAAGTGTAAGCCCTATGATAGTAATGCGTTCTGGAAACTATTTTATGGGGTTATGCAAAATATCCTGGTTTGCTATTGGCTTGTAAGAATTTAGATAAGAATCTAGAATGGGCTATAAAGTATTGAGGTAAATTTTTGGGATATCATCCACCCCCATATATCAGATACTTTATGACTGCTCCCTTATAGGCCTTGAAAGTGATTTGGAAGGGTATTCTAAACTTAAAACTACATCTACATCAATACTGAGCACATGGGTGCCAGAAGAGGGGGCAGCAGGGGCACTCACCCCTCCTTATCTAGTGGAATGGGGTCAAAAGGGAGAAGAATGCCTTTTTCATCAAGTGGTTTTTCCAGGAAAGTTAGATCAAGGAATATTTTAAAGTACAATCCTGACATCACAGTATCATAAAATTTTCAAATTTGGTGAAGGTGACCTTTTTGTGTTAATTTGACTTAAAGTGCTGCAAATTTTAACAGTTTTTACATGACTGCAGATAATTTTCTTACTACTGGATAATTTTCTATTACAATATCAATTCAGTGACTTCTCTATAAACACCTGTGTGTGCCCAAACCTAAAATTTCCAAAAAACCATTGTTATTTGTTATGACCAATAGAGAGCATGGCATGGTGTCCCTCAGATGAAAGCTGCTCCCTTGTTCTAACATGCTTCCAGCATGCCTGACTGAGCAGCAGCCAATGGGTTAGTATTCTCAGAGTGTAAGTAGAATAAAAGATTAGTGATAGTAGTAGAATGTTGAACAGGAAGCCACTGTTCAATGGATAACCGAAACTTGTATTTTGTCTGGGAGCAGCACTGAAAAGAGGTGTATTACTGCATTTGCCAGTAGTAAACACAAGTGCAAGAAACATATAGGTCAGGTAAACCACAGGACTGGGGGGCTGTAGCTCCCACAAATTAGCCATTATAATATGGGACTATATGATTAATAAGAAGTGATAATCAAGGTTCATATTGATGATGTTAATGATCTTGATGTTGTAAATGATAAAAATATGATTACTTCTGTTGGAGATGGGGCAGACCAGGCTTTCTAATGTTTTGGACCTTTTTATTTATCTGCTGCAATAACTAGTAGCCTTGTATATGGGAAAGCCTTTAGTTATGGTTACTATTACCCCCTTCAATCTATTCTTAAGGGGCTGTTTTCTGAATGGATTGGCCTATAAATGGCTGAAGGAGGCGCTCATGCCTCCCCCTTGTAATATTTTTTGGGTGAAGTGCACAGACCTCCCCCTTTTAGCATTTTTTGGGCGTCGCTACAGGCAGCTTCAAACCTTACAGGCAGCTTGCTTCCGGTTATTCCATTTTCATTTCTGTAATGTTTACCTACTAATTCCTATCAACATGCATAAATAAAAGTTGAAATATATAAATATCTCACAATATAACTGAAATAATGGAAGCCAGTCAATGTATCTGTGCAGGCAGTAGAAACTACGATCTCGGCAGCAAACAATTTTGTGGAACCCAGAGAGTGGTATTGTAAATTTAGCTTTATTGGGCTCTAGGTAGCAGGATTGACGAATCAGATAGCACGATTCGTTGGATTTTCTGGTTACGTAAGTGGAAAATATTTGAGAAGTGTATGGTTTAGTTCAGTGGATTTTAATCTGGGTTCGATCATATTATTCGATCGAGCCCCAGGGGCTCGGTGAGTCAGTCTCAGGGGCTCGGCGGTTCTGTTCTTCAAGGATAGTGATATTGTGTGAAAATAATACATGACGCAGGCGCCACTCGCACAAGGGTTTGTGTACGATAAACAGGGGCGGCCAGCCATCACGGACTGGGGGGGGCTAACATTGTAACGTGATTTGTTTGCCACACCCATTTAAAATCTTGATAGAGGTCGCTCACCTCAACCCTAACATTTCTCATCGAATTTGTACAAATTGGAAAATTGATCTTGGCGAGAAGTGGGGGGGGGGGGACAAGTCACCCCAGTCTCTCCCCCTTCGCACCGCCATTGACTATGTATATGTTTTGAATAGAGTACCAAAGTGTGATGTCATGAAAATTCTATTTTTAGAATATTTTGATTTTGGCTCTTGATTTTGAAAGAGCGCTTTAAAATAGCCATACTTGAGAAATTTCAGCTTGATCTGACCATTAATGACCAAGATATAGGGGATTGAATGCTGAGTGGCTAAAAAAATGGCTAGAGGGAAACAAGCTTTCTTTGAATGTGGTTTAGACTCGTGCAGTGGTAATTTCTACTAAGCAAAAGTACAAGGGCTTGTGTGAAAATGAAAGGCATGGAACTTGATACTGTTATGAAAACAAGGTATCTAGATGTTAACATTGATAGCTCTCTCGTTTGGAAGGTTCACATAAAGGCAATACGTATTTTTACACGTATTTTTACACGAATTACCCTTCAGCAAAACTAAAATAAACTTAGATACATCATAGTCATAATGGTTTACTTACAATAACAAAAATTAAAATATACGTTAGGCTGATAATATAACTATATTAAAATATAAACTATATCATCTAAAGCTTCTAGAGCGATTGGCTTTTTGAAACATGCCAGAAATTTCCTTCCCCAAGATACATTAAAACACTCTGCAAAGGTATTGTTGAACCGCATTTTCGTTAGAGTTCCGTATGGAGGGAGATGCTGGGGGAAAACTGAACTCGACCAATTGCAAAAGTTGCCAAACCGAGCCGCAATAATTGTGAGGAACAGCAGTTATGATGCTCCAAGTAAGCCTTTGTTGCATAAACCTGAATGGAATAGCATTCAAGAACTTATTGCTGATGAAACAAAAATGATGGTTTTTAAATCTATCAATGATTTTGGACCAAAATGCAGGCATAAAATGTTCATAAGAAATTCACATTTCACTGAGTGCATTCTTTGAAACACTACCAGCTTCTCATACAGGGGTGCCAAGGTGTGGAATAGCCTATCAACTGAGTGCAAAGAAGCAAGATCATTACCTGTCTTTAAATCCTTTTAAAGTAGATTTCAATCTTTCATTTTTTTCTTTTATTTTTTTTCTTTGATTTTGCATATATGGTATTGTCTTTTACAGAACTAGCTATTAACTTATTTCTACTTTGTAATATAATTATTATAAGTGCTTTACTGTATTATATTGTAATTTTATGTTTTTTTTAAGGAGGGCACCTCGAAAACCAGCAATGTTAAAGGGCAACCCTCCTGAAATATGTAGAATGAAGTAAAAATGAAATGAAACGAGCTGGTTCCCACCAAACCGCTGTATTTTGAGCATGGTCCTAAAAGTTATGACTTTTAAAGCTTTTGTCATAAATGCCAATATTTCATTAAATGTTGACAAAATTCACCTAAAACTTTCGACACTTGCCTATTTTACGGTGCTCTTTCGCTCCACATGGTCAAAATATAACAATTTCAACAATACATTTTTATCACGTCATCACTTCGGTATATTTGAGGAAAAAAGGACATTGACATCATGAATTTGAGGCTACGTTTACACGGGGCCGGCCAAATATTAGGTCGGCTAAGTAGCCGACCAAAAGAAGGTCGCTTAGGCATTGCGTTCACACGGGGCCGGTCAGTCAAGTTTATGAAATGCGCAGAGTACGAATTGTGCCTAATCAATTTCTCGCTCAATCAGAAGAGTTTGGAAACGTGAGAAACTGGCGTACAAAATTAAAAGATGGTGAAATAAATTTCGTTTTGGCTGAGGACAGCGTATGATGGAAGTTACTTGAGGGTATAGTAACCATGGAAGCAATGCCTACTGCATTTGCTATTACATTCAAAACCGAAATCAGAGTTTAAATTAGTCCACGACATCATTCACTCATGCTTTTATTTATCCATTAAATGTTGAGAAACGTAAAATGGCAAACCACTAGTAACTTTCTTTGAGCGAAAACTCATTAAAAACAATCTGTCATTTACTAAAGGCCTCTTAATCGCATATTGAAACCCCCTTTGTGGTACGGTGCAAATTTTCGACCGGCCAAAGCCGTTCACACGGGACCGTTCGCGAACTTGACCGGCCAAGTTCCAAAGAAGGTCGCTTTCCTAAGCAGCCGAATATTTGCACGCCTAAGTGACCTAATTTGAGGTCGGTTAGCCGGCCCCGTGTGAACGGTACGCCTAAGTGGTCAAATATTTGACCGACCAAATATTCGGTCGGCCCCATGTAAACGCTGCCTGAGTCATTTTGGTTGGCGTAGCGGACGCATACGCCCGAATTGTTCTGCATGTAATTTATTGAAAATAGCAAGACCTCGTGACCAAAACCTCGTTTTGTTATTGTCTTATATATTAGGAAGCATTCTGTCAGTCAAGTGAAGTAGAACCGATTAATATCAGTTTGTGAGAGAAGTATTTGTAGGCCAGTTCTTGTTGGAGTTATTCTCATTAATATGAGTTCTTACCCTACTGAATTTCGAAATCCAAGGGGACGAGTCCGTTTTTGCAGCAGAAGACATGCACATTGTAAAAACGATGACTGCACAACTTGCGTTTGTGATGCAGGATTGGTTTACTACACCGATTATGACATATGTTATTATCCTCCAATTCTTCCAGCTTCAACATCAACAACAAGAGTTCCAGCTTCAACGTCAACAACAAATGCAAGAACTGCTACTACAGCAACTGGGAGCACAGAAGTGAAGGATACAACAACAACTGAAAGAGTATCATCTTCGCCTATTTCTACGAGTAAGAAAAGTTTCCACTCTTGGATGGAAACGTAATACACGTTTTTTTATAAGGAAAAAGTTTATAAAAACGTGAGTCTCAGATGGTCGAAATCTTAAGAAAATGGTAAGAAAATTAAGATACTTAATTTCCACAATTTAGTGTTTTTATTGGCCAGAAATCGATATTTCGTCATTATTGCATTCAAAATGTTAAAGATGGAATTCAAATTCATGTATACAATCTCAATAACGAAAGTGGAAACCATTTTGGCCGGTTTATTTCAAAAAAAGTTAAGAAAAATTTAAGAAAATCTCAGGCTCAATTTAGGGAAAAATTAAGAAAATTGAGGCTCATGCGAAATTATGGTTTTCTTAGTAAAAAACACGTGTATTGGAGTTAGTTTAACAATGTTTACCGCCAAATGTAGCCCTTATAGACCAGGATTCGATGAAAAGAGTCCAGGAAGTAAAATATCATAGTCTGGAGGTTGATTAAAATTTAACTTGAAATGGAAAATAGGCAAGTCTCAAGTACAAAATTAAACGTGGGCTATTCTCAATTTACAAACTAGCAGATATTTTACCTCAAACCAAGCTAAAACAGATTTACAGAGCCCTTGTTAAATTATATGAAAACGAACTTAGGGGTAGCTTGTCAGATACAAAACTAGATCATTTACAGCATCTCCAAGATAGGATTTGGGTGTGCAACTGGTTATCATTCCTTAAATTTATTAAATGTGATAAGGTTGCAGTGACGTGTAAGATATTGAATAACTCCTGGCAGTCTTTATGGAAAATTCACCAAGAGATCTCAGATATCTGTGTACACGTTTTTTTTATAAGAAAATCATTATTTTGCCTGAGCCTCAATTTTCTAAACTTTTCCTTAAATTGAGCCTGAGATTTTCTTAAATTTTTCTTAACTTTTACTGAAATAAACTGGGTAGAGTGTTTTACACTATCGTTAATAATATTGTATACTTGAATTTCAATTCCATCTTTAACATTTTGAATGCAATAATGACGAAATACCGATTTTGTTGCCTATAAAACACTTAATTTTGGACATTGAGCCTCATTTTCTTTTAAACTTTTTTCTTATGAAAAAAAACGTGTACACTCTTTTTTTTTATAAGAATAAAGTCTATAAGAATATTGAGGCTCAAAATTACTAAAATTTAAGAATAATTTAAGAATATTGCCAGGCTCAACCTTCATCAAAACTAAAATATTTTGATAATCGAATCAAATTTAATTAAACATTTGTCACTTTGACGCTATATATATCTATATGTTTTAAAATTCGTTGAAATTTATGGTGAATCAAACACATCAAAAATGATTTAATATGTTTCTTTGATCTTAAGGCGAATTTACACCTTGTGTTGAGCAAGAACAATTTAAGAATAATTTAAGAATAATCTGAGGCTCAAAACCGAAAATTTTTAAGAATATTGAGGCTCAGAAAAAAATTAGGTATTCTTATAAAAAGAAAAGAGTGTATGAGACAAGGAACTGTTATGATATCAGTATCTCAAAACAAAACCTAGAATTTTTCCAAAAGAAGTTTTCACTATTCTACATCTAAATTGTGGAACGAGATACCTCTCCACATTAGGAATACCCCCCACAATTTTCGCGTTAAAAAGAAAACTGAAAGCGTACTTGCTACACTAACAACTCCCCATAAGCACTACCTCTAGGAAGAGCAGTATTTAATGACTTTTGAATCGTATATAATAGTATTCCTTGTTCAAGTTGTATTATAACCAGCCTATGTATTTTAATTTATATTATTATGTATTATCGCGGATAGAGACTCGTGGGTAAGTACAGAGCCGCCGAGAGAATTCAGAGACACCGGGACAAAAGAGAAAAAAAGCCCTCTGCGAGCGAAGCGTGCAGAAATTTTTCAGGGTCACGAATTTCACTATGGTCAAGATTACTGCTGGTACAATTTATGAGGCTCCCAGACTTAGAAACATTGGGTGTTGTAAGGTCCCTTGAACCTTGAGGCCCTGGGGCAAATTGCCCTCTGGCCCTCTCTCTCGGCGGCCATGGGTAAATATTGAAGAAAGAAAGAAACTGCGCGTGCTGAGATCATGCACTGCTCTGGCTCCGATAAATGACTCAAAACATTGCATGCACATATCCCCAGCACAGGGGAGGGGGGGATAATTCCAGGATTAATGGTATTTTCAGAAATGTATTGCTTAGCCGAATATTTTTAGGACATTCAACGTCATATATTTGAGTCATTTTGACTGGCCTGTAAGTCATTGAAAAACCTCGTGACCAAAGCCTTGTTTTGTTATTGTCTTATAAATTAGGATGCATTCTGTTAGTCAAGTGAAGTATAACCGACTAATATCAGTTTGTGAAGATTAACACAGAATAGAGAGTTAAGCTTTTTTCTGGGGTATTAGTAGGCCTGTTTTGGTTGGAGCTGTCGTTATAGATTATGGGTTCTTATCCTACCGAGTTTACAAATAAACAGAGACCCAGAAAAAGCAGTTTTTGCACCGATAGAAATGCATCTTGTAAAGACAGACCTTGTAAAACTTGTATTTGCGATGATCATCTCGTTTACTATTCCCAATGGGATTATTGTGATGTTCCTCCAACTCTTCCAGCTTCAACGTCAGCATCGAGCACAACGTTAAAGAAAACAACAGAAAAATCCTCCACATCCTTTTCCACTTCAACAACAAATGCAAGAACTGCTACTACAGCAACTGCGAGCACAAAAGTGAAGGATACAACAACAACTGAAAGAGTGTCATCTTCGCCTATTTTTACGACTAAGAAAACCGCTGTTTTTGTAAGCTCAGAACCAACGACTGTGTTTACTACCAAAGACGGAAGTAGGCCAGCTTCAAGTGTCTCGAGTTCATCTGCAGATACCTCAAGTAAGACTTTCTATTTGCTAATCAAATACTCTTATAATATTTATTGATTCTGAATCTAGTGAACGGTTGACTATGATCAAAGTTTGAGGTGACATCTGGCTTGAAAAGAAAGATTTTATACTGCGCGGAAAATTTCAATTTTTAAGAATTCATAGTGCGCGTCTGAGGTAAATTCCTTGGAATTTTTGCGCGGATCAGATTTCAAAATTGTTGCGAATAATCGAAAGTATTTGACTTTTTGCCTCTTCAAATGCACGACTAGATTACCACTATAATGATTGTGCGCTTCAAGTATTGGGAAGCGCGCAGTTTAGTGCGCGGGCACGAAATTGCGTGCGTGCAACACTGTACTGTTTTCACACGAAAACGGTGTGAAATCTACACCGAGCCGTTTTCCTATCCGGCATCAAATAAAGACTGCTGCATAAGAAAATAAGATAGGATTTACAGGTACTAATGCAGTTTCGTACCGCCTCCATGTCTGCCATGTTGGCAACAGTGGTAATTTCTAAAAATTTTAACAAGGGGAGCTCTTGGCACAACCACGCCCATAGTTTGGGTGTGGCCCATCTATAACCACGCCCATTTTTTCAAAGATGGAAGCATGATAATTTAGTTTAATACTGATATAGTATAATCAACAATAAGAGGTGCATCAATAGCCATATCGCAGTGCACAATTGGTCATAGCACTTTAGAAGCAAGGCCAATAAACTCTGAAAAGCCAAGCCAATGCAAGAGTTTTAGGGGGGCTGAGCCCCCCAAAATGAGCAGAAATGTTAACAAGGGGGACCCGCCACCCTGAGCTCCCCTAGAAATCACCCCTGGTTGGCAGTTGCTAAACATGGAGTGTGTGTGGATATAATCGCAACCATGTTTGGTCAATTTCATAATGGCAGACATGGAGGCGATACAAAACTGCATTAGCGACCCGTTTACATTACGCCGTTTTCATACGAAAACATTTCCATGTCGTTCTCGTATGAAAACTGTCTAGTGTAAACGTGGCCTGAAAGTAAGAGAGCAGCTTACTCCTCTAGTCAGGGGCGTAGCTAGGGGGTGTGTGGGGATGTCCCACCCCAACCCTCGGCGATGTCGTCGGTAAATGACTGCGTACTTTGCCATTACACAGCAAAAAGGTGTTGCAAGTGCCATTTCTAGCATCAATGCAACTAAAGATAAGGATTTGGTGCTAGGAACACACTTCTTTTGGTAAATTCACACCTTTGTCGATAAGTTCACAGTTTTACCTTTGTCGGTAAAGTAATTATTGCTTTACACCCCATCCCCCAGAAACAGAGGTCATGTTACACCACTGCTTGTAGGAGACGAAAAATAACAGATTTCAGTAAACGTAACCTTTGAGCCACAAAGGTCGCAGACCAGTACACCCTTTTATATGAATGACGTTGTGGTGTATATAGTAGATGTTTTGCTTTTATAATTTTTATGGGCACTTTCGTTCTCCCAGCAAAGAGGCCAAGAAGTAGCAGGCGTGCTGGGAGATGAGTGGATGCTTTTTTAGATGTGTCTGTGCTGGGATCGTTGAGATAGTAGTATTTTTTGTTTGCATCTAGATTAAATTTTGGACTATCGATACAATATTTGTTCTTATGTTCCGCTTTTGTTATGCTTTATGATGAAGTGAGACATCTGTAAAGATTTGATATTCTGAGGATCATAACCAAAAGAATTTAAGGATTCATTGAGACTTAGTGAAAAATTAGGTTTTCTTATAAAAGAGGTGCGTTTCGTTATAAAAAATTGCAAGAAAATTAGCAAACTCTTGCGAAACAGGAATTTTTTAACTTCGAAACCGAAACTGCAACGTACGATTTGCCAAATTCGAAAGTGTTGAATTCGATGTTCTCACCGGGGAATGTACTTTAGAGTGTTCTAAACTTAAACTTTTATCAACAACATCAGTTTGACGATGAGGGTATTCTTGCCCCCATTTCCCCTGTTGCGAGCGTAGGAGCAGCTTTCCCCGCTTGCCCCTGTTCTCTCACTCCAGCGTAAAATTACTGAATTACGGAATTAACCCATGACAACGAACTTTGAAGTGGCACAAGACTTTTGATATTGTCAATTTGTTAGGTGGCACACGACTTCTGATATTAAACCCGGCGCACACAATGAGGATTTTGCTGAGCGAAGTTCCAAGAATGAAACTGTCCTCAGCAAAATCCTCACCGTTTGCGGTCAATTTTTGGTGAGGAATTGTTCATTCGTGGCTGTGAGGGAAATATCTAGCATGTTTGATAATTTCTACCACGAATGACACATTCCTCAACGTTTGCGCTGGCAGTGAGGAATTTCCTCACCATGTCTCCTTGACGACAATCAAATATCAATATCAGACTACAATGGGTGCGCCGACGTCAACATGCAGAGAATCTAAAATGAAGATACCATCCTACAAGCAATATAAAATAGTAAATCAATCCAAATAATAGCATCAAATAACATCTTGTTCTTCGCAGCAATTACGTATACCCATGTAGAGATTCAAATCTGATATTTCAAACTTGAGAGCCATGTCAGCAAGCGAGCTTTCCTCTTGTATTTCTGCTTTCAGATCCCCTTGAGCTCAAATTGTAGATGCTTCGATATTCGGGTAAAATTTCATTAAACTGACTTCCACTAACAACAATTCTTTAACTGAAACATGCTAGATATTTTCCTCACAGTCACAAATGAACAAGTCCCCACCAAAAATGGACCGCAAACGGTGAGGATTTGGCTGAGGAAAGTTTCATTCTTGGAACTTTACTCAGCAAAATCCTCATCGTGTGCGCCGGGCTTAAGTAACAATTTTTTCAAAAAAATTAGTCAGGGGCGTCTATTCCGGACTGGAGAGTACCCTAGACCAACTCTGCCCCCACAAACAGTTTACTTGTAACTGAAAACTGTTTGGGTGGACAGTTTGCCATGGCCATCAACATCTACCCCCTTCTGAATCTCTTAAAGAGTTTGGGGGAGGGGACTCACCCCTCTATTCGTGACTGAGCAGAGCCGCCGGGAGGAGGGCGGAGGGGGCAACTTGCTTGAAGGTCTCGAAGTCAAAGACCCTCATGAATTCCACTGCTTCGAGGTCTAGGGGGTCTTAAGTAACTTTCCGAGGCTAATTCCAGGGGTGACGACAGAAATTTTCCGACAGGGGGCTGACTCTTCCGACAAGGGTGCTAAAATACGATTTCCAGTGTACTATAAATGCCAAAAATCTCCGAAAAAATAGCTTTTCACCTTCCGACGGAGAAGCTAGCATGTTCCGACGGGGGACTATAGCCCCCTCTAGCCCTCCCCTAGCGCTACCCCTCGTTGATCCCCATTAATTCCATTAGTGAGACAAAGTTTGTGCGTCATGAAATAAATGCTACTGCCATTTTTGCTCTGCGAATGGCAAATTTTAAGTTCAGGGGGACTCACCCCCATACCCCCTTTAAGTTTTGTCCCTGGTCTAGGACGTAGGGAGCATTCACAAAAGGGGACAAATTCATTCAGGAACACCCTCACAAGTGAGAAAAGCAGCTATGTAAGCTGAATAGGGACAATTGTCACACAAGGTTGTGAAAATTGACAGGTTCTTGCGCCCATTTCCTATTTCAATGTTGTCGTTTCTTGTACAAGCGTGTTGATTTCTCACGTGATCAAATGGCATTGTATTTGAGTGCCATGTTGAGACGAACTCTGAGTTCTGTCAAGGAAATATGGATTGTACTGTTTCCGCCGCTATTTATATTGTTGAATATACGATGTGATTTCGGTGAAGTTCGACTGGCCTAACTTGTGTACTCTCTGATGATACAGTTGTCCATCGTTGTCAGCCATCTTGTGTTTTAAATTCTGTGGTGGAAATGTCAAGAGTTTTCGATAATCCAACACAATCTGCGAGGTTAAGGCATGTGTATTGTCGTCAAAGAAAAGCATATTGTAAGCGGAGTTCATCTGGAATATTTTGCAAGCAATGCATCTGCCGCAGAGACCATATTTTCGTTAAGCAGTTTGGTGTTTGTGTTAATCCCTTGGAACTTTCAACGTCTACGTCAGGTACAAAACGGAAAATCTTTTTTATAAAGAGTGGGTTGCCAGATTGGAAGCTTTGTATAATGCGCGGGGGATTTGTTTCGTGGCCTAGAAATTGCGCGGCTGCAAGTAGTTTGGGTGAGAATTTTGAACGGCTGAAAGTAAATATTAACGTATAACAGTGTCTGGGCTGGAAGAAATTTGCGCGGATGGAATGCTCATTTTACAAGAACTGCATGGCTGCAACTGCGGCTGACAGCTGATTTGTATGGGAGATAAATCCCCCACTCAAGGCAGAAATTCCAACCTGGGTTGGCTATATAGCTAATGGTTGTTTTTGACACTTTACAGGACAGGTGGTTGTCACAAGTACATGTGGCCAAGCTAACGGGACATCTGTTCGTTTTAAAAGAAAAACATTTCCAAATGTCCTTTTGGATCTCGTCTGTGCAAATGTCTCATTTGCTCTGGAAGTGGTTCTAGGGTAGAAATTTACCCGGTTCGTGTAACTTGTGTTTCTACATGGGCCAAGGCAGTCCCATGTGTTGCGGATTCGGTTCTCTTACTCATGCTTTACTTCAGAACACTTTTAGATCAGAACACAAGTGAACTCTTTATTACTGTAAACGATGACTACCAACAACAACTCACAACAACTAACAACAACTAACTACTAAAATAGAAACTACAGATACATAAAACAGAAAAGATTGACGGTTGTCAATTAGCCAAAAGCAGTCAATGTTTTAATAAGTGTCACTTCGTGGTGCCTCTCTAATTGTCTCCTACTGTTTGGCATCAGGGGTTCCCATCATGAACCCTACATTCGCACCTAATTGCACCGTACGTGTCATGCGCATCATCATTATCATTCATCATTTTCATTATTTATAGCTGGCTACAACTATAGTTGTTAAAAGCTAATTCAAGCCAACTATTTAAACAAGGTAAAAAAAGAAACAAGGATTAGACTATGTCATAATACAGATAACCAATCACAGTGTAGTAACATCACTACAGACTATAACAGAAATGAAAAAGAAATACTTATTTACAAATTGATTAATGGCATACTTTGTCATCCCACTTTGCGATCGATTGTTGAATTTTGTCTCATCAATCATGAAAGTGCCATCACTTTGCGATCACTGCGACCACTTTGCGATCACTTTGCGATCAATCCAGTGTTAATGGTGACATCCATTGTTCTCCTATTTACGGAATAAATGCTTTGGTGACTTAATTCGTTTCTTTTCTCATTCTATGCTATCTAATTGCTATTTTACACGTTTTTTTGTAAGAAAGTGGTTACAATTGCTGAAAAAGTAGGGAGGTTTTAGTAATTTTAAGTGTTCTCATCATATTGTATTTTAGGTACAAAGATAAGAACCACCCCTACAAGTTCAGCTGGGAGCTCAAGTCCGGCGGCGAAGGTAAACACGTATTTGGAACTTATTTAACACCAACTTTGCCGGTTTGGAGGCCGTCCTTCTTCTTTCGTGACGCTCTGTAACATAGCTTCCCTGACGAATTAAGGAAACATATATATATATATTTAGGTGTCAGATTTGTAAGTTTATGGTAGAAGTTGATAGTTATACATACATACATACATACATATGTGAAGGACCTTAGTTACTTTTGAATAAAACTGTACTTTTTAGCTACGAAATGAGCGATGCTCGTTTCAACCCCCGTCTATCTTGTAGAACAGATTATCTTGATAATTAGAAGATCTTGGAAGTCAGAGAGAGAGAGTAGAAAGAACGAATTGAGTAAACGAGTTTTTGATTTTTGGATATAAAAGATCTGTGGCTATAGTGCAAAGTTCAGTCTTGTCTCTCTCGTTAAATCTTGTTGGTTTGTGTTATTCTGGGGCCTAACCCACCCCTTACATTTTGGTAGCAGAGGGTAGTTGCTAATTTTACTTAGCGACCGTAGTATGACTCGTTTACGCTGATGGCAAAGTTTTGATTTAGCTTCTCATACCGTGGGTTTGTTGTCAGTTTCAAGGATATAGAGGTG
>OLMO02000003.1:564642-578659 GCA_900291935.2 Cassiopea xamachana | reverse complement strand
ATACACATATATATACATATTTATTTATTTATATATTTATATATAGAATTCGTATAGCTACGTGGTAACACTGGATTACACCAAGTAATTCCTCATTTCTGGCAATGCTCCATCCTCTTCTCAACACAAACCAGCAGTGGCGATTTTAGGGGGCAGATGGCCACTACCCCAGGCCCTGCATTTTTGGTAACCCAAAAGGGGCTTCACACCTAAGAAAAGTAGAAATGAAATAACAGGAAAACGTTTGAATACACCCTGTCCTTTTATGCGTGGTTTTATAGGGAAATGCAAAGCACAGTCAAACCTTGAATACTGCAATGAGTTCTTAAGTAGAATTTTGTTATTGACTTCTCCCTTGCAGCCAACAGCAGCAAAAACAACTGAGTCGCCTGGAAGTAAAGACAAAATTAGTGCTGGTTCAACTTCAGCTACAGGCCTAATTGTTGGAATCTGTATTGGATTGCTGGCCATTATAATTTGTGCTTTGGTATTTCTCTATTTGAGAAGAAAGAATAAGTGTCACAAGTAAGCTTCAATTTATCTTTGTCTATGGGAATTGAAACATTTGTCGAAGGAGTTTTATGCTAGTTTGTCATATCTTTTGCAAGGATGATGTTACCGTTTAAATATACTGATATTCTGTACTTCATTACATGACGTAGCAGGGAACTAGATGGCAAATGATACCCGTAGCTACAAGGGCACAATGGGACAATGAGTCCCAAATGAAAAGTTTTGCATGGTTTTGCCCCCTCCCCCAACATTCAAAGTGATGGTAAAGGCAGGTTTTACCTCTCTAGGTGGACAATTCCTCCAAAACTGCGTACTCGTGGTACATACAAATTGCTTTCGCAGTACGACACGACATGTTTCGTTACTCGGATGTTTAGCTGTTGATGTTGCTGTGACTGTGTTTGTTCTGCTTAACTTATTCAGGGTCAATAATTATCTCTTGCTTTTAGAAGAATCAAGAGCTTCGGCAAAGATCCTTGCCAAGTGGATCTTAAAGGTAAGTAGTTTTTGAATTCACCCACCCTAATTAAGCCTTTTCGATTCATTGTTGTCTCATTTACTTAAGAAGCCAAGGGCTAAAAACGCCCTTACATGAATTCTCATAGATAAATTCTTCTTTGAATTCTCTGCTATGGTTGTTTTGTAATCAACAGCTCCGGAGGACAATAATCTAAAGTAGTTCTAATTGCTGTTCTTCTGCACCAGAGTTGCCAGATGGGCGGTTTTCACGCCCAATTGGGCTTGTATTTTCGTCGCTTTCCGGGCTTTTTCCGTTGGGCGGATATGCAGTTTTTGGGTTGGTTTTAGGATTCTGACTTTTCAGTAAGATTCTGAATCAAAAAATGATAAAATGCGTTTGTGAGAAGCACGTGCGCAATGCTATGTAAGAGGCCAATGAAAAAGATACACACGCAAGGGGCCGTTCAAATATTACGTTACGCAAGGGGGTGGGAGGGTCTTTTGATTTTTGTGACAAAGTATGACAATGGGTAAGTGGGCAGTTTTTGCAGTGTGATGTCACATTTTTTAAAAAAAATCGAAATTTAGTACATTTCGCTTCATAATAGCAAGTTCGGCCCTTTTTAGAAGAATTTTAGTTTCACATCGAAAAATAATCTGGTAGTCATATTTTGATGCCATTGTGAGGCCAAAAAAGACACAGTAAACACATTATTACGAAAGCAGAAAAATATCATATTGAACTTCGTAATGTGACGTCACACAATGAGGGGTGGGTGGGTAGTTTTGAATTTGTGACAAAGTTGACAGGGGGTGGGTGGGTGTTAAAAATGCCAAAATTATTGTGACATAATATGTGCCTGGCCCCTAATGTTGTATAAGATGCACGTATGCAATTTTCACAATAAACTGACTTGCAAGAAGTTGATTCATAAGCCTTGTCCACACTTCACAAACTAAGCAGGGTTCGCCCCAGGTCAGTTAAATCTAGGTCGAACCCAGGGTGTGTCAACAATGAAGTCAACTAATTTATAGTGTGGACAGAAGCTTGGGACGAACCTAGGTTAAAAATTTTCCGCATACATGGGCATTTTATTCTGAATCCTCGGTTACACTTTGGTATTAAACATTACCGATAACAACACATCCCGCGTCGACACCTCTAGTTCAATTCGTTTTCTAAAAATCACAATGATAGCAATATCTGTGATAATGCAGTTGAAAGAAAATAGAAAAAATGTATGTTGAAAAGAATTATACGTGTTATCATCCCATAATTATACGGAATATCATTTGGTAACACTGTTCTGCGCCCTCTTGGACACAGTACTGTTGAAGAGCCTCTTGTCAACGATTTTTTTGAATTCTTATGTATATTTTTTGTGTCCTCGTTACCCAGATCAAAGTAGAACGTCAACAGTGGAAAGTCCAACATCACCCAGCTATGATTATGCTTACTATGAATCCGACATGGGTGCTGGACCAATCGGTTTAAGACCTCAGTCACAAGGGATGGGAAATCCTGTTTATGGGAACAAGTTGCGCATATCAAGTCCATTTCAGTATGAAAGCGAAACAGACGGTATGCCACTTCAGCAGCCAGTTTATCAAGAAGTCACTGCGGAGCAGGTTTATGCGGATCCAGATTTGACAAAAGTTGTGGAAGGTGGTCACCAGGAGCCAGTTTACCGTGTAGTGGATGACGAACCGCAAAACACTGAATCACCTAACAGTCCCATTTACCGTGAAATAGACGAAGCCCCGATATACGCAGAAACTGTGCCTGACGCACCCGAAGAAGATGCGACATATCCAAAGCAATACCAGGCGCTAAATTATGCGACAAGAGATAATGTATACCAACCTCTCTCGGATGATTGGGAATCGAGGAGGTATAACAAATGAAGTTGGAACATTTCGATTGATCTGCTTGCAACATTTTGTTTTACACGTTTAGAACGTTCAGTACACGTTTTTTTTGTATAAGAAAAAAGTTTATAAGAAAATGAGGCTCAAATCGTCAAAATCTTAAGAAAAGCGTAATAAAATCACGAGGCTCAATTTCCAAAATTAAGTGTTTTTATAGGCCAAAAATCAGTATTTCGTCGTTATTGCATTCAAAATGTTAAAGATGAAATTCAAATTCATGTATACAATATTATTAACGATAGTGTAAGGCAGTCTAGCCAGTTTATTTCAGTAAAAGTTAAGAAAAATTTAAGAAAATCTCAGGCTCAATTTAGGGAAAAGTCAAGAAAATTGAGGCTCAGGCAAAATAATGATTTTCTTATAAAAAAAACGTGTATTGCATTTAATGGGACAAACATTTTATAAATTAGTGTTTGTAGCCGATTATACCCACACATTAGTTCTCAAACTAAAATGCACGTAATTTGCACACTAACTGAGGTCACCAGCAAATTATGATTATGAAATAGACCTTAGAAATAAGTGAATAAAAATACCATAATTTAAGAGTATATCAATTAGCTAAATGTGTATTATGACGTCAGATTGTAGAGCAACAGACGTTTGGATGTAGTATGAATGTCAAAAGCAACATTGTGTTGTTGACAGTACTTCATGGCCGTTTTCAGGCGAATTTTATTGTGGCAATATTGGATTGTAATTGCTTTTGAAGTCGAGTTGTATAAAGTTAGATTTGATTCTTTTTATAGAGAGTATTAAAAGTTATTCACCCAATACGTAATGCCAAGTTTGCTATTTTTGAGACCTTCCAGGGCTCATTTTAGAGTGTTCTTTGCCACTTTTTGTGGTCTTGGAAATCTGGAGTATTGTTTTGCAAGATTAAGTGTGTTCAACTTTCTCACTTCCATATGCTTCTTATTTCACAGAAGCCTTTCTATGCTTTGGTCTGTATATGCTTTATATAAATTTCGAGAACAGTACAGCATGTGTTTCTATGTGGCATCATGCAACAAAAGATTCCACATGAAATTTTGGATTGTTTGATTGGCGTGGTCCCCAGAAAGCACAAGTAGGGTGTGGTCAAGCTCTTTCATAGCATTGTTTGATCTTTGAAAAATTCCTTAATATAGAACCCGAGAACTTCCCTCCCTCTCGCTTAGCGATCCATAGTATAACCCACCACATGAGAACACCAAGGTACCCTCCCTCCCTACGCGCTACGTAACGGATGAATGATCTCTTGTATTTTGTAGCCGTTAATTGAAGCACAATGCAACTTCATGATATTGCTACCTGTACCATTCAATTTGCTGCCATTATTTGGTTCGTGCATTTGATATTAGTTTTTATAATTTTCATACTTTTAATACTTCGCATACTATATATATATGAATTTTTATATGCATAGATAGCCTATTGAGAAAAGTTAACCGATTCCACTCTATACCTCGTTTTTTGAACAACAGGGACCTGGGGTGGCAACATAACAGTATGATGTCATTTTCTGAGAGTGACGTTAATCGCAGTAAGTTGAGAGACATTGAACTAGTACGCATGCGTTGCTTAGTATCCATTTATCAATCATATTATGTATCATGATAACTCATTGGCAACATAAATGTTATGAGTTTCAATATGTATATCTGCTTGTAAAAGAAAGTTCTTGTTTTTATTTCTGAATCATCAAATTTCACAACAGCTTTTTAGATGAAAACTAAGATTGCATCTGTTGAAGGCTAAAAGTTTTGAATATTTTGCATTTAGCTGAATGATATTCCAACGGACAGATTTTTAGAACTTTACATAAATTTAACAATTTGTTGTGGCACAGCAACACATACTTTATGAAATTTAGCAATCTGGTATGTTTTAGCTTTTGTTCTTTATGAATTTAGAAATAAGGAGCAATGCGAAATGCTACAGTTTCTCTAACTACCTCATAAACTCAGTTTTTCTCCCGAAATCTCGCCAGTATTTTGCCAAGCCTTCTTTGCAAAATACCCCGAAACAGAAAAAGTAACAATAGCAATGTGAAGTTTTACTATTGGCCTATCGTTTCATAAAATTTGCGAACCACATTAGCTCTGCTTATGAAGTTTCATCATCCCAAGGCATCAAATGAGTCAAAATTGAAAGTGCACACTTTCAGCGCTCATTTATCAATAATGCAATGCAATTTATCAAAACATTGGTATAGCAGAACCATAAGATTCAGATGGTTATCCGAGTAATGCGAGAGTTGCTTTCTCTTTTGTATTCAAAATGAATTTTGCAGTAGAACCGTTAATGGTACATTTCACTTTGCTTTGCAGCTACCACTGCTCTTGTGGATTCTGTTTTTTAGCATGCTGATTTTTAGTGTTTAGGCGAAGCTACGAGATTGCTCAAGCACGGCGCCACTGGGTGGGGAGCTTCAACCAGCCCCGCTTTTTGCCACGTTGCGATTTTGAAACGACAACTGTTGTGAAGATAACAGTTTGTTTTACTTTTCAGCTCCCCTCCACTTCTTTCTAGCTCCCCATTTTCAACTTAGTGGCACGGGGCCTGATGCTTGAAGATTCTGCCGTCAAAGAAGATTGTGTTCCAAGGAAACGGTCAACTGCGCTGCGTGTTCCTTCGATCTCATAATTAAATTGAAGTCTCTGCTGCGTCTTATACACGCGTGCATCTAGCACGCGAGCGAGTATATATCGTAATAAAGTCGAGCATTTATTTAAAGTCTTAAATTCAACGCAATGAGTAGCAAGAATACTCACAGTGTTTCATAATTCTTTTATTTCTTCATATGTATATTTGTTCCATCTGCTGCTCCTCCCAAATACTTTTTGTGGGAAGCGAAGTTTAGCGACAAAACGTAGAATATGGATGACAACGAATAAACATGATTCGTATTTTTCCAATCTTTCTCGACAGTTCCAGACTTACGACACTTTGCCAATTGAAGGCACATTCCAATGATGTAAGACAATTCTGGGATCCCTCAGCAAACAGTGTAAAAAAATAAACTAATAGGGACTTATATAGAAAAATTAACGATAAACAAAATCTACAAGGGGAACTAAAGGAAAACTGGAAACAAGACGGGGTAAATCAATAGAAAATATGCAAACTGCAAAAGTGGGGTCAGTCTGGGTTCACACTGAACCTGGCAAACCTGGAGAATATGCCATTTTTGCGAAAAGTCAGGGAAAATCTGGAATAGTAAGAGAGCTTTCTACAATTATAATTCAATTCAGGTAAAAAATTATTGAGCCCTCATATCGTTTTCATTAATTATTGGCATGGTTGTTCACAAATTCGTTGCTCTAATTTTCATCAGTAAATGTGAACTGTGTGCTTTGCGTTGTGAAGCTACAAGTATAATATGCATTAACTATCTGTTAGGCTCCATTTTCTTTATTTCTTTTTGCAAATTTGTGACATGTGGGTGTAGGAAAAGTGTGTCTTTTTGGCTACCAGTCAGGGAAAATTCAGGGAATTTCGATTCACGTATTGGGTATGAACCTTGTAAGTGTAAAATCCATAGAAGTTATGGTACGTTTTGTTTGTATACTGTATTGATGGCACTAACGTAGCACCATTCAGGAATTTTTTACCGCCACAGGTCTATAGCAGTTTGGCGGTCAATTCATCGCACCTATAAGAGTTAGAGTCAGATAACTTTTCATTTATGTAACCCTTCATCATTTTACTACAAAATTGCATCACAGTTTCTGCAATCAACTCCATTTGACTTCTTTTAACTGCTTTCTTTGTATGCCGTTTCTCATTTCAAGTTCTCTTCTTCGCCCGCAAAATAGACAGTCCTGGATGAGCCCACTGGATGAACCCCATGTTAATTAGGGGTATCGGTGTAAACGAGGCTGGTGAGTCTTTGTAGTCTCTGGGAAGGAGGAATCAAAAAGTTGAACTTGTCTTCCGTGTTTGTGAGTGTATGACAGCTGGTCGGACGTGCAGAAGTCGTGGAAAGCCCCGAATGTGAAGGTATGAACAATAGCATCTGCATATTTCGACTTTCAGTCTTGTAAATTAATAATTGAGAGCACATTAATAATGCAAAAGAGCTTCTTGCTCGTTTTCTGTATTGTCATCCATTGGCGCTATGGTGCCAGAAATGCACACTTCAAATGACCTTTTCATTTATATTCAATTACTTGATCTCATGTTTAGTTGCTCTTTTAATTTCTTTGTTTATCTCAGGATGAGAGAATTTATGAGTTGAAAGAAATAGGAAAGGCATTTATTCAGGCCTTAAGTGTTTATCTGACATTAGCGCAGTGTACCGGAACAGTTGCTTTTGGCACTTGGAAAATAAAAGTGACCATTTGTTTCCTTGCCTTTAACATATGACAAGTGTCAGTTTATATTTTAGTTTCAGGATGGCTTATGGCTTGCTTGATATTTCTTTAGATTTTTTTAATTTCTTAGTGAAATAAAGCAATAATGTTTGGCTCTCATACAATCCATTTCATTTGTTAAATTTTTGAAATATTAGTCTCCCATTGTATAATTACTCTAGAGACGCCAATGGTGTATCATCAACAGTTCTCTTGGGTTTAGATTTTGTATAGTGCATGCAGAAGAGACCCTGATTAGATTTTGATAATTTGTAAATAATTGACTTTCAAAATACTAAATTGATACTTCAATGGAACAACTTCATTCAGATGATAATTTTCAACTGTATGAAAAGGTGCTTCATATTAAGTTTGCAAGGGGGTTGAAATATGAATAATTAGAAGCTAGAAATTAGCTTAATCCCTTTTCCATTAGTCATAATATAGAAATACATTTAAATATCTATTGTAGAAAAGTTCTTAAGAATATTTGCTACACATGATAAACAAGTTCCACTTTGAAACTCTTGTTTCAACAACTGGAATTAGTGGCAATAGTGGTAGTTGCATATATGCGTATGTAAATGAAGGGCTCACTATTATCATTTGCTGGATGAGTAAGATTTTGGTTTTGGGTCTTTGATATGCTTCAAAATCATCAGCAATTATCAAAGTAGTGCAAAAGGAAATAGTAATAGTCCAAGTATGTCAGGATCTGAAAAGCTTATTTTTCACACAGTAAAAGTTGAATGTGGTATCTTATGTTTTGGAATATGGTCATAGAAGATGAGCAGAGATTTTTAAATGAAACAAAATCTGTCACATTGAATGTAAATAGTGCTTGAAGCAGAAAATTCTTTCACTGCTGTTTGTAAATCTCCCTCATCCAATAGCTTACTGAGAACTCAGTTTCCAACTTCAGTAAACCTGGTGGCTTAGAAGCTGTATTTTTCCTAAATCTGGTAGCATTTGGATATTCCTTTTTACCTTGACTTTTAAGATAGCATTGATTAGGATTTGTACAGGCAATTTGCTATCATAAAAAATACTTCTTACATATCAGATCAGGTGTTCTTTTCCCATCTCTTTCCCCCTTGCTATTTGAGAGTTGTATTGTTTTCATACTTTGAAAGAAATTGTTGAAACTGATATGAATGTTTGTGAATTTGTTGAAAAAATTGAATCAGAAAATATGCAAATGTTGGATTATAGGTTATAGAAGTGGCTGAGCCTGTTTTGTAGCATAGTAATATGGGGATACCATGCTTGCTACAGCTATTAATTGAGAATTTTTTGAAAGCTGTATCTGAGTACACAGTGAGCCATGACTCAAACTTGGGCCCATTCTGCAAGGCAGGCACTCTAGGGTTGGGGGCTGCTACCTCTCCCCCCTTTTGCCAGTGTATGCTACCATACAATAAATAGGCCATCCTTTCTAAGTTATAAAGTGCATTGTGATATTCAAAAAGGGGCTTTTAAAAATCGTTATTAGAAACATTTTAAGGGGCTCCGCCCCTGACCACCATTTCCACGCCCCAGTAGGAGATTGCCACTATTCCCCAGCCCTCTCACTCAAAAATATGCTCAAGCATCCCTGTATGGAAAATAAAACTATAGACACGTAAGCCTTTTGTTGATTACACTGAAGCATTGACGGCAGACTTCCCTGTTCGAAAGGCATGTACTGTGTTGTGTTTACGTCATTTTGTGCAAACTTCTCTTTCCGTTTTGAGACTGACAGAGCGTATCCTACACCATTATCCTCAACGACGTTTTCCCCAAAACGGAAGGCAAATTGATAAGGTTCTGAAATCGCATTTTGATACTGGGTCAAATTGCTTCTTCCCAGCAAGGAATGAAGATTTTCTTTTTTTAATATGAAGCTGTTATTTGGCTGATGGAACGAGGACAATTTTCAAGTCAATGCAGTTATGGTGTAAACGTGTTCAAAAAGTGATGTTTTCTTCATGTTTACTTGCTTGATTGGCATTATTCTCTTGGCTGCTGCGCAAAAAATTTGCATTTAAAACATTACAGAGGTATAGCAACGACCGAATGTGGTAAAATATAGGAAAATGGGGCAGAATGCGACGAAAATGCTATCCGCAGAAAAGCCTGGAGTTAGAACTGGCACCCAAGGACAGTGAGTTGTCATTATTAGCAAAAGTTTTAAAGGAATTTTGCTTGAATACTATTATGTAAAGGCCTCTTAGGCCTTTCAATTTTGCGGGTGGCATTATGGGGGTGCTCAGTATTCAGGGACGTCGCGAAGCACTCTACTTTGGGGATCGGGTGGAGCTGAAAATTTACCTAATCAAAGCAAATTTTGTCTGAAACTCTTAACTTGTAACCAATTGCCACAATGCTCTTTGTCGCACCTTCAATAGTTTGGAGCGATTGCGTGCAGAAAGTCAGAATAAGACGGATTGTTCTCTATTTTGGATGAGAATAAATATTTGAATCACTATCCCCTCAGCTAGGGCAATTTTTAGTATTTAAAGTGGTGTGGAAATGCCTCACCAGCCCCTTTCATTGCTCCACAAGTGGAACATGTTTGCCCTACCACCTAAGTGTCCTTTTGATATAATGACTTTCTTATTTCTTGCCTTATTTGAAATATTTTTGAGGATGAAAAAGTCTTAGTCTTCATTGAACAGGTTTCAAATCCCAATTCACTTTTTATTCACTAGGTTCAAGATGGACACTTCTAGTGACAAACTAGTGAAGACTCACCCTCCATAATTTAAATGAAATGAAAAGTTGTAGGTTCTACAGCCTATAGCAGAGTTTTAAGAGCATTTTTGAAAGTCTGTTAATCTGTAGATTCTGCATTTATCTTAAGAGCCCTTTTCTCACCAGTATAAAATCCTTAAAAAATGCCCTGCCTCAGCTCTGTGGTAGGAGGCAAGAACTGCAAAAGAAGTTGAATGGATACAGTAGAGAAACAGTGAAAATGAGGGCTTACCACAGGAAAGATTTTTTATCATGCATGTTCTACTGAACGTCAGAAAGCGCCCCTTTGAGAAGTGGAGAAGACATACCCACCTCAGCCTATTCCGTGGCACTGCACCTGATCCCTGTTCGTAGGCTGACAGCTGATACATCGTACCTCCATTTTTCGTTCCGTTATTTCCATTCAAATCGCTTCTCATCATTGCTTCTGCATTTCAATGAGTGAATTACTGTTGCCATGCATAGGCAGCAGTATACTTGTTTTGTATTCTCAACTATATATCTCTTCAATTCATATAAGTGTATAATTTCAAACACTGGCATTTTTGTGTGCTAATGATATTGCCCTTCTTCTAATGCTAATGATATTGCCCTTCTACAAAGTTATTCGATTCTTTCACGCCGATTTTTCAATAACAGCCACTTTTTGGCAACCTTTCTTAAATCAACGATATCATCAATATCCTTTACTACCTATCTTTATCCAAGCCAGATTTTAGCACCTGAACTACCTAAATTGTTTCTCTTGTTTGCAGAACTTACGCGAAATCTTCTGCCAAATACACATTAGAACGTATAGCACCCCACCCCACCCCACCCCCACCACCGCCCCCCATCGCGGCGTCCCTGCCTGCATTTCATTGCTGGAATTTTTTGTATGTTATCCTGGGTGTTGTATCGTATTTGATTGAATGACTTGATTAAACAATGAATCAATGAATCCGTAAATCAATGAATCAGTCAATCAATGAATCAGTCAAGTTGATTAGTTATTATTATGAAGTTTATTTATAGATCTCCCTTTTACCCCTTCAACCCTCTGCCCCCTGCTCGCATCTCTCTGTTTCTCCTTGCCTACCCTCTCCTGTGTAGTATTCTGTTTCATTTTTATTGTTTACGTTGGTATACATGGTTTGCTTTTCGTGTGATAAGTTCTGGGAATTAACCATTGTAACCATCGGAAGTTTGCAATATTCCTTGTCACAATTTCTCCTTTCACTTTCATTATAATTCTTAGAAAGCTAATTGCTGTACGAGCATACTGGCATGCCCTTTCAATAGATACAGGCCAAGTGGCAATGTCCTCTTGAATTGATTCAATGCAATACAGTATCCCTGTGGTTGAAAGTTTAGTAAGTTCGATAAGAAACCGATCAAGAATGCTATTATGGTTGATGAATTTGTTGTAATTAGCTTTGGACAAACACTACACCTACTCTGATGAGATATTAAAATTCACCGTCAATATCCATCTACATTGTCAATAGTTTCCTTGTGTCTTACGACCGAGGAGATCGTTTAGCACAATAGAAAGGCTTTTCTTGAAATTGAAACAGGATTACTAATGTGGAAGACTTGTTTCAGTGTACGTGGATATACGATGCAGCAATTAAAGTGGGATATGTTTTTATCTTGTATATTAATGCTGCTTTTGTGAGCGATTCGCAGTAAGAATGATTAACGTTGCCTTCATTCACAGGATGCTGCCATTTTATTGGATTGCATCATAAAATTGTTTTCATATCTTGACTTTATTGAACATTATTATTGGCATTGTAATTTCAATTTGATTGAAATCAAGTGGAACCTTTCGCAAATTGATTTGAAGTATCGTCTTCTGTGCTGAAATGTCGTTTTTTGTTGTCACTTACAGAGCTAATGGAAATGGTACAAGCTCAAAGAACTTCCTTCCTTTACGTTGTGAAATGGACAATTTAACTGAGAAAAATGCCAACTCAATTGTAGCACAGAGATTGGCATTATTTCGTAAGCTAGAGCGAAGTCGACCTCGTTCTGATGATGGGAGCCCATTGACGTTCAACTCTAGTGGATTTATATATAATAAAGGCCTCGGAAAAGAAATTGTATCAGACTTTCAAATTCTAAACGCTCAGAAATCACCTGTTCGACATCTTGCTTTTAATGAACTGTTGTCAGATAGATCTACTGGAAAAACTGTTTATAAAAGTTCTGATATGGCCAGCGCTCCGCAAAATTCATCTGACGACGGCGCACCCGCTCCTTCAGTGCGTCAACTTAGGTCCATTTTTGAAGCTAGCACAATGAGGCTCACAGCGCGAAACTCTGCAGAGGAAGAGAGAGACCAAGGGGCCATTAAGAGGCAGAATGAGGTGCCACCTTTACCCAAATCAGTGAAACCTGTTCTAGTCTCTAAGGATCAGTGTTTAGAAAAGAGAGTTGACAGCACTGCGGGTACAAAGTCAAGACCTATTCGGGCGATGAGCAATGACGAAAAAGCAGTGGATGAAATTTCTTCATCTTTAGATAGTACACCTGTATGTATATCACAAACTAAGTGTGAAGTAGCTGATGCAAAGCCAGTTATTTCTGAGAAGCCAGAAAAGTTTGTCATACGACCAAAGCCTCTTCCTTCAATTCCAAACAGTGAAGGTGCAGATTTCAGAAGCAGAGCTGAAGATGAACATGTAAATCAGTCAAGTAACACTGGGAATGAATCTTCTTTGTCACCGTTGAATTCCTTTGTACGTCACGGGTTGCAATTTGGAGCAGTTGGTTCGGGATACGTTGACCCATCACACAAGGCTGAGACACCAATAAAGTCACCCACAGTGTCGGAAAAGAAATGGGAAACTGTTCCAATTAAGCAGAGAACTTTAGGACGAGGTGAGATAAAGCCATACGAAATTGTAAATATTGTAAAGGACGAAGATGGAGACGATCAGTTGGAGAATCATGCTGAAGTCGAAGAGGAAGCACAGCATAAAAATGGAAAGTTTAGGATGGAGTCAATGTATGTTTCTACAGGTGGGAACTTTAACGTGCCACAAATCAAGAGTGGTGTTAGGGATATGGGAGGAGAATATCAAGAAATACCTGATCAGGAAGAAGAAGAACAAAGCGAAAAGATGGGACTGGAAAGAGATGAGTGGGACCTTTCTAATCTGAATCAGAAAGAAAGCAGTACCCCAGAAATAGCAAGAAAACAGGAAACAATGTCACCCATCTATGAAAATGTCGGTGAACATGGAACGGAAGGAGGGCATTTTGAACATGAAAGTGTATCGAGTTGTGGAAGCAGTGATTGGAAAGGAAGTACTTTATCATCATCTATATTATCGGATATACACGAAGGATGGGATTCAGACGAGTTTGATGAATACACTGACGATGAAGTCTTGGAAGAAGTAAAATTCCAGACAAAGGTATGTGAATCTTCTCATTTCTAACTCTGTCGTCTCTGGTAAATGTCACGCCTTGTGTTGTTGTAGTTGCATTATGGGTGGAAACCGCAGAACTGCTACGGAATATGCATTCACGTACTAAAAGCTGTGTGGGTTTCAGACGATCCTTCGTAGAGGATCCTTCGTAGTGGATCCCTCGTACTGGATCCTTTGTCGGTATCTTTACTTCGTTCGGATCTAGGATGCGAAACTCATTCTTTCCAGTTTTCCTCCAAACCTTTCGAACGTGCAAAAAAAGCGGATTTGCTTCCGTAATGCAAAATCAGGACAGAATGGGAATGGGTCTTATGCTGTTGCTTATCTGAGATAAGAATAGGAATAATGCTCTTTTTGTGACGTCAACTATATAAGAGACATTGTTGTAAAGAAGATGTTGTATATTGTATGATGGATCACGTGCTTATTTACACATATCTCATTTTTTGAGATTAGTCGAATAAAAGCTACTAGATTTCTTGCTGTGCAAAACATGTTTTGGATACCTTATTCATTAGTTGGCCGTGATTAGCTTTTTTCTGGCTAAGTAGTAAATAACCAATTATAAATAGATTGATGATGATGATGATGATGATGATGATGATGATTATGATGATGATGATGATG
>OLMO02000003.1:523559-564542 GCA_900291935.2 Cassiopea xamachana | reverse complement strand
GATGATGATGATGATGATGATGATGATGGTGATGGTGATTATGATGATGATGATGATGGTGATGGTGATTATGATGATGATGATGATGATGATGATGATGATGATGATGATGATGATGATCCATCCTCAATTTCTTACAGAACATAATAAGAATCATTATAACACACATGTAGATACATTCGACAAAAGAACGATAAACCGTTATGAAGAGAAAAAGATTGGGGTTAGTAACTTAAAGAAATATCGAAGTGTTTCGCCTGTTTATATAATATTAGTTCGTCCCACATAATATGAAGAGCCACATATCTCATTGTATTTATGTATGAACCCAGTTAGATATTTAATCTCAGGGAGTCTGCCCTCTGTTGTGTCTTTGCCCTGGTCAGTGAGCTGAGAATTTAGAAGATTTCACACAGATTCAAATTGATTACTATTAGCATGAAGTATCGCACTGGTGCCATAGTTAATATGCAATTACTGAGATTTATTTCCATCATTATGAGTGACATTGATTATCATAATTTTCATAGTTATGTAGCGATAGTTGTGCAATTGGAATGACATAAACATTTGCAACCAGATCTGTCGCATCTGTACTTACAGTGATTTACGTTGCTTTGTGACGTATTATTAACCCAATTTTGTTTCCATCTAGCCGACTGCCTGTTGCGTTGACTACACGTTTTTTTATAAGAAAAAAGTTTATAAGAAAATGAGGCTCAAATCGTCAAAATCTTAAGAAAATCTCGAGGCTCAATTTCCAAAATTAAATGTTTTTATTCGCCAAAAATCGATATTTCGTCGTTATTGCATTCAAAATGCTAAAGATGGAGTTCAAATTTAAGTATACAATATTAATAACGAAAGTGTAACCCATTTTGGCCAGTTTATTTCAGTAAAAGTTAAGAAAAATTTAAGAAAATCTCAGGCTCAATTCCGGGAAAAGTTAAGACAATTGAGGCTCAGGCAAAATGACGGATCCCTTATAAAAAACAGGTATCTTGCAATCTATCGATTATTTTATTCTCTTTTTGATTAGCTCCTTAAAGTTTTTAAGGAAATTTGTGGAGTTTGCTAGTCTCAGACGTACGGAATATGTCTGAGTGTAAATTTTTTATAAATTCAGTGTAAATATGTAGTTATGCAGTCAGTTGTATAAATAAGAGATCTTTTGCTCCCATTTTAAATTAATTGCTTTTGGTAGAACTCAGTAATTCAAATCACTCTAGCTTTTATTGTTTCAACGTCATCATGCACTTCTAAGCAATCATTTCCGCATCATAATTACGTCACTTTAATTTCTTGTCTATCCTATCATGGTTAAATTAAATTCATTAATTCAGTCGTTCATTAATTCCTTCGTTCGTTAGCTGTTTCATTAATTAATAAATGCGTTAGTTACTCCATTTCTTCATTAGTTGTTTCTTTTGTCAATTCATTCGTTTAAAATTCATTTCTTCATTAATTCCTTCGTTCTTTAATTTCTATTCTTTGTAAATTTCTATACTTGCTATAGTCTCTTTCTTCTCTCCTCGTGATAGCGAGGCTGCTTTCAAAACGAGATTGCCTTGATCTAGCGTAAGATAAATGCTAAATCGATTGTATCCTGGTGCCCAGTTCAATCAGCGTATTTCATTTGTGCCAAAAGAATCCTGGCTTTCTCTTTTATGAAGTGCATAAATGCAATCCATGAAATGTTGTGAAATTCTCGTCATTCGCCCGTATCCATACTGACAAGGGTGACCTTGCAAGAGTGCCAATTTCTTGAGACGTTTGTCTCAACAGATTTTGCAAATCTGGGAGGAAATCCAGGATTTATCTTCCTTGGTCGATTTTAGTTCAAATCCCAACCCATCCAAGATGGCAAAACGAGCTTGCACAACAGATTATGATGATGATGATGATGTATTTATGGGTGATTTGTCATTAGGCGATGACGTATTCGGAGAATGTAACTTTGAATGTGAGGAGTTGGTAGACGATGTTTTTGTGGTAAGTGCAGATTCATTGCTAGTTCAGAAACCCTGGAACTAAAATCTTTTGTCGCATGATCTGGAAACTACTTTAGAGTAACTTGAATAAGGGGCTTCACAGGGATTCAATGTCAAAGCAATGTCAATGGTTAGATATGAAATTAGGCCCGTAGCAATGGATAAAGGTTTAGTTTCAGAGCTTATGAAATGTCCTAATATCTTCTTACATCTAGAAATATGCAGCTCAGAAGGGAAAATCGGGTATTATTGAAAATACATGTAATCAGATGCGATTTTGGTAGATCTCTTTGCATGTTTTACATTGGTGTTTCACCTTCCTAGCTTTGATGCATTATTCATCCATCTGGATATATTGGGCAATAATGCAGGTGTGAACCTCTCCATGAAATAGTGGGGCTACCCTTATAAGTTATACATCATTCGATAGCTCTTCATGTGTACATTCATATGCTACCTTGTTTTACCCCAAGGGGTAACGGATTGGGGTAAAAATCACTTACGAAATTATGCATGTTTTACCATATATGGGCAATTTCCAAATGGCGGACAAAGGAACTAACGCTAGCCCTAACCCTAGCCCTTTGGAAACCCAACACCCTAACCCTTTCGGAACCTCACACCTTATCCCTTTTCACACCCTAACCCACCAAAACCCTCCAAAATTCCTAACCCTAACCCTTTTAGCGAGAGACACGTTTCTACATTAGCGCCGATATATTGTATCTGAGAAACAGGACGACTATAACTTGTATCAGTATTTACATTAAGATATTTTAGAAGCTGCTTCGTCCTTTCTGTTACTTATTCAAAGGCTGAGTTTTCCACCTCCTTTATCAATAGTACACGTTTTTTTCTGATAAGAAAAAAGTCTATAAGAAACATGAAGCTGAAATTAGGCAAAAATTAAGAAACATTTAAGAAAAATAGGCAGGCTGAGTTTCAAACAATAACTTGGAATAACTATTTTTACTAGTAAATTCTTGATCAACCTAGAACGAAAATCGAAACAACATCTAACACATGCCTCACAAAACCCGAAGATCCTTCTTCTTGTATTACAGTTGCCTAATCTATGTTGTAATTCTTATTGGAGGTCTTTGAATTTAAGAAACTATTAAGAACCATGTAAGGCTAGATATGATGAAATATTAAGACACATCCAGGTTGAAGAAGGAAAGTTTCTTATAGAAAAATGCGTGTATATGAATTAGACTAGGCCCAGTTCCCAGGTCAAGGCCATTGCAATCTACAGTTGCATTTCACTGGTGCTTTTTCTAATTCACAGAAGCGTAATGATGCTGATCAATAGTTCTTTGCTCCTATAGATGATGTATTCTGTATTCAGTTATCTATCTTTATTTATCGGGAGGTACATGCTTCCAGTTTCCCCTGCGTGACAGGAAGTAGCATTCTTTGTAATGTTCGGTGGATATAGTCCCCGCGCCATTTTCACTGTTCCCACCCGCGCGTGCGCCAATATTTGGGGAAGGCCCTATTTACGGCACTATTTTAACCGGTTCCATATGCACATGCGCCAAAACACGGAGTAAGGAGTATTCTGTGGCCACACTTTAGTGAAAGCCCAATTCATAGTATCACTTTCGCAGCTTCCATCTGCGCAAACCCTATTTGCGGCGTTATTTTCACTGCATCGACCCTCGCACGCGCAATAGTTTGGCGACGCTTCCTTGCGCGCAGGAATCAAAGAATGCGAACTGGGAAGCAGGATCAATTTGGAATTCAAATGCTTGTTTGAACTGCTGAATTGATTTTGCACCTCTGCAGTTCCACAGATCGAGATTTTCGTTGCTTTTAAGCTATCGATTGCTATATAGCTCTGCTTTATTTACATACGCTTGTTCTGTGTGGGTGCAGGCTGAAAACTGTAAGGAGCTTAGGAGCAGCTGTGACTGACGTTTGCAAATTATGTGTAATGGCTAATTACGAAAGCTGAGCGGGTCTTTTTAAAAAGCGATTTTACATTTTTCTACTTGACTTGATCCTTGGATGTTACGTCACTTTTATTTAAGAGTCACCTCTATTTGCATGCGCATCAACCACAAATAATATTAGTGTTTATATTTTGTTTGTTTGCTATTTACCATTTCACCAGCTGTTTTTCTATGGCACTGGAAGAGCAATTTTTAAAATTTACTTCCCATATAATAAATCAAGTGAAACACAAATTACGTCATTTTAGAAAGGTCTAAGTTTGTGTATTAAATGCTAAGGTAGATAACGAAAGCTTAAAGAACTTGCTTGAGGGATTATCCGTGGTGTATCAATGAATTGCTATATTGTGAAAAATTGAGGAAAATTCTTTTATTCTTCGTTCGTTTGTTAGATTTTTCCATAAAGTATGCAACGGGACAAGAACTTTTGTACTGAATGATTCTTGAAAAATGTCGTTTTGTGGATTTCTGGAGTACTGAATTTTTTGATGGAGTATGATTAAGCTCTTGAAATTCAACTTGCCCTTTGTCGCAAACTTTTGTTTTGATTGGCAAAATGAAAGTGTAGCGTATAGTCACTATTGATTCCGATTCCATGTTTTAGCTGTGATGCGATATTCAGAAATTAGCGTTTATTAGTTTAGCAACGGATTGTAGGCCATGCATTATGCAAAGGAATGAATCAGATCTCATAGCTGTGTCACCAAAACACTGATTAATGCCTAACCATAAGCCAGAGGTATATCAAAACTAATATACTGAGGTGGGAATACAGGCATTTCCCATTGTTGCTTTGCGATGAATTTCCCCTCGGTATTTATAATATTTCCCCTACATTTTGGTATAGCATACTACTGGATAAGAAAGTTTCACTTTAGCTTTACAATATTTGTTCATAGGACTTATCCACCTCTCGTAGATTTTAGTTTGTCGTCCATGGAAGGCTTAGGTCTGTTTACTCAACAGAAGACCAGGTGTATGCTAATAGTGGAGAACAAAATTTTCTGTGAAGATAGAAGCTGAACTTCGAGAGTAAAATATGATTAGTTTTATTAGGCATTTAGAACGTTGTTTTGTACCAGACCTCAAACGCTTGAAATATAGAAATACTGTGAGTAGAACCTCAAGGATAAATTTTTTGCCATTTCTTTTGATGATTTTTCACTACGTCAAATGCTTTTGATTCTGATCTAGCCTCGGTTGAGTATTGCTGCTTCAGTGTAAGTCTCAAGTGGCCCGCAGTGTGAAAAGAAGCGTTAGCTATTTAGATTGAAAATCTGTTATAAATTGCGTATTGTCAAATATAAACAAGGACCTGCACAATTACTGTCTGAGTTATTTTCATGGATTGGTTATCACAAAGCAATTCACAGCTGATCTCATGCAAAGGCTAATTGATATAAATTGAGTCTATGTATTTGTTGAAAATGAGACTGTGAAACATTTCACCGAGGCTGTAACCGTGAAGGTGAAATGCAACGCTGCGGGCCTCTTCGTCATCTGTCCTACGACAGTTCAGCAAGTTCACAACGGATTATTATTTCGTATTCACCACCAATAACAGTCCATCATTTCTGTAGTAGCATTCGTTTCCCCCAATGCCGAAATGAGCTTCAAATAGGTTTCTCAGTAAGCTTGTAGAAGAAAACGAGATCTACTGCACCTGGACCAGTGGTCAGGAACCTGTTGCTCGTGAGCTAGATGTGGCTCGTTTGATGACTACTTCTGGCTCTCTGTCTTACAGACACATCTTAACAGACATCTCTTCAGAGCATTGCAAAACAGAGAATACCTCGAACAGTTGCTGTTGGTGTCGTCTTCAGGTATTAGCTCGGCAGAGCATTGGTCAAGTCAGCATCGAATCAGACGATTTTGCGGTCCCATGTGACACCAATATCCAATTGTATGGCTCTCATGAAAATGCATTTTAAAATATGAGAATTTCATGGCTCTCTCATCCCGACTCCTGCCCTAGACTGTAACTACCAATGCAGCTCTAGAATAGGTATTGGGGATATATGTCAGCATTGTGTATATTTTGAGTAATACATCATTACTTTTGTATCGCAAATCAGGATTTGTAGTCAGAGAACGAGGCTCGCTCATGGCTTCCATTTTCAGAAAGTTGCGGCGGGCCTACATGCCTGGTTTTCGTTTTACATTTCCCCCCTTGTTTAGTCAGAGAAGAAATTTTGAGGAGATTTTATTTAACTGCAAGTATTGTATTTTCAACAGCATTGGAAAGAATGTTGCAAAAGAGTACGAACGAGACTATCAACGTTTTCCAAGCTGTCTTGTGCTCCGTATTAGCTATCAACGTAAATTTAACTTCCTTGGTGGATTTTTATACTGTAAATATCACACATTTTGATGAAAATCTTCATTTTTGGTACTAATTGAAGCTCTTCATTGGGTTTTGGAGACATTTTAGCTCCCAATGAAGTCCGTTCGTGTTATTCCATACTTTAGCTCAAACTGCAGCAGGTGCTATAGATCATAATAGATTGCACGTCTGTTAGAAATTTTTGTAAAAATTCCCAACGATTAATGCAATCGAAAGCACTTTGTGTAAACCATAGGCGATTAGATGTGATTATTCGGTGAATTTTGAGGACATCTGCAGTAGCTGTATGTGAACTAAATCCAATACCTTGGAATGTTTTGAGTTGAAAGTCGTACTTCATAGCATTGTATTGGAGTGCAAATATTAATCAATAAGGAGGGATTGACTAGAATATATATGGCTTCACTACGCATATTTAGATATATCTGAATATGTAGGATCAGCCTTGCAGTTGTGGGCATGATGCAAAATCATCTTTTTAGCTACATGGAATCATGCTTTTTTGGAATATCTGACATTATGAGACCAGACTATTACCCGTGCGGGCATTGAGAGCTCATTAGGTCTGTTCTATAAGCGATACTCGACTAAAGATTTTTCTTTATGAAACATCACAAAGATCATTTGGAGACGCAGCAGATTGTATTTTAAACGTTAGGCCGAAGTAGGCTCACTTATATTCAAGAGCTGGACTATTTCAATGAGATTTGTGCAAGTTCCATCCTGAGATATGTTTGTGACTTTTTATACGAAAAAGAGGCACGAATTATAGAAATCGAAGAGAGATTCTGCTTCATTGCAAGTCTATTGCATCTGAGATATTGATTGAAATACAGGATTAGAGGTGCTGTATCCACTAAGCTGTTCCCGGGACCTGTACTTATACTCATATATCTCTTGAAAAGCCATAGTTTGATACAAAGGGAAAATGGAAGGCTTTATTGATCATTCGTCGTACAGTGAACCAGAGATGCTTGGCAGTCCTAGAAAAGATTTAAGCAGCCCTAGAAAGATAAAGGCATTAAGAGCTAAAATGGAGACTTGTCGAGCTTGCCTCGTAGGCTGTGCAAGGGTATGGGATCTTCTATATTGACCATAAGCAAAGCATTTCTTAGTCATTAAAGGAACCTCTGTTTGTTCAGTATAGTTTTACTTTCCTTCACGTGCATTTTGAAAATAGTAGTCAATTTTCGAAAGTGAAAATGTTAAAAAATTCCTTATCTTGTTTTTGTCATGTTTTGTTTCGTTTAGCTGTCCTTCCTCTTGTTTTCGTCCTAGTAGAAGCGCTTCTAGGAATGAAGGGAGCTTTTAATCTAGCCCCCGGGAGCTTTTAATCTAGCCCCCACTTTGATTTTTGATTTCTAATGCTCACCCCTCAGTTTCTCTTATTTGGTAAGATTCTGATAATATAGGTTTATAGGAATCGTTGGGAGCTACAGACTTAAAGGGCTTCTTGAATTATATGTAGAGAGGAAGGACAATCAATAATCATAGTGATTTATTGATTAGTGGTCAGTCATGCAAAATTTTCATATTGGTTAGGATGATAGACCGATCAATAATTCTTTGATTGTTTGATTTGTTTTGGGCATGTGTGAATGTGTGTGTGTATGTGTGTGTGTGTGTGTGTGTGTGTGTGTGTGTGTGTGTGTGTGTGTGTGTGTGTTTGTGTGTGTTTGGTTGGATGGGTGTGGATGGATGATGTGTGTGGGTGAGTGGGTGAGTGAGTGAGTGAGTGAGCGAGTGAGTAAGTGAGTGAGTGAGTGAACCAGTGAGTGAGTGAGTGAGTGAGCGAGGGAGTGAGTGAGTGAGCGAGGGAGTAAATGAATGAGTGAGCGAGTTTGTGTGTATTTGTGTGCATGTGTGTTTGTGTGTATGCATTTATACCTTTATATCTAATAAAGATTCCAGCTTACCCCTCTGCTCTACAGTTCTCGATGTCATAAGATCAGCTGATGATCCCATCACGCGTGAAACTCCGAGTAAAAACTTAAGTCTTGCTCCAAAATTTATAGTTATAATTTATCATTTATACCTTTATATTTACATATTTTTATAGGCTTATGAATATATCTTAGTTCGTAAAGTGTCGTTGACATGGAGACGCTGGTTCTTGAACTAAAACAGGTAGTGATCGAAACTTGATAAGAAGTTGTCAGTTGCCGTAGGTTGTGGTGAAATTATTCACGGTTTGTAGCATTCCTTGAAGGGACAGTTGAACAGTCAATTATGGCCTCGTATCCTCAATTCATTTATGGAATTCTGACCTCCGTTGGGAGTTATTTGAAGTACAGGAAAGGAAACCAAAGTTTAACCCTTATTTTACGTACGTTTTTCTGTCTGAGACTTGAACGAGTTGCGCGAAGTAATATTTCCTGTTATGAGCTGGGAACGACATAATCTCATCTGTTTCATTGTATAAAGACCTATGATATTGTCTTGCATTGTTAATGACAGATTGTTTGTTCAACGTGAATGTATCAAGGTAAAGTTTTCATACGCCGTTTTACATTCACACGGAAGCTCTGAAATTATTGCAGTCGCGAACATGTAAGTCTAAGGCAGTTTCTTAATGCGGAAATGAAGGCTGCTATCCACTCTTTCGTATCTTGGATTGGAGTTTCAGGTAGAATTCAGACAAATGATGTAAGTGTCTTTAAAGTTAGGTGATGTTCAGGTAGATGTTTTACTAAACCAAATCGTCATGGTCAACGACCTATTGTAGCTTTCAATCTATATATGGTACTTCTGCTATAGAAAATTCAGTCACTGTCGGCGGGACAAAGCGTTAGTGTTTAGATGGAAGCTATTGGCTTTAGTGCACGAAAGATTTCTAGATTGCTATTGATTTAGTGTTGATTGTAGATGTCCGGCTGATTTATAGGTGAAAATAGAACCCACAATCTCACTATTTTGCTTATATAAGCATTTTCATATTTTGTGTAGCTTGAGTTGGTTTCTTTGAAAATCAGCATTGTTCATGTATCAGATTTTTCGTTATAGTTTAGAAATTATTCCTTACACAATTTAAAGCATTTGTGAGAACTTTTAAGTAATGAAGTCGAGTTTTTTTGGCCTACCTTGACACAGGGTATATAAACATCCCGCTGTATTATATTTACATATGTGTTACTGTTTATTTTCAGATCATAATAGGTGTCATTATCTTTTTTGCCCTGTAAATATAACTGCCTTTTCTCCTAGTTATTTTAACCTCATATACTTTTGACATGTTTTGGTGTTATGAAGCGACCCTTGGATGACAAATAGGGACGATGACTGGTTGTAATTCAATGCGTTTCATTCCTCAAAATTGCAATGTTTTTACTTCGTTATCAGACAACCGATTTTCGTTTTGTATTTTACATTTCCAATTATTTTTTAGCTGTTAATTATTCAGATCATGCAACCGCATTGTATATTTTTGAATAATTTTTCAGTTTGATCTTTCTTTAGACATCAGATGCTGACGCCACAAAGAAAAAAATATGGAATATTGTCAATGAAATACTTGCAACAGAAAAAGCGTAAGATTTCTATAAATAACGTTTTTCAATTTATAGGCTAATTCCATACATTCTCAGCATTCCTGACCAGAATTCATAATTAAACCATTGGTCGTTTGTAAGTGTTTAGTAAATGAGCTTTTGTAGAACAATTATACTCTATTCTTTTATAAGAATATCTGAATTTTTCCGTGCCTCAACATTCTTCAATTTCTCTGAATTTGAGCCTAGAGTTATTCTTAAATTATTCTCAAATACCAAAGGTGTAACTTCGCCTAGAAATATATTTCAATCTTTGTTGATGTTTTACTAAATCGCAACACTAAGCAGGAGTTTATATTTTGTATCAATAATGCAAAAGTACATCTGAAAGCAGTATTATCACTTAGGGATACAAATATTCGTATGTCTTGATGAAGTTTGAGGCTCGCATTATTCTTAAATTTCAGCGATTTTGAGCCTCACTTTTCTTGTAAGCGTTATCCTTATAGAAAAAAGATTTTATTATGTCCAGATTTGATTGTCAAGGACTCCTTGGAAGATTTATCACTTGAGTGTAGCAAGTGCTTTTTTAATAACTAGCTAGAAGCAATTTGACTATAATTATTTGATTGCTTTTTTTTTATTGTGAACATACATGCATCCCCTATACACATGCACCCCCTATTTCAATAGAGCATGGTGTTGTAAAATTTAATATAATGCTGAATTAATATGATGTAGAACAAGAGAATATCATTTCATGAAAATCTTTCTTTGAAGACGAAAATAAAAAAGCCCTTTTAGTTCATCATACGATTCCTGCTTATAACGTATGCCTGAAAATCGAAATATATTGTTTGGATTACTATGAATGGATCGACTGGCTCTAGATGGTGAGCGAGAATGAGTTTAGAAAGTGGAATGGGAGATGTTAGTAGCCTAAATTATATCTTTCATGACAAGAAAGGCAAAGCTATAGTTTACTTCAAGATATGGTTGAAGTACATTTACCACCAGGAAATGTTAACGTGTTTCACATGATAAAAGAAATCCTCAAGAGCCTATGTGAATTAAAGATAAATCTTCACAATTCGCTTTATGACCACTATTTCCGATTCTGTAACAATTGCTTAACATTTTGTAACAACCTAAGAGCTTGGAAACCACCTAAGAGCTTGACAACCGCCATGTTTCTTGACAACCGCCATGTTTCTTGACAACCGCCATGTTTCTTGACAACCCCATGTCTCTTGACAACAGCCATAGTTCTTATTAGCTGTATAGACCACATATTTGCTGCTTTGCATGCTAGCCTCCTACCAATTGCAACGTCCAAAAGTATAATTTGCAGGAAGTGTAAATGTGTATGTGCATGTATGTATGTATGTATGTATGTATGTATGTATGTATGTATGTATGTATGTATGTATGTATGTATGTATGTACGTACGTACGTACGTACGTATGTATGTATGTATGTATGTATGTATATGGGGATTTTTGTATGTTAGTAAAAGCTCTTGTAAAGATTTAGTGATGTTCTTTTAGATATACAAAGAGGCTGCACCTTTTGGAAAAGTTCCAATCGAGGCTGTTGAGTGAGGCAAAAGAGAACAATATTGTACCAGAAAAAGTTGTCACGGAGATATTTTCGAATTTGTCATCAATATGCACGTTCCATGCAACAATGTTGCTGCCTGATCTTGAAAAGAGAATCACCAACTGGTATAATGAATTGCTATTAATTTATGGATGAAAGCAATGACAAGCAACATTTTCATATTGTAGGGCAAATTGAAAAAAATAACCAGGGTCATTTGTTGTAAATTTGTTATCTATATTATTTTGTCACGTTGAGGTAATATAAAACCCCATGTCTTCCCTGTCTAATTAGCTGAAGATGATCAGCTGAGGAGCTGCGACAAACTCGTTTTGAAACATTGCTCTGGGTCGATAATATGATGGAAGTGTCCATGACAATTTACAATATATGATCTTGGCTATTTTTTTTCAATTTGTCCTTCGGTATTGTATTATCATTTTACTCGTTATTGCTTTCATCCTTAAATTTATTAGTAAAGCTCTCTTTCCAACTGATGTCACAATTTCAAAGTCCTATTACTGTCAGAGCCTCAAATTTGATTATTATCTTATCACAAATAGGAGGATTAGATTTTACAAATATCAGGGTTAGATTCCTTGTGAAGTAGCAAAACAGTATATGAGCAAGCTATTTGATGTTACGCTTTGGTTCACTCTCAGATATTTTTAGCCATCCATGAACTAGTAGAAGTAATTATATGAGTGTTTTCTCATTTGCCAATGTGGGCAAATTCCATGCTGGTATTAGTTAAAAACCATTTACAATTTGTAGATAGCAAACCTTCACCTTGAACTGCTCAATAAGTCTACCAGAAACATATGCAGTTTGATTTTCATTCAATTCATTGTTTTTAGTTTTTCAATGCAGTCTAATTCAGTGCAATCAGAGTATTAGCGTTCATTCTCTCTGTTTTTTTAGGTCTGCAAATGAAAAGATTGGAGATATTTTCAAAACTCTAGGGCACTGTTTAAAGGTAAATCAGACTTAGCTCAATTAAATTATCTCCTGGTTTCAAGCAGCGTATAATAGTGATTGTACAAAAGACGCGATGTGAAAATTGGTTTGAATGAGAGTACATATGAACGGAGCTTAGTGTGTTTGTCGTCTATTTTAAAAGGAAAGGATTTTACAGACCATGCACTTTCGCTTTCTTTGGCATTTGACAGTTAATAAATTATATCTTTTGTGTTGATAAAGTTAATGAAATTCTGTTAATTGAATGCCATTTTGCACTATTACAGCCAGCAAAAGTGAATTTGGATTTTCTTTGAAGACCCTCAGAGCATTTATTAAGATTTAGGAATTAGGTTATATGAAGGAACATCGAACGCTTAGCATTTTGTGGCCTGTTGACAGACGGTTTTTGGTTTCACTGGAAAATTTTTAATTGATAGAGTGTGGTAGCTGTTAAGAATTTAGCAAGGACAGTTAATATACAATGAAAAATTGAGAAACGTCTTGTAAAACAACCAAGGATACGGCTCATTTTGCACATTTTGTCCTGTTCTTTTACGTAGTTTTAAATTTTGCTTCGCGTTGTATTCTGTTAGGAAATTGTTGCTTCTTTTGCCTCTCGTCTTATCGTTGAAGATAGATGGACTATTCATTGACAAAACTTTTATAAAATATAGAAAATTTGTGTTTTAGGACCCGTTCACGATTTAATTTTTTCTATCATTTATGGTTGAATTATTAGCAGTGTATAACCGTAGCATATCCATTCTTATCAGTTATATTCCGACTATGTCAAAAATTTCGATCACGCAACAACTACATTGAACCAATGGATGAAAAAGTCGCCAAAATTCGCAAGCATCATTGAAGAGTTACAAGTATGTTATTTTCATGGTTATTTGTCATTTTTGTAAGAAACATGAGACTGAAATTGAGTAGAAATAGAGGAGCTTTTAGGAAACACAAGCAAACTGAGCTGCGAATGCTAACTTAAAAACACTGCTTCCACAAGTAAATCCATTATATGATTTACAAAACCTGAAAATTCCATTCCTTATATCGCTGTTGCCTGGTCTGGGTTGTTATGGTTATTGGAAGATTAAAGAATTTAAAGAACATTTTAGAAATAGCAGAAAGTTTGTTTCATACAAAAAATGTATATGGACAAATAAGGGTGGAATTTTTTCTGTCTTTTGAGTGCAGTACTTATGTGATTGTATTGTTATGATTGGATTGTTGAGATTGCATTGTTTATTGTTGAGATTGCATTGTTTATTGTTGAGATTGCATTGTTTATTGTTGAGATTGCATTGTTTGTTGCTATGACTGCATTATTGAGATTGCATTGTTTATTGTTATAATTATTACTTATTGTTAAGATTGCATTGTTTATCGTTTTGATACATGGTACTAGGCTGATAGTACCGGAACGTAATTTGCAGAAAGAGTTTAACTTTGGAGTCATAATTTAGTTTTGTTAGAACGTTTTACGAAAACTGTAGGAGTAGATGGTGATTGTTGTATTTTGTGAACGATGTTTCCAGGAGGTTTTTCTGCTGACTCTATTATACGAAGCTCGTGTCTTTGAAATCTTTAACCTTTTTCATGTCTAATGCCAGTGCGGGGACTCTGAATATATCGCTCTAAACGTCTGTAATGCAAGTTTACCCTCGATTGATTGCGTGTCTCTTATCATGCAAATAATTAATGCTTACATCTGTTTAGTATTTGAATTTATATATAACACGTGATCAAGCCTATGATCTACATTTGTTTTAGCTCTTTTCTTACTCATGGTAGGTGATAATAATCACCATTAGCAAATGGCACCTTTTTGATAATTTTTCTTTTTAGCTTTGTCATGAGATGCATAAATTTTGTTTTAGAAACAGCCAGAGTGTGAACACCTTACTTTGCAGCATCACATGCTTGGTCCAATACAAAGAGTTCCTCGCTACAGACTTTTGTTACAAGGTGGCTTGTTTTTCAAATGAGATGTCCCAGCGTTTTCTGATAAATTGTGTATATCTCTCTATCGGCTGTTTGTCGTGTCGTGTAGTGACGTGGCGTGATAGGGTGCTATGTAGTGTGGTGTGGTATGACTTGGTTGAGTGTGTGGTGGGATGTGTTTATATGTTGTATTATGTGTTGTGATGTGATGTTTGTGTATATTTCTTGTGTTTTGTGGTGCGCATGTGTGTGTTTGAACACTCAGTAATTAATTTCTTCATAGCCATGATGCATTACTATATTTCCATTGGTTTTGCAAAAGTCGTCAGGAGCATGCCCACTGCCTTTGACCAGTTCCCAGCCCATTTTCGTCTCTCAAAGCTGGGAAACTTTTCTGATTTGGCTTAGGCATTTGAAAATCGAGATATTTGCTGCCAGATAGTGAGAACTGATTAGGCCGTTATAGAAAATGCTGTGAATGAATACAAAGATGTTGACTGATTTTTGCAGATTACTTAAAGAAGCTTCCGAAAGATTCTCCAGATAGAGCCGAAGCAGAAGGTAAGCTCCGAATAAAAACAACTTCGTCTTGACGTTGGATTTTGATAAGACAAACGCTGGCGCCTGCTAGGTAGATTTAATTTTTTGTCCAGCTTCCTTCGTTCTGTCTACTTTTTGAAGATTTTTAGAGGCTTGTTTTAGAGGTTTGTTTTGTTTTGAATCATTGGCACTGCTATGTTTACATCAGATGTAGCAATTTGTATGCACATAGAATCAAGAGCTGTTGCGAAATTTTTTCATGTTGTCTGGTACATTTTACTTCTACTGTCATACTCTAGCCCGCTGTTAAAACTTGCTCTAACGTCTTTTCAGAATCTTTAAGTGTGATATCAGAGGCTGCTAATCATTCTAACAACAGCATGAAAGGAATGGTTTGTAGTAAATTTGCAATACAATTATAAACAATTCACAATATTTGGCATCATCAATTGTCTGCACGTTGCGACAGCCCACCCAATCACTTCTGCTCTGCTTGATATGAAATGTCGCTGATCTCAGCAACAATGTGTTGTAAAAGTTTTCACTTCTTAGTAATTTTAGCTGATTGGGGAGGGGGATGGTGTGAAAACTACAAAACATTTTTTTGATAACTACTGCAAGCTGTAGTTTATCATTCAGCGGGACTTAATCTTTTCAAAAATCATTAGAAAAGGCTATTTTGATCAGAAAGCAAAAGTTGTCCAGTTATTATCAATTTTCTAACGTTTTCTGATTAATTTTTTGCAGGAGCAATTTAAAAAACTTGTTGAAATAGAGGAGCGAATAGCTGAAGGGCTTCAAGGTGAAAGTCTTGCTACTGCAAGCAGGGTAATAGCAGATCATATGATATGGAATATAATTTTGATGTTGTAAAGTAATTTGGTATATCCTTATGTAATAAAATGTAATATATTATAATGTCATGTAATATAGTATAATGTAAGATAATATGGTATGCTATAGCGTATTATGTTGTTGCATATTTTACTTTGTTGTAGTATATTTGATAATATTTTATATATATATATTTAATATATAAATATATTATATGTATATATACATATGTGTATATACATATATATATATATTATATATACATATATATTATATATATTATATTTATATGTATTATATATATATATATATATATATATATATATATTTTATGTATATATATACATATATGCATGTGTATATATATATGTATTTATGTATGTTTATATATGTATTTATGTATGTATACTATTGTTTTATAATTGTTGTTTTACATATAGATTATGTATTATGCTTTGCTAGGTAGCGTCCAGACTAATGCGTTTTCGTACAGAACGTAAACATTTAGATGCATCTACATGCGTCTAAATGCATCTAAAGTGCAAAACACTTTTAATTGTATGCGTTTTCATACGACAACGTATTAGTGTGGACGCTACCTGTAGAAAAGCATTTCTGGCCTAATGTTTTTCTTCATTTTATTATATTTATCTCTTGCTTTAATGTTTTTTTGGTTTCCTACAGGGTGTAATTACTTAATCTCTTTTCTTAGGTTTTCATCAAGGAGGGTGAATTGGTGAAGATCGCTGCAAGAAGTGATCAAAGACAAGCAAGAATCTTACTTTTGGTTCGTATTTTAGGAATGAACTTATGAATTTGTTCTTTTAGTAGCTTTGATTGAAAGTAGTGTTTTACATTAATAAAACCAACAAATAACCATTGCAAAACCTGGCAATTTTTCCATTAATCACTATTTCCATTGATTTATTTATAGTTCCACTTGGGGAACGAATGTAGTAGAGCTGGCTGGAAATCCATGCATGCTTAAATATAGTGGGAATTTTACTAATTTTAAAAGATTTGTAATTCCAATCGTTATATGCGAAAATTAGGCTTAGGAATATAGAACACAGATGAATCATCTTTGCTGAACTAGAATATTTTGCTATTACAAAGAGTTTATTTGGGGTCATTTACTATTTGAGGTTTATAGTGGATAGTTTTTTAAAGCTATGATTCATTCAGATAAAGATCGAAAGTTTTTTTTCGCAATTTAAATGGCACTGAATGGCAAATATAAACATCATTGAAACAGCGATTCCTATTACTAATGCAATATTTATGAATGCTGTTTTAACAATAATATGACAGGAAATTATATCAAATTTTTAGAAACATTTTCAACATTTGATTGAAAACAAATCGTTAATGCATTACTGGTAATTAAGTGGCCACCTGAAAATTAAAAAATGCTGTTTAGTTCAGAATTTGATTTGATGAAATAGTGAATTTTCTGGACCTCTTTCCTTCAGTATTCCTTTTAGAATGACCCATCGCAAAATTGCAATGGTAATCTTAGGAAATGATTGCTTCCTTCTTGCTTTTTTAGTTTGTCCGTAACACTTCTTATTTTTTTTTTATCTTGGCGCTGAATGGGGTTTCTGCTTTCTTAAGAATAAATCGTTTACATTATTGTTGAACAATTTCGAATAGAAGAATTATGTAAATTTTGACAAAATAGATTTACATGCCTTCCTGCCTTTATCTCGAAGTAATTATATGCAATCCTAACGATAGTGCTAAGTGAATTTTTATCGATTAGCATTCAAAGCTAAAATGTCGTTAGCCTTCAAATTTTCCGCTTGCAATAAAGCGTTTTCCTGAATATTTGCATCATGGTTTTGCAAAATCTTTTTCAGTTTAACGACCTGCTGCTGTGCTGTAACAAAATCCCCCCAGTTGGGAAACTAAAAGTGCGCCAAATGATGGACATACCAGGAATGATGGTACAGGATATGGACGAAGACCTCGGTGAGGTGAATTCTTTTAGAGTTAGAAGTAGACAGAGGGTATTGGATCTAGCAGCATCAAGCAAGGAAGAAAAAGACGAATGGACCGAAGCTATTCGTAACGTTATCAAAGACTACGAAACAAAACGAGGCTGTGTATTGAAGCAGCATTTAGAACAAGAGGCTCGAAAGGAATCGGATAACTCAGAGTTCAAGGTTGGGGAATCAGCTCCTGTTTGGGTCAAAGATGAGGATGTTACAATGTGCATGTTGTGTGCTGTTCGCTTCTCTTTGCTCAGCAGAAGACATCATTGTAGAGCATGTGGAAGAGTATGTATTTGATATTTCTAAATATTTCATTTTATCATTTTGTGTAAGAATCAAATAGCAGGGATTTTTTGTAAGAGAAATCTAGAACTGCACATACAATCCAACGATGCTGTCTTGAAGAATTAAATCCTGGTTTCAGATGGGATTGAACTGCCTGATTTTTGACAAAAAAGGGGTAGATAAATGCTACCATCTCTTACAATTTCGTTGTTAGTTGTTTTGGTCGTTAGGTAATACGTCTGTGAACTGTGCAGTTTTTTTCGTTTAGGCTGAAGAACAATTTTTTTTAGAATTGCACTTTTTGTGTAGAAATGCACGTTAAAAAAGCCCTGTAAGATAGATTTTAAATATTGTTCTATTGCGTTGTAGATCGTGTGCGACAATTGTTCAAAATTTAAGGCCCAACTCGCGTACATGAATAACACAGTAAAGAGAGTGTGTTACGTTTGCAACAAGAAAATCAATGGAGATAGAATACAAGAAAGCGATTCATTTGTACAAAAAAGTAAAACTTTAGCTCAAGTAAACAGAGATCCAAAACGACGACAATCGACTCTAGTAACAGAAGTCAAGGGAGAATTAACGTGGAAGGCTCCTGGGAAGGGTTGGGCAAAAGGCTACTTTATCGTTTCTGGTATGGTCTTATTTGTTCAGAAGGGTAAAAAGGTAAGTGAATTAAGCATTTAGTTTCTTTTTGGTTGTTCAGTTTAAGGCTTCAGTAACAATTGTATGCTTAGTCAAAAGATCATTGCTAAAGGTCCTAGTTTTATTTGTTTTCATACATGCAAGAAAAATTGCTTTCAAAATAAAGCCAAGTGTAATTTTAGATTTTTCTATTACACCTTTAAAGCAGCTTTTCTCAAATAGTAGGGCACGCCCCTCTTGGGGGTGTAATGTGACACTGGGTGTGGCACGAATGACCCCAAAGAACAGGTATATAAAATGATCTTATTTATAGCGAGTGGGAGCGCGACATATTTTCTCTTCCCATGAGGGGGGTTTTTGCAGAAAATAATGACTCTAGAACACGTGACAGACCACTACGTCATCTTTATCATGATTGGTCAATCCGCTTGTTTTGCCCACCAAAACCGGGGCTTTTGGTGGGAAAAACACACACATTGACCAATCATGATAAAGATGACATAATAGTCTATCACGTATTCTAGAGTCTTATTGAGAAGCACTGCTTTAAAGTAAGGCTACTCATTTACAGCAAAGTGGATCCGCAGGATTCTTTGTCTACTTACCTTTGCTAAACGATTTGTCTCAACAGCTTTTGCTGTATCAAACAAGCATTTCTTTTTTCTAGTAAGTACAGTACACCCTAAGCCCAAGGGTAATAGTGTATGACACTAGAGAGGTGTTAAAAGTAAACAATAATCATTTGTGTACAAGCAAACTGTTTGAGCGTTAACTGCCCGCTAAATTAAGATAGGTTTTTGTCACATCTCATACTTGAGTGATCGAAAGTGGGTCATCATATAGGTGGCAGTGGGTCAGCAAGGAATACAAATTTTATACAATTTTTGTCAACAGGATCCTAAAGCTCAGATGACAATTCCTCTGCCAGGATATACAGTTACAAGGCCATTACCTGTAAGTCTATTTATCTGTTTTCATGTTTAGCTTAACCTAGTTTTGGTATGTTTCATTATGATATTTTTGCATAGTTGTTAGAGCAGTTCCTGGTGGTGCAGTGTTTCTCCTACCAGCTTTCAGTCTTAGAATTCATAGTGTTTGGCTATCAAGACATGAGTATTATCAAGACATGATTTTTCCTATATGGCTTGTGTACCATACAATAAAAGTTTTGTCAAACTGTGAGTGTCTTTTTTTATTTTTCAAATCTTTGAAATATATTTGAACTTTGTACTTTTCATGGTTCTTTGCTTTGAGAGTACATAGGGTTACGCTAGAAAATGTCAAACTGTTAAATTTTTATGATGTAATGACTCTAATATTTGTTTTCTAACAGGCTGATGACATTGATGAATCCAAGCACCCACATACATTTAAATTGTATTTTGGAAGTAAAAAGGAACTGACATACTTCTTTAGGGCTGACAATGAGGAAACCACAGAAAGGTTAATTTCACATTACATATTCTTAAATTCTTTTCAAGATTTTCCTAGTTAGGTATCATATCATACTTCTGTTTTCATCTCTACCCCAAGTACCCTCAGTACCACTGACGAAATCATTTTCTTCTTGATACCTTTTATTGCTTCTAAAAGGGGGTGGGAAACTCTAATGGTGCAGCTTTTAGTTTTGACCTGTTTTTATTGAGTGGGCATGGGTACAATCACTGTAATCAATGTCAAACACCCTCATCTCTATGGCTATCATTATCATAACTTTTACCAATAGCATTTAATACAATTCCTGTTATCAGCATAATCTCACTTTTCCAATCAATAGCACCAATCAATAGGCTAGTAAATAAGATTGTTCTTGCTTGTGGTTGATTTATACACAGATTCTACAAATTTTTCAGGTGGATGAATGTAATAACCTACTCAACAAGAGCTGAGAAACCACCAGCCCATTACAAAACTCTGTGAAGTTTTTGTTTCCTTATACTCAATTTGTATGATATTGTTGAGCCAACATTTTATTTTTCTAGTAGATGTAGGGGTAGCTGGCCTTTCCCAGCATTTTAATGCTATTTTGTATTTAAGATTTCAAGTAGGTATGTTTGGGACTTGAAAAACCAAATGTTTCTGATGTATATGTACATATATTGCTTCATAATCAAAAATTGACAAGGTTTCAGACTGAAAATTCTTCAGAATTTTTTTATTTGTCTGTTCCTAAATTAGGAGACAGGAAGAATTCCTAAAAAAACATTTAATTACTCATTCAATTCTACTAACCATGATTTATCAAGCATACTTTGAATTTTGTATTTCATTTTAAATTTCCTTTCATTTGAAAAGCAACACTTTTACCCTTAGATGTATTAACTTACAATGTTTTTCAAAAAGACTCATAACTTTGAGGCTATATGATGTCTGATCTTCAGGAATTATTAATAGACTTAGATGGATGGAAGACAAATAGATTCTACATCTAGTTTGTTATAGGATGGTATCAGAAATATTTGAATGTGTGCCAAAATCCAATTAAAATTCTGCCAAATGATATACAGTAGGGAAATTTCATTGAATTCATTTGATGTCTAAACTTGTTTAATGATAGTATTTTTTGGTATTTCATTTGTAATTTTACTGTGTAAAGATTATACTGAATTTCAATGTTTTATGTTTAAAAATTTTTCAGTTTAAGAGTATCTATTTCATTCATATGCATTTTATGGTCCCCATTGATTACAGTGATGAAAGCCTTTTCATAGTCTCTTTCAAACTAAGAGAAAAATTCCTATACATTTTTGCTCATTTAAAAGTCTCTTGCTGAGGTAATTTGCTATTGCACAGCAAGGTTGAATGCTTTGCATTGTACTTTCTTTCTTGCTTGATAATTATTATAACTCCTTATAGATTCATTTGCAAAAGAAAATTCCATTTACTGAATAAATCCATTATACATTCTGCCCTGTTCTATATTTTCTTACATGTTATTCTCTTCTAAGAGTTCCTCTATAAAGTGAGTAATAACTGATTTGTGTAATGAGTTGTAATTGTAACTCCTGCATTTTCAAGGAATTGTGAATCTTTTTTTAGCCTCCTGAAATAAGATTGATAATTTAATAAAGATAAATTAGCAATTTGTAAAACACATGATAACTGCAATGAATGGATATAAATATTACCCAATAAACTATTCATGAAATTTCTATCTTTATTGACTTCCTGTCATTTAACTGTAGACTCATATTGCCTTTCAATGCTTTATTATCTGTGTGACAGTATATCAAGGTTCATGAGACTCACAATACTGGCCTTTTTCAATGTGTCTCTTAATTTTCCTACCCCAAACAAATCAAATTTTGCAGCTTGATTTCTTTGATGCATCAACTAGCAGACCCACAACAACCTCTTCTTGCTTGACTCAAAAGTTAGACCACTATACATGACTGAATAAGTGAAAGGGCATTTAAATTATATGAATAAATTATTTAAATTATATGAATAAATAATTAAATTATATGAATAAATTATTTAAATTATATGAATAAATTGTATAAATTTTATGAATGCTATTTAAATACCTCTTGCACTGCAATTGGAAATTTTTGCAAGATCTTCAACATGCAAGGCTTGCAGTATCTTTTTTCATAAAAATAACTGCATGACTAGGAATGAAATCAGTTGAAATATGTTATAAGGTATGAGCAATTGGCAAGTTCTTAACATTTAAGTCCAATATTAATCAATATCAAGATAATTTAAGCATCACCACGCTTATACACAATTTACCTGTCCCACACAGACAGTAAATCTGCATATTGAACAAGGACTGCCAAGAACTATCGGTGTCTCATTTGAAGTAGAAAACGGATCTTTCAACAGAAAGGCATCTTCTTTCAGCCTGAAATTAAATAGAACTATTCTTTGGTGTTTTCAGAGTTGAAGGAAACTGCCAAACGGAAACATGAAAGCATAACTAGAAGCTACAGTAAACGCAACTGCACATGTTTTCAAGCAGTGGCGTAGCTAGAGGGGGGCAGGGGGGGCGGCTGCCCCCCCACTAACCTTTTCCAGCTGCTTGTCGGAAATTTGTCGGAAAGTTAAACACGTGAAAAAGTTTGTCAACAAATATATTTTTCAAGTTTAAACCTTAGGGCCTGTTTTTATATGAGAAAAAACACCTCAGGTAGTGCTTTGTGTAGATTCCACCTCTCGTGAAAATTGCTAATAGTAGAGAAGTATACAAATTCATGAACAAACAACGACCCTTTGATACGACGTATAAATGGGGGCAACAACCGAACTTCAAAGGTGTTTGTCAGAAAACTTGTCAACACAACATCCCTAAATTTCGTCGGAATTTGTCCGGGTTTCGCCCCTTCACTGCAAAATCGTAGCTACGCCACTGTTTTCAAGTATATGGAATTATAGATGACAAAATCTCACCTCAAAGCATTGAAACCAACATCAATTTTTCGTCCATATGCATCAAAACGGCATGAAAACCCACAGATTTCACATGTAAACACATTTTTAGATCTTTCATGTAAGGCATAAATAGAGTCATCAGCCTCCATAACAGCCTTAAGGTGGTGCTACTAAGGAGGCTCATATATCTTTCTTGAAATTCTTTCCCCATCTATTTTCTATCGTTCCCGTCTCAAAGATTATAAGAGCAAATTGCCAACAAATTTACTAGCTAACATGTGAGGTACTTAGAATAAATTTGAATATGGTAAATTGCAATCTTAATTTCTTCACTCTAGCTAAAAACGCCTGCCGACTCATTTGTTGGAACTGCTGAATAGTAGAATTCCACTTAGGAAGACATGATAATTATGGTTGGGTTTCGAAACTTTTAACTATTCAGATAGAAGTCAATGATGTACCCTATGAATTGAAAGCAATAGGCGATGATTATACGTGGGAGGTTTATATATGCGTGGGGGCAGGGGGCTGCAGCTCCCCCATGTTGGGTTGGAACTCGTTTCTCTCGGTCAACTTTTCTGAAAGAACAATAGGAAATTCGGGCAGAAAGTTTACAGCTCCCCTTAAATCTAAAATCCTCCTACACCCATAGAGTTTGGCATCCAAAGAAATGTAAAAGCCACCTCTTTATCCTCCAGTGAGAGAGAACAAGGAAAAAGGAAGTCAAGCCATTTATGAAATCACGTGATAGCTGTGACGAATAATGTGCAAGACAGAGTTGTTATTGCTTTACAGTCAAGGGAAATTCGAGAAATGTGCTCTATATTTCATATTATACGCCATTAGAGGAGTTTGCGAAGCTCTGCTGCAAAAACTAGCATGATTGCAATACAGTTAACTCAACAGTTGAGTCTTCAATTACCACTTTTACCAGCCATTTTTTTTTACTAATGACACTAGGCCATTTTGTCATGTTTTTCTGGTCCCTATCACTGAGCATGGACATCGGACTTTAGTCTTTTTGCCGAAATGGACGCAGATGGTGACAGAAAAAAAGGAAATAATTCAGGTAGTATTATCGCTTTTCTTGCAGATAGCCGTAATTAATTATTTATTTGCGCTTTTGCCAACGCGCACTTTGAGCAACCACTTAAATGAAGACGAAGGACAATGCATAACAGACTTTATATTCGGTGTAATGCATACATCATGTCTTTGTGATTGTAGCGTTGCTTTTTCACGGTTTATTACATCGAGAAACGCTTGATTGTTTGTTTTGTAAACGGTTTGACGGAATATACAGTAACTCGCGAAATAGTTTCACTCAGCAATAACAAAAATAAATCACTGCCCTGTGCTCAGTTCTTGCTAAACAATGCCACTTTGATGAGTAATTGAGAATCCGGAAATTGTAATGTTTTATGATTTTACTTAGTCAATAAGGACAGTACTATTTAAAGTTCTACTTCCAAGCACTGATTTTTGAAAGATTTTGTATTTGTGACTATACCTTATGGGCTATTCTGTACTAGTTGATTATGAATTTGTACATATTTGGCCTATGCTGAATGTAAATTGCGTTTATTGTGGCTAATGATGAACTTACATCTCCCAAAAGAGCATGTGTGATAGAGGAAGTTGCCATAGTTGTTAGTTTACCTTGCTTTACAAGGAAATAATGCTAGACATGGGCTTTTTCAGCTTAAGTATATCACCCAAAATATGCTGGGAAACTTAAGGTGGAGCCTATTGTGCTGCCAAATTAGTGTCTTTCCATTCAGGTATTAGAAGCCAAGAATGGAACCACTTAATTTATAGTTAGGGGTAATGCCAGTTTAAGGATTTTTGTTTTCAGCATTCATGCCTACAAATTAGTCACTTTTTATAGTCCAGGATTTGCTCCCCAATATAATAAAATGCTTCCTTGTCAAAGAAGGTCTTTCAGAATCATCTACATTTAAAATGAGATAAACAATAATGCACAACATTATTTGATTTAACTTCCTTGTTTGGATTCCAACAAGGAAGGACGATGTTTTATGTGTGATCCTTTGTTTTTGCCAAGTGATTAAATATTGTTGCCATTCAGTGCCATGCAGACTCTGCATCCTGATGCAATAAAGTGATATGGTTTAGACCAGCAGACAAGGCTACCCTTATTTGCAAGACATTTTCTAGCGGAAAATGAATGCTTATGAGATGTGTAAGCTTGTACTTTAAGGCAATGGATTATTTGAGTTTGCTTAAAGTGCCCTGAAAATTGACATACTTTTGTCATATGGCTGATGTTTTCCAAATCAAGCAAGACACAACACTAGTTTAAATGCAGGGTTATTGTTGTGAAGTGTTGTAAAAAGAGAAAAGGGCATCAACCTTTGGAATAGTTGTTCTACAGCTAGATCTAAAGAAAGGTAGGTACAAGAACAGCCATCACCTTTTGTATCTCTCTATGTTATTTGGGACCTCCTCTGAATCAACTTTTGGACAAATTTTGTTTTGAAATTTTTCCTGTATGCAACATTTAAAAAGATATTGGTAGTTTTTGATCATGTTATTGGTGTACAGTATTTATTTGTGTTCTTGATTTCAAGGTAACAAAGGTTGGCAAGGAAGAGTGCCATCAAATGGCCCCCCAGAGCAGCCTTCACAAATTCAAAGGTTAGCCTGTTTGTATTAGCAAGGAGTGTATTGAGCAAATGATTAGATATGACAAAGGATAAATGTGAGTTTTTGCTTCAGCATATAAACAATGCGGGTGTTGATAGACAGTGCTACAAAGTACCATAAGTTAGGACTATGATTTATGATTTTGAGTTGGTACTATAGTTTCTTTAAAAATGCTTGTGAAAAATATAAAAGCAACTGCTTTCCAAACACAAAATTTCATGTTTTTATGACTAGGAGGTTGACTTGAAGAATTTACTGAAATATTGTTAAGCCTATTGTATATGATACAATTCCATAATTATTCCATGGAGCACTGCATGAGCCCTTCTTTGGCTTCTTTTGTTCAAGGGGGTTTACATGTCTTTACAGCACCCTTGGACATACAAAATGTTTCAGAAACTGTATTGATATAGCAGTGAGAGAGGGACTTATGCTTCTTTTCAGGCACTAAGTCTGCCAATTATTAGAGAATAGACTTACAATTTATTAAAATAGGTTTAATCAATTCATTTCAAACCAATGAATACAATTACAATATTTTGTCTTCCTTAGAGTGTTGTTTCTTACTCATATTCAAATAATGACTTGTATATTTTGTCATTTATTCCAAAGAAAGCCTCCTCCACCTTCAAAACCAAAGCCTATTATCTTACAAAAGCCCACAAACATGGCAAGCCGAATTTCTCTAGAGAAGCGAAAATCCTTGAAAGAGAAATCATCAAGCCCCAAGCCCCCACTTCCTAGTAGACCCCCAGTGGTGAAAAAACCCAATGGAACTATTGAAAATAAGCAAGAATGTGCTCCAAAAATGGATGTTAAGCTGGATGCCTCCAAAGAGACAAAAATGTCACACAAAGAACAGCAACAGCAAGATGTAGCACCAGTACCATTGCTGAGAACTATGAGTGGGCCTGTCCATGCAGGTGAAGGAGAAAAACGTGACAAGTTAAGATCAATATCACTGCAAGACAAAGAAAATGCAATTCCAAAACCCCTGCCAAAGCCAAAACCAATGAGAAGATTAAGTAATGATGCAAACAGACCAGTTCCACCACCTAGATCAAAACGAGGACCTACAGCTAAAGTGGTTGCTCAACCTAAGTTGGAAAGTCAAACAGTAGCGGTGGAATCTAAGGGAGCTACCCCTATCACCCCTATTGTAAGTAAGGATAGTGAGGAAACCAGTAAGGATGACAAAACTGCTGTGATGGTTGGAGAGAAGGCAGAAGTAGTAACAGATACTGATGTCAGTGGTAAAGTAGATGTGTTGCCTACAGCTAGTAATAAAGATGGCTTTGCCATTTTGCTGAATAATAAGTCAAATCCTAGCAATACTTCCTTGGGCAGCAGTCATGAAATAGTTGTAGAATGTAAAGAAATTAACGGTGAAAGGAGTGCGCTTGAACTTACTGGGGAAAGTGTCATTTCTTCCACAAGAGCAAATGGGGTCATTGAATTAAGGGGTGAGACATCTGAAAGCAGAAGAAATCAATCTGGAGATCCCCCTACTTTTGATCGAGAAGATAATGGAATTGACGAGAAGACTCCAGAAGCTCCGAAACGACCACAGAAAAACGCATACGAAAATGTACCAAGTCCTTTTAAAATAAAAGACAGCAATGAAAGCAGTATGAATACTGAAGAACGGGAGGTAGATAGCAAAACTTGTGTGATTGGTGAGGACGGGATTGAGGAGGAGAAAACTACTTTGGAGGAGGCTATAGATGATTACGAAAATGTACCAGAAAATGGAGTAACTAGTTTAGGAACTCAAAGAAAAAATATTGAACTGAATCAAGATGTTGATGATGGTGTTGACGATGATAGGGATTATGAAAATGTTAGCGTGATAGAGCGCAGTCCTTCTCTATTGGATACACCAGGAGGTGAGGAATTAAAAGACGATTTTGATAGTTTTAGCCTTGAAGCACGATCAAGTCCATTGGACTTTGGACGTCTGAGAATCGATGCAGAAGAATCTGTTGCTGATGACCTATATGCAGCCCTGCCAAGTAAAATTTCTCCATTATTTCCCAGAAAGGAAAATGTTGAACCAACACGTGCTCATTCTCCACAGATCCCTTCTCTTGTGCAAGAATCTTATTATCAAAGTCCCACTGCCTCACCACAGATGTCTTCCAGTCGCAGATTATTTGAAAGTAATGCTTCAGAGCCCGATTCTGTCCGGGGACATAAACCAATTCGTCGCCCTCCTCCAGAGCCACCGAAATTTGATATTCCAAAGCGCACAAGGGCCAGATCAAATGAGCCTAAGCCTCCTGAAAAGATAAACCTAAAGAATTTGAGTTCTGCTAAGCTTTTGCCAAATGGAAATGAAAGTGAGAATATATATGTTGCTCCCAGGAGTGAAAATAATGACATCACTTCTTTAAGGGGGGAATCTTCAATGGCGACTGATCCAATTTACAAGGAGCCAAGTATCTCCTCTAATGACTCAGCAAGTGCTTCAGAACCTCAGGAATATTCTACACCCCGAGCTGCCTCTCCATCAAGTGAGTATATTGATCCGGATAGTTTTGGAAATAATGTTGATGAAGGGAAATCTATGGAATCGAACAGACAAAGTTATGGTGAAAGTGATTCGAGCGCCAGCACCAGAAGTAGCGGAGGCATCAACTTAGGAAACTCCATTGGTACGTAAAAGTCATGGTGTTGTTATGTCTTATAAGTCTTACCATCATTTATGTAGAACACCATTTAGTGAGGTTGAACACCATTGAAGCAAAAAGCTGTTCTTGACTTCTGCAAGTAGGATAACTTTTCAACAGAGGAGCAACGACGAGAAATATGTCAGAGATTTCCTTTCTTCTTTATTTAATGCAACGTTCCAGAGTTCATTAGGCAAAAGGAAAGCAAATCTCTGACATGTTTCTCGTCGTGGCTCTTCTCTTGAAATTTATAATTCAGCTGCGTTTTTCAAGAAGCGTTTCAATCTCAGAGATAACTTTTATTTCAATAGTTGCTTGATATTTATAGATATGACGTATTTGGTCTGTTTCAGTGCAACAACAAATTTTAATTTTTAACTGAAGTATTATGAATTTATGGTAAATAAAGAACTTCTCTCGTACTGAATGAAACAACAAATGATGTATGGATGTAGAATAAAGAAAAAATACCCCTTTTCTCTCTTTCAGATAATGGCTATGAAAGTGTAGGAGAAGTTATACAATCTAAACTTCGTTCAGGTATGTAAAAGAATTTATTCATAAATTCGCAGAAAAGATTTGCTTTGTGTTGGTAGTTTATTTTCTTGAAATTGATTCATTGAGGATGTGAACAGAAGGCCCATCTATTTTTTTGCTGAATTTGTTATCACAAACAGTGAGAATATCAAATACAGAGGCTTATAAATTCTTAAGATGTTTGTTTACATGTAATGATATAGTATATGAAGAATTGCTAGTAAATATAGGAGGTAATATTGCTAGTAAATACTGCTAGTAATATGGTAAATATTAGAGGAATAGAATAGTCTTCTAGATTTAAGCATTTCATTCATTATCAGTAAAAATAAAAAGTATTGATTCGTTCGTAGTGTTTGTTTGGTGTTCATTTTTGCTCATTTGCATATCTTGTACACGCAGAATTACATCAAGTACCGTAAATTCCCTAATATAACCCCCCCCCGAATATAAGTCCCAAATATAGGTGCCATGTAAACTAACATAAAAGCCCTTCTAAATGTAAGTTCCCCCGAGTAAAAACCCGAAGATAATCCCTGGACTTACCTTTGGGATTTTGTGTGTATAGTTAGGAAAATGAATATTTCCGTTTGTTTTTTTTGTGAAGTTTTGCACATTAAATGTTGTTATTAGTTTCCCCGATTGGGTACCGAATGGTGAATTTTTTTGCATACTCTTAGGCACCGAATATTAGGGGGCCCCCGATTACAAATTTGTTGAAATTTCACCACCCATTTCCATTTATTAGCACCCCCCTTATTTAAGCAATTTTGAAGAAAACCCAACCCCCATTTTATTCACACCCCACCCCAACTAGAGATTTCAAAGTTTTGCAAATAAATAAATAAAGATAAATAAATAACTAAATTGACTTTGTGAACGCAAATTAATATCAGCAAGTAAGGAAATCAGAACAAAATGTCATCATCATCATCAGCAGTCCGTCGGTATCGACGATGACGTGGAGAGATGTGGGTGCCTGTGTCGCATGTGTGAAGAACAAAATATACAAGAGAGCAATATGTACACTCTTGTGCAGACGACATTCTAAAATTAAGTAGGTTTATCTAAATAGTTTTAGCAGAATCATGATGAGAATTTGTTCTTATTGTACTGTACTGTATATTGTATATTGAACATCGACCCCCTCCACTATTAGCAGCCCCCAGTTGTAGTATATTTGGAAAGCCCATACCCAATTCCATTTATTAACACCCCCATTTATGCTTTTTAGCAAAGTGTTAATCCCCTCATTATACCCCTACTATTCGGTTCCTAAGGGTACACAAGCCACCTATCAACCCAAAAGACCATCCGATTATAAGTCCCCCCCCCCGATTATAAGCCCGCTAAAAGTGCTTGCGAACCTCTATAAGCCCAGAGCTGATATTCAGGATTTTACGGTGAGTTCCATAAGCCTTTGTAATTATCATCTCTTAAAACGTGGATTATTCCATTTCAACTTTCAGACTCCAGCGAATTCCATAATGGTTCTGAATATGTTGACATGTCGCCAATGCAAGAAGAGAAACGTCAAAATGATAGTATGATTCTTTCAGCTGCTCCTTATTCAAATTTATAAAACCATAAACAATTTGAATCCATCTTTTATGGCAGAAGTATTTGTTACCAATGTTCTGCCGTATAATCTTCGTGGCAGCACTAATCTTGTTTTACCAAAAGCTAGGACAAACCTGTATAGCATTGATATTGTCAGGTTTGTTGATCAAAAATTATGGCAGAATCTGTCGAAAGAAATAAAAGAGTCCCAAAATTGGAGATTTTCAAAAGAAATATGAAGGCCATACCTTCATTGTAGTTGCAAATTATGCAAAAATATTATTGTAAATCTAAGATTTTTATAAGTATTTTGTTGTCATGTTTTTTCTATAGTTGGCTTTAATCAGCTTAGTGTTTTTACATTTGCTAACTTTAAATAAAATCTTTATTATTGCTATTAGTAAACATACCTATTCTGACGTCAAATTCGTTAATCTCTCAATGAGTACAATCGGTATTATGGGTAATTTCTCTATGTCACTGGTTTTAATACTTGACGACCTTAATTTGAACAAACCTGCTCAAAATTTTGTCATTAGGAAAGTTATGAACATAGCCAGTAGATGTACCTATTATGTGTTCTGCCGTCGCAACGAACCATGGAACAATCCTAATTTGTTGGACTTTTGATTTATTTAGCATTTACATTTTTCCTTTTTGAACGACGATATTGTATTTTTCCTGGCTGTTGACATTAATTTTTGTTTTTTATTGATATTTATGCTGTACTATTAGTTTTTGCAGATAGCCAGTTATACGCTACCTTAACAGAGAGGTGTATGATTATATGTTAGAAATATATTGACTTGCATGAAGTTTAAAAAAAATATGTTATTATATTTTTTTTTTATTCTTTTGATCCTCTTTACGGTCGTCTCTTCTAAAAATCATTACTGCTATCATCAATGCTAGCCCAAATGGGAAAATATAAATATATAAATATATATTTTATTTTTCTATTTAGGGGAATATCTTGCACCTTTGGTCAAAGACAATCAGAGGAAACCAGGAAAGAAAATTCCTCCACCAAGGCCCGCACCACCTCCTCCCATGCGACCGGCTAAAAGACCGAATGACCTTCCGCTTCCACCTGTTCCGACAATTGTACCTACTCCTATTGATTTATCGGTAATGTTTTCATTCACTTTTTCTTGTTTTGATTTAACTCTTTGACCAGGCTTTATACGGTCAGGGAAAGAGGCCTGGGAATGGCAAGGAAACTTGCAATGGCCAGGAGAAAATGGCGCTTTCGTACTGTGGAAAGGCCTTGTCATTTAGCGCGTGCAATCGCACTCGTACGCGCCCACACACGATCAAATCAAATTGCGCGTGCGATTGATAGCACTCGCATATAGGTGCTCTTGAACGTTTTCTGGTGACTTCAAACTCCGATTTCATCATTTGGAAAGGTAATGGCCTTTAAGCTTATTTTCATTCTTTACACCCTAGCATGTTGACCACAATCGTCACTTTTTTTTAATTTTAGGAGCAGCGTTTAATCTGAAGACGAAAGATTATTTTTGCGTTTAACCTCCGATAGTTTCCTTGTTTGAATAACTTTGTTTGATTAATGTTATCTTTGCTGCACCGTACAATTCTTTCCTTTTTTTCTAAATTTGATCTGAGTGTGCATATGCAACGATTTGCTTAGCGGTGCGATCGCACGCGCGAAGTCATTCGCGCGTTCTAATTACCGCACTCGCAGTATTTAGCTCATGACAAGGCTTGTGTAGGTCAGGGGGAAAATGCCCATTTTGATCATCATGAAAGTATTTAACTTTTTAGTTTGCATTAGAAATTTATCCTTTCTAAGTTTTATCTTTACCTTTGTAATTGATCAATCCAAGAAAAATGTGGATTAGTTTTGTCATTTACAGTCCCCAATCAAAGGTATTGCTAGCATTGTGCTAAATATGAGTGCTGTCAGCTGTCAATGGCTGACTGTTGACCCCATAGGTCAGAGGCTTAAGGTTACTTTTTAGAAAAGGTCAGGGGGTAAATATAGTTTTTCACGAAAAAAGTCAAAGAAAGTATGTACTTTCTAGTTAAAAGTCAGGGGAATTTATTTCAAAAGGTCCGTATAAACCCTGTTGATTCTGCTTTATATCAAAGTATCAGTTGATATACCCTATATATTTCTGTCGCTACAGAACCAGAATTGTGATATCAGCGAAACATTTCTTAGAGAATCAAGATTGTAGATTTTTAATATTGTTGTTTTAGTTCATTCTCCTTAGAGCTGCTTCTAGTTGGATGAATTTATTATTTAGGTTTAAGTTTAAGAAATATAATACATTCACTTGAAGAATGCAAAGTCCATGCTGAGAAAGAAATGGGCCAAAATTTTGAGTAGTCAAACGCTTTTAATGGAGAACCAGGCTCTATACGAAGCGTGTTTTGCAATGGCATGTTTTCCATATGAGACCTACTGTGTGTTTTTTGTATCCTGTCTTTATCCCCTTCTTTAATCCTGAGATTAAATATTTCATAAATGCAATACAACACTCCAAATATTACATCGTGCAGTTTAGCTCAGCACATTATGGTGTTATTGCATAATTATATCTAAATTTATGAATAACTGCATGCATAAATGTTGGGGTAAAATTATGCGCAAATTGTGTGTGGATATTATTTGATACAGCATCATCCACTGGTAGACCTTGAAATTGAACTTTTAAGTACAGCTTAGACCTAAGTTATTGTGTGTTAAATGCTGTGTCTTCTTTATAGAAATCGGAGTCGTTAGACGGACGTTATGAGAGAATTCAGTCACTACGGCGTGAAATGGGTCTGCCCCCAACTGCAGAGGGTATGGCTTGTTTTTTGTGTGACGTCGAATGCATCTGCGTTTATAATTTGAATTTTCAATGCGTCCATTTTATGGTGTGTCTGCTTGGTTTATAATATACTAAAGTTTTATCGAAAGTGTAATAACTTGAATTCTCAAAGTGGCTTCGAAATTTTGATGTTTTTTTTCTGCAGAATGTGAAGAATTTCTACAAGGACTACCAGTAACTGGGAAACAGTATTCTAGAATTTATTTTTTCGGGTGTTGAGATCAAAATCTATCCTTTGTTGTATTGAACTTGAAGTTGTAGGAAATTATTTTGATCATGAGGACCAAATTTTTCAATAGGAGAAGAATCGGATTCTGATTCAGATTCAGAAGAGGATTCTACGCTGAAAGAAAGGGAAGATGAAGAAAAGAAGAAAGAAACCAAAGAGGTTTTTTGGCAAATGCTTTTATTTAATAACATTTCGTGTGAATGTTATCTTTTTATTTACTAATCATATACCACGAATAAGTGCAGGATTTCTGAAGAACACAAACATCTTTTTGTAGCTTTTGTCTTTCTTGTTTTAAAACTTATAGGAAATTGCTTCTTGCATTAAGGGGTGTTACTTTCCTTTACATATTATGCATGGATCTACCAAGGTGCACATGAAAAGAAGATCCGGAATGTGATGAAAATTTTTAATCCTTTCAATGAATTTTAGTTATCTTTCTATCTCTCTTCCTCTCTCTGAGCTCGATTTGTAGTCACAGTAGGGATAGAAGTAAGTTGGAATCTTAGAGTAAGTTGTGATACTTTGCGAATATTTGTTTATTAGGGAGATGGAAAACCAAAAAGCAAGCTATATCATATTGCCCATGAAATTCTAACTACTGAAAGGACATTTGTTAATGCATTGCGACTAGTTTGTGATGTAAGTGATTTTATATGTCATGGTTGAAAATGATTTCCTTCTTCATCCTTCGCAGTCAAAAGTTCTTCCTCCTTCGCAGTCATCTTTCACTTTTCTTCAAACTATTATGTTGCCAGCAGTTTTTTTTCAAGTTTTCCCAGATAACTTATCAATTTTGAATTGTCTGTGTTGTGCTCCAATCATCTTTCAGAAGAGTAATTCTTACCTAGGTTGAATAAAAATAGTTTATTTGTGAGAATCTATCATTTTGACACCACTTTGGTTTATATTTAATATGTTCGTTGCTTGAAACATATTTGTCAATAAAGCCATTCTTATCTATAGTAACCAATATCTTGGCATGATCACTGCCAGTTCGACAGTGTTTTTCTACATCACTATTTTGAAAAATGTAACGCAGTTTTACTTTGGATCATTTAATTGCTCATGTCTGTCACTCTATCAGAAACTAGTTTTATTTACTTGCTTTTTTCCATCGTCTGTTTTTCGTCCTCAACTTCCAGGAATTTGCTGTGGCTGCTAAAGATATGTATCATAATGACCCAAGCTCATTACCCAAACATGCATGCTCACAAATGTTTGACGATATTGAGTTGATTTACGATTTGGATAAAAAATTTCTCCAGGAGCTCGAAGACCGAATGAGAGATTGGTATGGAATAAGCTATCAATGTTTTCTACAGTATTTCCAGATAAATTTTAGTTAATGTTGACTTTTTGCAATTTAATATCAGGAATGATCATTCTTGTGTATCTAGCTTACTGGTAGATTCTCGAAAAAATAGCGCGAGTTGTATCTCACATTTAGTTAAAATTTCTCATGCACAAAAGTGTAATTTTAGAGTTTTGGAAACTTTCTTATCTTTTTAAGTTTAATTGATTCTTAAAGTAGTTATCAACTTGCGTTGGTAATTTTCCATCCAACTGATAATGTGTTGTGAATCCTTGCCACCTGTCAGCGTATTCTACAAAAATCAACTGCTACTAGCTTAGTTTTCTTTACTGGTTTAACTGCCAAGGGTTTATTGAGACTGGAAATCAATGATAGATGCTCTTCTTTGGATTTATTAAAAATAATTTCATGTTCAGGGACTCAAATAATCGAATTGGAGACATTGTGCGGAAGTATGGATATTTCTTGAAGGTATGAAAAGTTTCTTTGTTTTTTGAATAATTCGTTTAATTTCCTCAAAGCAATAAACTCCTATTCTCCAAAGCAGGCGGTTTTCTTCTATGTATATAAGCTAAGATATTAGTATCAACATTCTATCCAACGTGATGCCTTCATTTCTAAGTGTAAGTTTATAGCTACTTCCATGCAATAGCAGGCCTCTTGCTTTGTTATAAAATCATAAAACGTCATTAAAAATTGAAGTTTTGACATTTTGTCGTAATATGTCATAAAATGGGGCCAATTGTCATGAAATGCCATAAATGTTTGGTGAAAAAAACTTTCTCATAAGTGATGGCTTCATTATTTCATTAGCCCTTTTGCAGACAATTAATTTCTCAACTGTAACTTTTTAAAAACTAAAGATAAAGTATTTGAGATTAATACTCATGTACTTGCTAAGAGCAGCCGTGGCCTAGCGGTAATGCACTCGACTCAGATGAACGTGGCCCTGGGTTCGAGGCCCATCGCAGGCCATTGGTGATGTCAGGAAGAGCATCCGGTCTTAAATACTCGTGCCAGAACTTAAGTCCTCTTAGAGGCACCCTCCAAGCCCCAAGGAATTGGGGGGAACGGAGGTAAAATCGAGAAAAACTCAAGTACTTGCTTGCTTGTACAATGAAAAGTCACTCAGAAGGTTGAAAAGACCTCAAAAGTTTTCTCTTTTGTCACAGCAACTAAATTTCTAACAATCCATATTATTAAACTGTGTGTAAACTTTCTAAAGAAACGTAGATTGTGTCATAAAATGTCGTCAGAATTGCTGAAAAATACCCTGAAATATCCAAAAAATTCAACAAAAAGGGTCATAAATTCATAAAAAAAATTGTTAAATTTACAATGGGAGGCGTGCAATATGTTTTCGATTGTGCAGCACAAGGTTATTTAATCTCTGCAACACTTTTTTCATTTCAATCTTAGATGTACACCAATTACATCACAAGGTACGACAGAGCAATGGCTGTTTTTCAAGAATGTTGTCAGAAAATGCCAAAGTTTGCAGCACTTGTGAAAGAATATGAGGTAATTCATTCATAGCCTTTCTATGGTATCCATTTTTCCTGTTGATGAGCATTAAAGACGGACTGTAAAGTTTTTTATGAAAAATGAATCTCATGTGAAGGCTCGGCTTGTTTGTCCAATTAAAGGTCATAGTAGATAATATTCATATCAATGTATATCTTTGTCCACGTACCCTTCATGATTGGCTAAATTGCAAGGTTGCAATAATATTTTTCACGCGGTACATATGCATCTAAGTACCTTTGGCTTTAATGATTTCATGCCTTTTTTTGTACATTATTCTTTGCATCTCATTTTGGTAATTCATTTGCAGTTTCTTTTTATTTTCCGGTAACGTTTTTCCTTTTTTCTTTCAGAGAAAACCATCATTTCAAAATTTGAAAATCACATCATACATGCTGAAACCCATTCAAAGAATTCCAAGTTACCGGCTGTTGTTAATTGGTAATTTATGTTTACTTCACATTCTTGTTGCTTTCTTGTTCTAACTTTCTTTATTGGCAACATGCACTGAACTTTAAGTGATCTTTGTACATGGTCGTGTAAAGTTAGTTTCAGATATCTTCTTATGTTTGTACCGTGAAAAAAAACACTTCTTCGTTGTGTTGCAGGATGCAGCAGGCGCACATACACGAAATATTTAGCGTTTTACTCAATTCTTCCTTTCGGTTTGTGTTCGTGGCTAATTGTAAGCTTAGCAATTATTAGGAAATGAAGATTTAGGAATTGTTAGGGAATAAAACATTATTGAAAATTTTAGCATCATTTTTAGAATTGCTTCAAACAGAAAATTTATAAAATTATTATTATTACTAACATATTTTTAAAAGATGAATTTGTAGTTTTGCAGATTCTGTAGTTTTGCAAACAACTGTCGTCTCGCGCTCCCTGTATGCGAACTTGTGATTTAATGCGTGTTATGTACTCATATGACGATAGCACTATGTGCATATACACAGAATTGTCGTGTTTTGATTTTACAGCTTTTTTTGTCCCATGCAGATTACCTAAAACATTTATCAAGTGACAGCAAAGACCACGAGGATGTATCGAGTGAGATTTCCTTTTTCCTAATGTTTGCTAGCATTTTCTTTACAATAAATTCATCATAATCTTTTGAAATAAATAAATATATTCATATTTATCATAAATGATGCACAAATGTTAATTTATTTACTGCTATTTTTATTGGAATTTTATTTACCTCTTTTTAGTCCCTTTTTATTCCAATTCCAATTTTAATTCCATCACCAAATAGTTCTTTGCTGCTATTTACCTCTCAGTATTTGTTACCCCAACCCTTACAACAATTCCCTTTGCAATTTCTATTTGCCTTTCCCACTTTGTTACCCTTCCACCTCTACTCCCCTCAAATGCTTATCACTGGGGCTGTTCAACCATTTTGTTTTGAAATTCATTATTAATTATGAATCATTATGTTTTTTTCGTAGATGGTCTTACTATAGTGTCAGAGGTCGCAAAATGTATCAATGAAAGCATGAAAGAAGGAGTGAGTTTCTCTTGAATTTATGCTTATCTGAGATATAGTTCAATTACTCACAAACTTGATAATTGTACCACGTAATATTTTGATGACTTGATATTCTTCTGATTCACTCTTGCATTTGTGTGTTTCAATGTCGATTTTATTGGCGCTAATGAATTTCTTGGTAGTTTTATTGATTTATTCTGCAATTTCTGTTGTTGTAATTCAATAGATAAGTTTGATAATTATATGAATATAACCCTATTTGATAGTTGTTCATGTCTCTTGCTTTTGAAAGACACTATGATATGTTTTCAACATGTATTCACGAAATAATGTTTCTCATGATTATGATTTTTTTTAATTCCTACCTTTCTCCTCACAAGGACAAGTTTCAAATAATGCTAAAGCTACAAGCCAGGATTATTAATAATAGAGAGATTGTAAAACCTGGAAGGGTAAGTAGTTAATTCAGTATCAGTGTATTTCACATATCATGTTTATCAAATTATTTTTCAAATTATTTATCAAATTATTTATCAAATTATTTATCAACTTATTTATTAATGCTGTATAAATTTCTCATGTTTGGTCTCCAATGTATTAAAATACATTTTTTTCTAAAAGAACTATCTTTCATGTTACACATGTGCCAGTTGATTTCAAGTATAAAAGTACGAACTTTTATGGTTTAAGTGGTATAGTATTTTGTGCAGAGTTTCATTTGACACAAGATTAAAAAAATTTTCATTTCATGACTGACGTATATTGATTATTTATTACTCGACTTTTTATATTAATCTCTGTACTATTTGTTTTCTAGTACTTAATTAAAGAAGGGATTTTGTTAAAGTTAAGCAGAAAGGAAGCCCAAGAGCGAATGTTCTTTTTGGTAAATATTTGACTTTTATCATGAATAATCTTTCTTTCCTTATGATTTATTTTTTTTGCTTGTTGTCTTCCATCTAATATTGCTTTTCGCTCTTACAATTTGGAAGATTTGCAAATCAGTTTTTCATGGTATAAAAAATTTGACGTTAGAATGAACTCATGATTATTTGATTTCTCCTTTTGTGACTTGCGTTTTGCTTGTATTTTATTACACAAGACATTGCCAATAACAGCTGAACTATTTCGCTTTTCAAACAGCTTACAGACTGCTTATTATATTGTGAACATGCTGCTGTCAGCAACCAGTATAAGCTTAGGGAGGAGCTTCCACTAGCGAGAATGACGGTACGTCGAGGAGGAAAGACACTTTTTTTGTCAATTACTGTCGAAATTTAGTATATTTATGTTGAATTTGTCCCAGTTGGCTGCTATATTTTGAAAACTTGCTTTCAACTTTAGTCCAAATCAGAGATAGAAAAGTTTTAGCTTCCTGCAAAGCAACTTCAAAATTTAATTTTTTTCCTTCTATTATTTTTCTTTTCTTTCCCTCTCCTTCTTTTTTCCTTTCTTTTTTCCCATTCTCATCCTCTTTTTCTTTTTTCTCGTCTTTCCACTGCTATCTCTTTTTCCTTTTCTTTTCTTCTTTTTTCCTTTCTTTTTTCTTTCTCATTTTCCTCCTCTTGTTCTCTCCCTTCTTCTTTCCTTCTTTCATCTTTTTCTTCATCCAACACGATTGAACTTCCACCGAAGCCATTTCGGGGCTTCTTTCACTTTTTCTACGCAATCCCAGAGTATTTCTTGTTGCTGCTACTCTGTTATTGGCTCATAGAAGACTACTTACAAAAGGTTATGTTTCTCGTGGCCTATTCGATTGTGGATTTTGCGCCTCAAAGAACTTAGACTTGTGAGCTTGTATTTACTGCTGTGATTTGGTTTTGCCAAGAAGCCTCATTTTCCACTTACTGTCCTCCAAGTAGTCTTTTAAATATCTGAAGTAGATTTTTGAATAAAATTTTGCACATTTACATCATCAGATGTTTATGTAGAGTAATAAATCATTTCATTCATATTTGACATTTAGATTGACTTTAGTCTATGAAATTTCTCGTCAGTTTTAATACCAAGTGTACTTTTGTCGTGTTTAAATGTTGTCTTTTGTTCCACAGCTTGATGTACCAGACAATATAGACTTCAACAAAGAGTTTACAATCATAACCACAAAAAGATCATTTACTGTCGTTGCAAGGTATGAGTCCTATCTTTTTTTGGTAGTTAATTGTAGCCACGTTGCATCTTTTAGTTTAAGAATTTTTTAATTTTTTCGTGGTTCTACTTCTTGAAACTTATCAAATTCGTTTGAAAAATTTTCTCTTTTTGAGAACTCAATGTTTTTTCCTTCAGCTCCCCAGAAGAACGCAATGAATGGGCTACGGTAAATAGAAGATTCTGTTTAATTCCAAATTAATTGCAAAACTTCCATTGAAGAAAAGTAGTTTTCTATAATTTGTTAAGATTGTTACCTGCTTTACATTGAATCTGGGCAGACCTACATATTTAGAGATGTGAAAGAGATAAACGCTGTGTTTGTCCAGTCGAGTTTGAAACAACCCTGTAATTAACTAGAAGTTTCTGGGATTTTGCATGTAATTAATGGTAGCCAAAAATAGCTTGGTTTCTGTTTTCAATTTTGTTCATTCTTTTATGCATTTCCAGTTTTGGTATTTCACTCAACGGCTGCTGTAATTTTTTCTCAGGCACTGCAAAATGCAATAGATGATGTGTCGAGAAAGCTTGGTACTTTCACCATTAAGTTGGAACACAACGAAAAAAACCCTCAATTGGTGGTATGATCTACCCTACACTTTCCCTTTGTTCAAGTCAAATTATTATTTTTGAGGAATTATTCTTTTAAATGTATGCACTCTTTGAAAATGCAGCCATCATTGTGGCATTTGTTTAGGTATAGTTTGTGCTCCGTATACTTTCGTTCGTATGGGGGTGCCTGCTAGTATGATCAGCATTATTTAATGAATTCGTTGATTCCTTGAGGTAACCCATGCAATCAAAATTTGATACTGGCTTACCCTGCAAACATATGAGAGCAAACATAAAAGAGCTTACAAACTTAAGCATGGTGCAAGTATATAGAATGACACTGGATAGAAGAGAGTAGAGACAGTTTATTGTGATGTCACAACTGATCATTCTAATGATTTGTCCGTATAATGCTGATGATGATGATGATGATGATGATGATGATGATGATGATGATGATGATGATGATGATGATGATGATGATGATGATGATGAT
>OLMO02000003.1:495060-509988 GCA_900291935.2 Cassiopea xamachana | reverse complement strand
GGCATTTTCCAAAGGGTTTAGTCTTGCCTTTGTTGCCTTTTTCATAATAATTTGGATATGATGATTTTTGGGCAGTTTCCAAAGGGGTTAGCCTTGCTTTCGGAGCCTATTTGATAATATTTTGGATATGATGATTTGTGGGCATTTTCTAAAGGGGTTAGCCTTGCTTTTGGTGCCTTTTTCATAATATGTTGGATATGATGATTTCTGGGCATTGTCCAAAGGGGTTAGCCTTGCTTTCGGAGCCTATTTGATAATATTTTGGATATGATGATTTCTGGGCATTTTCTAAAGGGGTTAGCCTTGCTTTCGGAGCCTTTTTCATAATATGTTGGATATGATCATTTTTGGGCATTTTCCAAAGGGGTTAGCCTTGCTTTTGGTGCCTATTTGATAATATTTTGGATATGATGATTGTTGGGCAGTTTCCAAAGGGGTTAGCCTTGCTTTCGGAGCCTATTTGATAATATTTTGGAAATGATGATTTTTGGGCATTTTCCAAAGGGGTTAGCCTTGCTTTTGGAGCCTATTTGATAATATTGTGGATATGATGAATTTTGGGCATTTTCCAAAGGGTTTAGTCTTGCCTTTGTTGCCTTTTTCATAATATTTTGGATATGATGATTTTTGGGCATTTTCCAAAGGGGTTAGCCTTGCTTTCGGACCCTTTTTCATAATATTTTGGATATGATGATTTTTGGGCATTTTCTAAAGGGGTTAGCCTTGCTTTTGGAGCCTATTTGATAATATTTTGGAAATGATGATTTTTGGGCAGTTTCCAAAGGGGTTAGCCTTGCTTTCGGAGCCTATTTGATAATATTTTGGAAATGAGGATTTTTGGGCAGTTTCCAAAGGGGTTAGCCTTGCTTTCGGAGCCTACTTGATAATATTTTGGAAATGATGATTTTTGGGCATTTTCCAAAGGGGTTAGCCTTGCTTTTGGAGCCTAGTTGATAATATTGTGGATATGATGAATTTTGGGCATTTTCCAAAGGGTTTAGTCTTGCCTTTGTTGCCTTTTTTATAATATTTTGGATATGATGATTTTTGGGCATTTTCCAAAGGGGTTAGCCTTGCTTTCGGAGCCTATTTCATAATATTTTGGAAATGATGATTTTTGGGCAGTTTTCAAAGGGGTTAGCCTTGCTTTCGGAGCCTATTTGATAATGTTTTGGATATGATGATTTTTTGGCATTTTCTAAAGGGGTTAGTCTTGCTTTCGGAGACTTTTTCATAATATGTTGGATATGATGATTTTTGGGCATTTTCCAAAGGGGTAAGCCCTGCCTTCGGAGCCTATTTGATAATATTTTGGATATGATGATTGTTGTGAATTTTCCACAGAGGTTAGCCTTGGTTTTGGTGCCTATTTGATAATTTGTTGGATATGAGGATTTGTGGGCATGTTCTAAAGGGATTAGCCTTGCTTTCGGAGCCTATTTGATAATATTTTGGATATGATGATTTTTGTGAATTTTCCACAGGGGTTAGCCGTGATTTTGGTGCCTATTTGATAATATTTTGGAAATGATGATTTTTGGGCATTTTCCACAGGGGTTAGCCTTGCTTTTGGAGCCTATTTGATAACATTTTGGATATGATGATTTTTGGGCATTTTCTAAAGGGGTTAGCTTTGCTTTCGGAGCCTATTTGATAATATTTTGGATATGATGATTTTTGGGCATTTTCCAAAGGGGTTAGCCTTGCTTTCGGAGCCTATTTGATAATATTTTGGATATGATGATTTTTGGGCATGTTCTAAAGGGGTTAGCTTTGCTTTTGGTGCCTTTTTCATAATATGTTGGATATGATGATTTTTGGGCATTTTCCAAAGGGATTAGCCTGTCATGTGGAGCCTATTTGATAATATTTTGGATATGATGATTTTTGGGCATTTTCCAACGGGGTAAGTCTTGCTTTTGTTGACTTTTTCATAATATGTTGGATATGATGATTTTTGGGCATTTTCCATAGGGGTAAGCCCTGCTTTCGGAGCCTATTTGATAATATTTTGGATATGATGATTTTTGGGCAATTTCTAAAGGGGTTAGCCTTGCTTTTGGTGCCTGTTTCATAATATGTTGGATATGATGATTTTTGGGCATTTTCCAAAGGGGTTAGCCTTGCTTTCGGAGCATATTTGATAATATTTTGGATATGATGATTGTTGTGAATTTTCCACAGAGGTTAGCCTTGATTTTGGTGCCTATTTGATAATAGTTTGGATATGATGAAATTTGGGCATTTTCCAAAGGGGTTAGCCTTGCTGTCGGAGCCTATTTGATAGTATGTTGGATATGATGATTTTTAGGCATTTTCCAAAGGGGGGAGCCTTGATTGTGGTGCCTATTTGTAAGACGCTGGATATGATGATTTTTGGGCATTTTCTAAAGGGGTTAGCCTTGCTTTTGGAGCCTATTTGATAATATTTTTAATATGATGATTTTTGGGCATTTTCTAAAGGGGTTAGCCCTGCTATTGGTGCCTATATGATGATATTTTGTATATGATGATGTGTGGGCTTTTTCCAAAGGGGTTAGCCTTTCTTTTGGAGCCTATTTGATAATATTTTGAATATGATGATTTTTGGGTATGTTCCAAAGGGGTTAGCCTTGCTTTTGGAGCCTATTTGATAATATTTTGGATATGATGATTTTTGGGCATTTTCTAAAGGGGTTAGCCATGCTTTTGGTGCCTATTTGATAATATTTTTAATATGATGATTTTTGGGCATGTTCTAAAGGGGTTAGCCTTGCTTTTGGTGCCTATCTGATAATGTTTTGTATGTGATGATTTTTGGGCATTGTCTAAAGTGGTTAGCCTTGCTTTTGGCGCCTATTTGATAATATTTTGGATATGATGATGTTTGGGCATTTTCTAAAGGGGTTCGCCTTGGTTTTGGTGCCTATTTGATAATATTTTGGATATGATGATTTTTGGGCATTTTCCAAAGGGGTTAGCCTTGCTTTTGGTGCCTATCTGATAATACTTTGTATATGATGATGTGTGGGCATTTTCCAAAGGGGTTAGCCTTTCTTTTGGAGGCTATTTGATAATATTTTGAATATGATGATTTTTGGGCATGTTCCAAAGGGGTTAGCCTTGCTTTTGGAGCCTATTTGATAATATTTTGGATATGATGATTTTTAGGCATTTTCTAAAGGGGTTAGCCATGCTTTTGGTGCCTATTTGATAATATTTTTAATATGATGATTTTTGGGCATGTTCTAAAGGGGTTAGCCTTGCTGTTGGTGCCTATCTGATAATGTTTTGTATATGATGATTTCTGGGCATTGTCTAAAGTGGTTAGCCTTGCTTTTGGCGCCTATTTGATAATATTTTGGATATGATGATGTTTGGGCATTTTCTAAAGGGGTTAGCCTTGCTTTTGGAGCCTATTTGATAATATTTTGGATATGATGATTTTTGGGCATTGTCTAAAGGGGTTCGCCTTGTTTTTGGAGCCTATCTGATAATATTTTGGATATGATGATTTTTGGGCAGTTTTTAAAGGGGTTAGCCTTGCTGTTGATGCCTATGTGATAATATTTTGGATATGATGATTTGTGGGCATTGTCCAAAGGGGTTAGCCATGCTTTTGGTGCCTATTGTTAACACTTTGGATGTGATGACATTTTGATATTTTCTAAGGGGATTAGCTTTGCTGTTGGTGCCTATTTGATAATATTTTGGATATGATGATTTTTGTGAATTTTCCGCAGGGGTAAGCCTTGATGTTGGTGCCTATGTGATAATATTTTGGATATGATGATTTTAGGGCAGTTTCCAAAGGGGTTAGCCTTGATTTTGGTGCTTATTTGATAATATTTTGGATATGATGATTGTTGGGCATTTTCTAAAGGGGTTAGCCTTGCTTTTGGTGCCTATTTGTAAGACTTGGGATATGATGACTTTTGGGCATTTTCTAAAGGGGTTAGCCATGCTTGTGGTGCCTATTTGATAATATTGTGGATATGATGAATTTTGGGCATTGTCCAATTGGGTGAGTCTTGATTTTGGTGCTTATTTGTAAGACTTTGGATATGATGACTTTTGGGCATTTTCCAATGGAGTTAGCCGTGGAGAGTTTGATTCAAGGCAGTGTCATTACAGAGAGGAGGCAGAAGAAACGCTGGGAAGACAACATCAGAGAATGGACAGGACTTGAGCTGAGAAACACCTTACGGAAAGATGAAGATAGAGAGGAATGGAAAGCTGTGGTTAGGAGATCCTCTGCTGCGCCCCGACGGATCCCAAATCTAAGGGACAGGTGACAGTATCATTACAGAGAACGAATTGAATTCTGCACCCTCCGGCTCTTTCGTCATTAGCACGGGGGTAAGACATTTGATTGGCTTCTGTCGACTTGACAGTTTAATGAAAGGACTCCGGTGACATAATGCAGAGTTAAAACAATTAGGTAACATAGGACCAGTGGCGGATATTGTTGGGGGAAAGAGCCCCTCAGCTACCATCGAGTCTGCAAATTCTCGGCAAAACTAGTGGATGAAAGACTGATCACACATGTTAAAAATAAGATAATCACTTTTGCTTGAGCCTCATTCTGCTAGGTCACCTTTCTCGTATGAAAAGCACATCTAGTATACTTGACAATTACTAGACTACTTTTACCTATTTAACGTGTTAAAGTGCATCAAAAACTATAGTGAAAATCACGTCCACTCTTAGGTGCCGAAAAAGTGGGGGAATCCTAATAAGCTGGGGGTTGGAAAATTCATTAAGATGAAGTAAGCGGGGGGGCGTGGGAATAAGCGGGGAGTATCGGAAGTTTTTACTGACTGTACAATAACAAGCACAAATACAAAATACTCCAATTACTATCTATGTAAGCAAATGCTTTCGGAATTTTGCCACATGTCTCATTTGTTACTTGGGTTACTTAAAAGAAGTACCAACTTTATACAGCTTTCTCCTAGGAGAATTAAAAATTCAATATGCGAGGAGACGCTTATTCAGGACCTAACAGTACAAGCAAAAATAACTCCCAACATAACAGTACGGAAACGACTCAGAATAAGGAAAATGGATAAAACAACATGTGTGATAAAGTTTAAGTGCATATCTATGCACATTTTGCATAGTCTTTAACCCAACAATATATACTTGTTGCATATTCTGAATGTTTCTGCACAAGATTTAAATTATATTGCTGCATAATATTGTGAATATCTTGTCTCGTTGTGAGGTGGTCTCTACATAATACTCCTGTTAAGTTGTCTCTAATCTCGTCTGGAATAGCATTGACAGGAATCTTTTTTGCCAATTTTGCAGCGATAGTCGACCTAAGTTCATCTGAAATTCGAAGGTGTCCGAGTCTAGTGTCATGGCCGATATGGGACAAATTGTATTCCACATTAACTTCCTTACTAACAGAGTCAACTACAACTTTCATAAAAGCACTGCATTTCCCATCTATTTTCGACAGCCCTTGCGTTTTCAAAGCTCTGTTAAGTTCTTCCACCCCTTGCAAGTAACCAGTACGATTGCAATAAAAACAATACGTTTCATTGCCTATGTAGAAAGCCAGTGACTTATTGAATGGTTAAAGTCCTCTCTGCCCTTCCACTTGCAAAGATATTCCTCTTTTGGCAGCCCCGAGCTCTTGGATGTATGGCTAGAAAGTCAACAAAAATTTCTACAATTCATTTACTTAGCTCCAAGTTGTTAAGCCTAATTTATTTTTTACTTTAAACCGTTTTTTAGAAAAGAATTTCAAACTTTTGATTTTTAAAATTGTTATAACTGCAAATACTCAAACCGGTTCCATTTATTTACATCCAAAACTCACATAGAGTCATATATATATATATATATAGCTTTTTTCCTACTTTCTTTGTAGTTTTAGTCCTGAGCTCTAGCCAAAATGAAAGGTACGAATCAAACTTTTGATGTTTCTTTTGTTGATAACTTTTGATGTTGATAAAAAGAGGTCCAAAAATACGGGCTGGGGGTATCACTTTCATAGGACTAACCTAGAGCTAAGTTCAGTTTAAAAAAGTGTTTGTTGTTAATGGGATATTGCTCCACAATGAGGTTAATGTGAAGGAGGGGCATATTGCTCTCAAAAATCTTGAAATCTATCTGACAAGATTATACAAAATCTTCTAAACATCAACCAACGCGCAGCAAAACCCTTGCGCACTTTCTCAATAGAAGGTAATACACCCCTCCATCACATACACAAACACACATAACTGTACTCTTTACATAATAAACATTGTACGTGTTTTTGTGCTGTCGGTCTATACTGATCACTATGTACTGCTTTTTTGTGCTTGTATAGGCTATTCCTGTCACTTAATACCTTTTGACAAAATGGGCATTGGAATATCTTCCTTCCAGACCGCCTTTGAAAAGCAATGCGTCGCTCGTCAACGTTCACTATAATATTTCATATAAAAATATTGAATTTCGAGCTTGATATTAATGTGAAAATCCCTAACCTCATTGGATGAAGCATCTTCTTGCGAAATAGCAGAGGTAGATTTCTGCTTATAGTCAGAACGGCTACTTTCTTGGCGAAATTCACCTATGTTTTATAATCTTCATTTCCTTTCCCTCTCACTGGGATTAGATTACATTCATGTATGCGCTTTTTAGCGTCAAGACCATTTCTACTGTCAAGACTCGAACCCCCGTGCTACTGACGAAAGAACTGGAGAGTGCAGAAGTCAATTCATTGTCTGTAATGTAACTGCTTTGAATCAAAATGTCTAATTTCTCATATCTGCGCATGCTCCATCTATTAACCACGGCTGGCTATACTGGCTAGTCGAATTCCTTCTCGCTGCCATATTGAAGGCATAATTTCTTAAAACACCAAAGCGAGGCAAAGAAAAAGCAAGCACGAGGCTGTGTCAGCAACTCTGATTAAAATAAGCACAGAATTCTACATTTGTATTATTTAAATAACAAAAACAAAGCACGCAGCAAACCTTTGTTGAAAAAAGAAATGGAAAATGAATGATACGGAAGAGCAATGTAAGAGAATATTGTTTTTAAATATTTGCCTTGCAACAACAAGGAAAGTTGAATGCTAGCAACAATTGAGATACTGTTTACAACTTCACTAACTAACAATATATAATTTACCGATTAATATATACTTAACATACTTCAATAAATCCATCCCTACCCTTTGTTTCCCTCTCTAAAAATGATAAAATTTAATAGCGCAATGAATGAACAGCAACAGGTATAAATCTCCCATCATCTGATTTAACATTTTGCAGTTTGTCGTGCTCCAAAGTTGGGCAAATCTTACAAAGAGGGCAAGGAATTATATCTTGAATTTATCAAAATAGGAGAAATGCATTTCAAACTGCGTAATAAAATAGGAGAAATTCGTATGTTTCGTATGTTAAAATATTTCATTTAATGAACACCAGCAAAAATTTCATGAAAACAACTGTTTCCAATCACAAAAAGCATTGCTTTAGAAAGGGAAGTTAATGCCATGTGTCCAAAATAAAGAGCGATAGAATGAACGCTATTTTGGATGATAACAACAACAACAACAATATATGCCAGAGGTCTCCAAATTACGGCCCTCGGGGCCTTCTCATCCGTCCGCGGAGACCTCTGCGGAGACATTCTTGCCTATTAAGGAAAAAATAAGTAATTAAAAGTAACACTCCTGTTTTGATTCTCTTTGACTCGTTTTGATCTCGAGTTTTAATTTAGCCTTAAGGCTCAATAAGTCTGAAGATCTTGATCTATGCAAATATGATGGTCGACTTTAACAACAAATGGAATGACTGCACACGATATGCAATGCTCGTAAAGAAATCATATCATATATAAATATATATATATATATATATATATATATATATATATATATATATATATATATATATATATATATATATATATATATATATATATATATATATATATACACAGAAAGAACCAACTCTGTCATACACAAATTTATAAGATAACCCCGATATTCAGGCATTGTCGTAAGGCTGTTATTTCAGATCGAGGCTCAGCACAGGCGAGTTATATAGTGCAAATCTATACTGACCGAATGAAAAGATGTCGATAAATGGATGTAAAGGTACGAAAAGTTGTGAATGTAAGGCCTAACCAACAGTCATTCTGTTGAATATATCAATGCCATGGTCAAACCAACTCTCCTTGTCAACAAGATTTCTACTGAACGTCGGCTGCTCAGCAATTACAGTTGCTCCCATAAATGCAGCATTGGCTCTATTCTCAGCCGCATGTACCTGGGGGCAAGAAGTACAAACAATTCGGAAATACAGCCTCTTAAGGGTATAAAGCATTGTTACGAGGCTACTGCATAACGGATACACTTTTTGTTATAGGAAACATGCCTATAAGAAACATGAGGCTGAACTTAGGCCAAAATTAAGAAACATTTAAGAAACTTAGTATAACTGAGCTTCAAACAACAACTTGTAAAAACTGTTCTTACTACTAAATTATTGATCAAACTAGTAAGAAAATACAATAAAAATCCATTACATGCCTCACAAAACCTGAGTATCTTTTTTATGGCATCACAGTTGCCTAATCTGGGTTGTTATTGTCATTGAAAGTCTTTACATTTAAGAAACATTACGGGCTGGTTTTGACGAAACAGTAAGAACCATCCAGGCTAAAGCGAAGAGAGTTTGTTTCTTATAAAAAAAACGTGTCTCGAATGTCCTGTCTATATCAAACAGGCCAAAATGTTCTGTCTATATCAAACATGCCAAGCATTTAGATAAAATTCTTTGCTATGTAAGGAGACAATGAATGAGTTAAATAAAAAAACGGCTAGTAAAACTGCAACCATACTTACAGTAACATTCACAGTCTCTGGCATCAGAAGTTTAACTTCTTTTTGTAGCCTTTCTCGGAAACCTTCGATGAAAAACTAGGGAATTAAAATGAATGCAATCGAGACAAGAAACCTGCTTCATATCATAAAATGCATTGTCCTATATTCAGACGTAAAAAATGGCATTACTTTGCAGGAACTGCTTGCAGCATGCTAGATTACACTTCCACTTCTTCTTGTTACAATGCACACTATATTTTTATTACAAAAGACTTCTTATCTATGACAAGACAGCATCAAATTAATGTAAACTTGAGTTCAAGTGGCTGAGCATTTATCATTTTTTGAGATAATGATGATGCTGATTGATGATGATGATGATGATGATGTTGGTTATTATTATAATGTACAACATGCTTATCAAGGACCTGTCCTCCACCTATAATGAAGTTACTTTTATTAATCTTTCCACGGGTCCTCTTGGTGTTATGTGCTCTACATGTGATTCCTTTCGATCGTTGCTCCAGGATCTAAACTTTGACAAACTTGTTCAGAAAAGAATTATTATGAAGACCATCAACATTGCTATTAGGACCTCATACTTCATCATTTGCCAAAGAAATAAACCATGGAAGAACCTAGAAGTTTTGGACATTTAATTCCTTTTCTAATTATTTTATCTTTGAGTTTTGTTATATGTCAATTATCATTATTAAATTGATTATTTGTCATGTATAGTACAAACTAGTCGATGGTACACCACCATTATAGGAGCGGTGTATTATTGTACATAATAAATATATTCATATGAAAGTTTGAAAAAAATTATGGTGATGATGACGATGGTGATTTTACTGAATGCAAATAGCAACAAAAGTCCATACCTTCAATCATCGTCGTTCCACCACTTAAGAAGATTTTTCTGCAAATGCAAAAAATACAAACCATCAATTATAATTGACCATTCGTTGACTGTAAATTGTTTTCTGCTATCGTATCATTTCATGGTATTGTAGCAGTGCAGCAGTTTTGTAAAGTGAAAATAGTATTAAATACTTACTTGCATAATTCTTTTCGATGGTCAATCCCAGACTGCTTGATTGCCTTCTCAACCATCTTGTGAATCCCATCATAGTCCTTTCCCCATTTATTTGGATCAAAGAGGCCCTCCGCACAGCGAAATCTTTCACTGGATATATTGATCGATCTAAAACGTAAAAATAAAATAAGAATTACCGACAAAAAATTGTTACCTTCTCACAGGTATTTAACACCTAACTTAGATTAAATCCTATGCAACACACAGATGAGATATTATACTTGGAGTCAAGACTCTTCAATATATTCCAACGATTGCTACGCAACTCATTTGGCATGAATGTTGAATGATGTGCTCTGTGGAGCTAGGTTCTATACTGAATTAATTCCAAAATTCTTTACTTAAGCAGTCCTATATATTACTTTTACTCTTTCTATTACTTGCTACTTACAAATATGCTTAAGTCTATCATCAGTCGAATGAAATTTGAATATTTCAGAAAGAAAGAAAAGTCCAAAAATAATCTTGCTTTTGTTTCCCAGGAAGGTTGTATTTGCCAACATCAACAACAACATCTGCATCGTTTGCTTTCACTTCAAGTTCCTTCTCGTAGTCAATGGAAACAAATGCAGTCTAAGGATCAAAACGAGGTTAATAACAGAAATAAAGATTACTATTTTGATAATTAATGCATAGAGGGGGTTTCATAAAGGAAAATATATCTGATTATTTTGAAGGAAATGTCGGAGAAAGTGAGATAAATGAGAAAGGAGTGGGGAAGTTAAACACGCGGAGCTACCAGTGGACCAGCCCCCCGCTGTAGCCTTCACTGCATTCGCAGACGCGTGGCCTTGGGCTATAGAAACGGAGATAGGTGCCGCCCTATGCGCCATTGGGCGCGGGAAAGGACATTGACTTTTTTTGTCGGAGAAAGGAAAATGTCATTTGCTTACAGCAGGCTAAAACGACCGTTTAAAACAAATAATTCTTGAACATAAATGAATAATCACAATAAAATATCAATTATCGAAAATGATAAAATAAATTGTGCATAGAAACCAAGTTTAATAATACTCTAAACATCTATTTGTATTATGATTTACAAAAATTTTAAAAGGAATATGCAAAAAGCCAGCATATGCAAAATGAGATAGCCTATGCAAATGAGACTAGTAGGCGAGAACGTCCTTCTCACAATTCATGTACTTACATGATGCTTCTACAAAACTTCACTAACTACAACTATGTGAGTAAAAAACGCCCAATTTACAAAAAGTTCACTAATCTGGGTTCATAAACAATAGCAGAAATTTCAGAGAACGAAAACTTTTCAGCTAGTAAACGACAGGAGATTATCAGAAAACTTTGCAGTCGAAATACGTACCTTTTCCTTTAAATATCTGACAATATAAGACTCAATTTCGGAGAAAAACCTGAAAAAAATTTAAGATGATTAAAAAACCAACTGGAAATTCTACCAAATTCAGGAAGGAGGCTTACCCAAAAACAAAATTCTATTATGAGACCATGAAAATGGAATCTAAGATTGATTGTAATTTCTTCCATAGATAAAAACAAAGAAACGTTTTTTACTTGTAGATGGAGTTTTCATGACATATGGTTGCAAGGAAAATACGACATGCAGAATAAAAGAAATTTAAAGAGCGGTGCAAATTAAGCCGTTTTGAATCAATAGAAAATAGCTCCTAAAAACCACAATTAAAAATAAATTCACTCACATAAAATAAGTATAATTTCTTACCTATAACCCCCTTCAGACAATAATCTAGCCAAGTTTTCCGTTACTAGTTGACCACCTTGAGGTATAGATGATGACGCATTTTCGATGATACAATCTACAAAAGGTGGAATAGAATATTGAAAACACATTTGTTGAAACCAACAAATGAAACAGGAAAGGAACAGAATCTCATCAAAAGATCATCTGCTAGAAATCCCTCAAACTTAACAACAATCTGTAACGAGTAGATTTATTCAAATTTTCGAATATTTGACCTAATCATTCAATAACGTTCTGGTATTTTCTTTTTAGAAGTGCTCGGTTTTAGGAGTGAACGAGTGATGAAAGGGCTTCTTTTCAATGGAACAAACTGGATATAGGATGCTATTTCCATGACAAGTAAACTACATGATATCAGAGATAAAGCAAACGCAATAACTTTTAAGGAAAAAAATTTTTACCTTCTATCACTGGGAATACGTCAATATGGTCACCAATATCCACTGGAAAAGTAAAATAAAGAATTAATATAATTCAATGCAAGGCATGCAAATATCCTTGCAATTGAAAAGCCAATGCTTCCTGCGTGGCATTCAAAATGTATCTCATTGCCTCATAGTTACGTCAACCTACATGCGTCATTCAAATTTATAGGGGCACCCATGCAATTTTATTAATAAACTCAAATTCTTTTGAATACACGTAATAGAGCGGTTTCATTAGATTATTAGAATACAATGCATTCTGGGATAAAAACATAAACAAAGTAGTACTAAACCTACCCACAATTCCAGTTGTGTCTTTGTATGAATACAACGATAGAAGTGCTTGTTGGGCTGAATGAACTGCAGATACACCCAAATGTCCAAATAGATGATCTAATATGCTCTCCTGCGACCAAAATAAAGATAATTTAACATACATACGTTAACATATAACACAAAATTTAACATAATTTCACATATATAACATAATTTGATATATTAGAGAATCTTGCATACATTATATAGTGCATACATTATATAGTGTATACATGGTATATAGTACATAGTTTACCTTATATCACATTACTGCACAAACAATACGTTCAAATTTAATCTCACAGAAAAGTTCAAATATACACGGAGGCATAAGAAGGAAAAGGTCAGCAAACTGAGAGAAAATTTGAAGAAAAATATTCACAAAACTATGACAATAATTAAAATACCTTATCTTTATCCCCAAAATGTCTTTGGCAAATTAGAATTACCTGGAAAACGATTGAAAAGCTTGAGGAATATACATCTAAGCAAACACAACTTCTGAACATAATCTGGTTTCATGAAAGTGCACTTCTTCACAAAATAAGAAAGTATATATTTACTCAATAAAAAACGTTCTTACTGTAGAATTCTGAGGATCTACTCCTAAATCTTTAACCACTTTATCAATAAACCCAGGAATGTATCGAGTCTTGATTGAAAACTAAAAAATGGCAAATAATTAAATTCTGCTTCGACAAAATCATACTAATGATCGAGTAAGAATTTTAAAATTTGATAAAACGCAATTTGATAAAATTTGAAATTCAGCTACCTTTCCTATTGATTAGTAATGAGCATACGATAAACAATGAAAGATTCGAATATTGTAAGAAGTACAATGGGAAAAGTAGAGGCAGAAAAGTTGAGAATGCCAAAGGCAGTTTTATTGTTTAGCTTCAAACATCCTGGAAGTTTTCATAGAGCAAAAAGAATACCATCGAAAAAAAATGCTTCATTTTCGTATTAATGTCAAACACACGAATCACAAAGTTATCTGTGAAATCTGAATGAGTTAAGGAATGACTCAAATAATGAATTAATGAATTAATGAATGAATGAATGATTGAATGAAATGAATGATTGAATCATTGAATGATTGAATGAATCAATGAATGAACGAATGATTGAACGAATGAATGATTGATTGAATGAATAAATGATAGAATGAATGAATTAATTAATTAATAATTGAATTAATGGATGAATGAATGATGAAATGAATGATGGAATGAATGAATGGAGTGAATCAGGCATCAGTGAAGATCTGGTGCACTATGATGATCAAAAAATAAAACACATTCAAGTGTATTACGTAACAAAATGTAATGAGAAGTAATGAAGGCAGAGTAAAACAGAAAGCAATAATCACAGACAGAGTAGATCAAATATACCTTGTCAACCTTTAAAGTAGGTCTAAGTGGAAATATCAGCTTGGAATTCTTTCTAACTTCAGGTTTAAGGGCATCGTACCCACACCTACACATCGATGGATCAGGAAGGCCAGATTCTGTAAATTTTCGCTTTCCACTAGGACAAAAATAAGCATATTATAGCTAAATCTTGACAAATAAAATTTATTTCAAAAAGGCATCAGCTAAGGAAGCAAAATGCATCCATTTTTCAGGTGCACTCAGACAGAACTCAACATATTGTGAAAAATATCAACAAGATCAATCTTCTCCAAGAAAAAACCCATCCAACAAATACATTTTAAAATTTAGAGAGTTAAAGACGAAGCATAGTAAACCTTATGTCCTATAATGAAAATATGAATCAAATGAAAAATAAGCACTATACTCTACTTTTACAACAAAGCCTACTTTAGTTCCTTTTTCACTGCATACACAGCTGGAAACACTACTCGTGGCTGCTCTACAAAAGGAAATAGCACAAGAGAATCAATACTAGCCCAAGAGAATGGAGTGCAAAGTGTTGACCCATCTAAACAATGGAAACAATATAGAGATAAATAAACATTGTTGAGTCTCAATTTGAGTTTATTTTATTTTGAGCAGGCCTTGAATAAGATCGATATTATTATGCTATTGAGTTTCTTTGTTAATTGTTTATTATAAAAGGGGGCCAAGTACAGAAAAGGGTTTGGGGAGGAGTGTTTGAGAACAGGCATAAGATAAGGAGTCCTTAAGTCCATTAGTGTCAGTCAAAGAAAGTGGTGGCGACAACTATGGTCTCACGTAAACATGAGAAAAATTAACAGGAATTGTTTAACTAGAGATTTTACAGCAAAAAAAGGTGAGAATTCTGCAAAAACTACAAACTATGGCTTGAATGAAATCTGAACTGCACAGCACAATCTAAGTAGAAAAGGTTGACTATGATATCCTATACTATGACAATTATTTCATATAAAATTCATTTTATGGATAATTATTTATATATTTAGATATAAATATATATATATGTAATATATATATATGTATATACATATATATATATTATATATATATATATATATATTTATATTTATATATATATATTTATATATATATATATATATATATATATATATATA
>OLMO02000003.1:454493-494962 GCA_900291935.2 Cassiopea xamachana | reverse complement strand
TATATATATATATATATATATATATATATATATATATATATATATATATATATATATATATATATATATATATATATATATATATATATATATGTATGTATAGCCTGTGAATACCTTCACCAACAAATCCTCCTTTTATAGTGTTTGCTCCAAGATCAATGATGATGAAATCTGATCGCTAAATTGTGAAATCAAATATCAGATTTACCGGTTAATCTTCCTAGAAGGCTCTTGACAATTCGCAAGAAACAAATTACTAAACATTTATTATATTCCTATCTGATAGCAATTTTAGTCTGCGTGCCAAAAATTGGCTTACTTGCACAGGTAAGAGAAATAAGGATATAAAAATTGGAAGGAACAAAAGGGAGCTACACAAAAGAGACAACAGATACTTACCATTGGGTTTTCAAGCTGTGATGGTACCTTCACTGGTGCCGTGACGGGGGTTGATATTGCCGATTCACGCTTGATCATGCGATACCAATCGTTCGACTCATTCGATGAAGAACATTTTATGGTGAGGAGATTTCCAGTATTCTGTAAATTAATTTAAAGTAAATTTAACGATAGAAATTATGCAAGTGCTAATGGGAAATTCAAACAATATAAAAGTTTGATGTCGTAAGAGCCATAATTATAGCCATATGAGTTAATAGCTTTGCTGTTTGTGACAACAAACAGGACTTTCTGAAGTATCGCCATAACTGCACAGTGAAAAAAGGGCTCAAAGAGGAGAAAAACTATAACTAAGGTGGGTAAAACTAATAATTTTCCAAATAAAGAAGAAGACTAGTAAGAGATTAAGGCAAAAAAATAATTCAAACAACCATAAAGAAATAGTAGTTAAAATGATCCTTTGACTTTAATTTCATGCTTAAAAATCAAAATTTCATCCTTTTCCAATGATAACCAACTATGAAATGGTTTAATGATACGATGAACTGTATATTGGTTCAAAAACTTGTACGAAATATCTAACAAATTGGAGAAACAATAAAGCAAGAAAGTTAACGTAAAATACTAGATAGATTTAGTGGAATATGACACAAAACTTTATGAATACCTGGGCAACAACTTGTATCTCTCTTTCATTAACAACTTTTAGCTTAAAAGAAAGTTAAATTCCATTCAATAACTTTCATTTAAAAACACAGAATGCCCACCAAAACATGACAAACTTTGGCCATCAGTGACCATAGCACAATTTTTAAAGACATTTACAATTAAAATTAAGTCTTAAAAATATTACCAATAACTGTAAAAATCTCATGTCCACAGTGGGTACAACATAAGAAAAAAAATTGAAAAGATAAAAATTAAAAAATAATGGAAATAGAGCAGGAATAAGCACAAAAAAGAACTGACATCACTTCCGGTAAGGAGAATTGATCCCAGTGGTTTTGCAGCTAAATGGTCCTGAAAACGAGTGAAGAATCATTGTTAAAAGTGTAAAACTTTCCAGATGTGAAATTTAAGAGAAGAGAATAAGTCAAAGGTGAGATTGAATTTAACAATATACTGGGAATTGATTTAATCTAGCATTATCTCTAAGAGACAATATCTTATCGAGTTTAATTCCTCTCTGAGGCCTAAATAAGCCAAACGGAAATAACTTTAACAGACTAGGAATTCTGATAAAATCTAAAGGAAATGTTATGAATAATGGCCGAAACAAAGAACTCTTGATACTCCAATGAAAACAAAGGCACGTGACATGGGCACTCAAATCATAGCCCCCCTCGAAGTTTCATTACGATTGCGCGGATTGTAAATCAGATGATTAAAAATCCATTTGATGATGAACTGTAAGAAAATACTTTTAAATAGTTTCACGATGCTCAGAGAAAACGGGCAAATTATGAATAAGAAAAAGAGATGAACAATTACATTACAATAAAAGTGATTGATAGATGCTTACCTGAAAGTAATGAATTTTCCCTAGCGATATTCTAAAGTATCTCTTTTTCCAACCTTTCAGAAGAGTTGGCTACAACAAAGCAACAGAAAACATAACCCCCAATGAATTCACATCATTATCACCATTTTCGCTGCAAAACTAACAAAATCGAGCCAGTAATCCAGCCCGCGATCCAGCAGTAATGAAAAGAAAAGACTTCAAGAGATTACCTTTGACTGATTAACTGGTAATTTTTCAAGATATCCTTCGAGTTTACTATTTCCTCGCTCATTACTTTTCTCTTGTGTCTAAAGGAAAAACAAAATTAAAGATAACCTTCAAGATTACCATGGATTACATTCTGATAATTCAAATTATCAATCGATTCATTGGATGCTGTCATCCAAAATCACAGTGTCTACATTTACTCTATTAACCCACAAGTGTTATATCTATCAGTATACTCTTTGAAGCAGCCTGGGAGGAAATCAAATGCCGTAAATCCTTGAATAAGCCCCCCTGGGAGCTTATGCATTTTTTCGGTTTTTGCATGGGGGCTTATTCGAGGGGGGCTTTAAAATTTTTCTGGTAGTTTGTCATATTTCATTTGAAATTTTTCAACCAATAAGCTGATGCCACAAATACAAGCAAGTGTTTTCTAAAGGACTGATATTTTTCGTTGATTAACTGCTGCTTTTTCTTTTGTACAGTCAAATGTTTGGGTGGGAGCTTATTAACAATTTGAAGCTCTAGGGTGGGGGTTTATTTGGGGTGGGTGATTCGAGGATTTACAGTACTTGCTTAAGACGTAAAGAATAGTTTACGGAGGAAAACAAAATGATTCAATTCACAAAATGATGACTAAATACAGACCTCTTTCTTTTCGAAGCTGATGGCCTCTGGTCTTCTAATATCAGCAAGGAGATCTTCTAATAAAGGTGTCTGAAAAGACGAGAAACAATTTTGCTCATCTAAAAGACATCAAACAAGAACTGTCTACAACTCGTGTAAAACTTTAGTTATCAAGGATAATTAAATAGCAGAGTTGACCTGTGGTGATGCAAACTTTCTGAATCCAAAACGAAATCTCTGTAATTGCAGATCAATCTCATGCTACACCATTGAAGCCTAAACCAGAGGCGGATTTATCGGAGGATATTGGTGTGTGACCTCCACCCTCAACAAAATATTCGGTACACAAAAGAGGAACCCGCCCAACAGAAACAGGACAAAACAAAATAAATGAAATCTTCCAGTATGTCTTTTAAAACAGACGTGTCCAACCTACGGCCCGTGGGCCAAATGCAGTCCGCCATCCAGTTCTTATTGACCCGCATAAAATTCTGAAAATGTAGCTGTGTATCAAATATGTCTCTATATTGTCACTTTTTGCAAGTGTTGAAGAAATGTATTTAAATGATAAGTCCAAAGCACAGCATCACTGCTACCATTGAAGGTAATGCTATGACACCACATACGTAGGCGAGCTAGAAATCCACACATTATTATTGTATCACAGTGCTAACTATCATGTGTGGCTTGGCCCGTTGCGTATCGTTCTGTATTTGGCCCTTGCTGGAAAAACTTTGGACACCATTATTTTAAAAGACACATGTAAAAGAGAATGATATTTAGTAAATAATGTTGAAAGGTAACGGAAGGACGTATGGGTAATATCTAACAACAACAATTCAACAAAACGAACAACAACTTAAACAAGGGGGCTCTGCCCCCTGAGCCCCCTAGAAATCACCCCTAGCCTTGAACCCAGGACCATGTTGGTCTGAGTCGAGTGCATTAAACTGCCTAAAATGAGTTACTATGAGTTACCTATATTAATAATGACGGGATGTCAATTTTTGGCAAACAGAAACACTTAGCTTTGAAAGTTGTGATTTTCTTAAGATTTTCTTTAGATTTTGGCCATTTGAGCATCATTTTCTTACAAATCTGTTGTCTTAAAAAAAGCGTTTTTACACGTCTTACCGGGTCCCAGTCAACAACACTTTCATCTTCTTTTTGGTTCAACAGAATCTGATCATTAATTTGCGGAGAACAGTCTTGGGGCTGATCTGCCAAGGCCATAACAGGCGAATCTTCTTCCGTATTTGATAAGGTTTCCTGGTACGTCTTTTCTACCAACGTCTTTTCCTTCTCTTCTCGAGTTTCAGGTTGCGTGCCCCCAAGGTCAGAAGCTCTTTTACTTTCGTTTTTTTCTAAAATAGTTTCAGCTTGTTTGCCTTGGTATTCTTCGGCTTGACTTTCCTCATTTCTATTACTAGCTTCTTCAGGCGAAACTACTAATTCGTCTTTGTTTTCACTTCCTTCATCACTTCGTACCTCATCAAATTGACATGGCTCGTGGTCCACTGTTTTTGTTTCGGAGTTCAATCTCTGCTGCAAACAAAATATAATTAAGGATAAATCCCACCAGTAACCAGATATCCTACATTATACCATTCATTTTGGCAACTGCTAAAAAGTCTTAGTATTTATAGAACAACGGGTTATGTCCGTATGCAGCGTTTTAGAGACATGAAAATGATGCTGACATGATATCAAATAAACTATTGTCAAATTCCATGGTTAGGAGGAAGCAAAATAACTTCAACTTGAAAATGAAAGAATGTGAATGCTCTTACGTAATCCTACCGATGACAAATGTACTCCCGGACACTAGTACTCCCGGACACTAGTAGACTGGGTTTTGTTCGCCTTTATCTCCTTGCACGTTGAAATATAAATATTCCTCAAAGGGAACCAGCCCGGTTGCCTGAGTAAACAAGCCTTCGAAAAACGCTTACCGACAACGCACTACCGGTAATTCAATATTCGAGGGGAGAAATGTTTGCTAAAGCAGGATTCTCAATTAAGCAATGAGACTATGCAATTCGACCAGTCTGTTTTTGTATTGCTTGGGGCTAATGGACTAAGAGCTATTATATTTTATATGAAAATAACATAAGATAAGATAATAAACATGGTATTCAAATTATAGTAAACTAAACTACTGCGCCAGCGAAAACTTCGACATGAATTGATCATGTTCCCCAGATTGTAGCCTACAGAGCCTTCGCTGGCATACGGCTAATCTTTGTTCCTAATATCATCATTTGTAGAAAATCAGTTATATCGTTTGAAAAGTAGTCTATATACAAATTTCAATACTGACAAAGTGATATAGAGAAAATCAAATTAATAGCTTATACCGCGATTCAATTGTACATTTTGCATTGAATGAGCCCGAACAGTCTCGATAGATCCTGAAAACTGTCGCTTTCTGCACAAAAGTCAAGGCAAATAAGCTAAGATTCTTCGCATAGTATAAAGATTGCAGTGGCTCTAGGCCATAGTTCTCCTAAATACCATATCAACAATATACAAAGGCCTTCAAATCTGAGTTCCGGGTTATCAAACTGCAACCCAACGTTGGGCAACCCAGAATTACAGGCCTACCGCAACACAGGTATCGATCCATGGAAAAGAAGATGAATAAAGAAGACCATGAACAACAAAATTCCTCTAAGATCTTGGTATTTACCTTGGGAAACTCGCCGATTTGCAACACGAAGTTAGCAGTACAATCCAAGCAAGTACCGAAACACGGCAATCTGAATAAAAGAATACATCTACGGGGAGCTCTACATATGCCCTGGGAATCTCCTAAGCAAATTGTTTCCGGATTCCAGTTGATTGGCTAAGGTTCAGTTAGATTCATTTGGAAATATAAAGATTCTATATTTAACGCTTCACGAGCAGATTAACATAGATAAAGCTAGATTTTTTAGTATTTGTTGAAATGGTAAAAGTTATTTAAAGATTTGCTTTCTTGCGTTACATTTGAACTTCTACAGAACATCTTGGAGAATACAGGAAAAGAGTCAAACATGTAGGAACTCATGAGATAAATTTGGACTTTATCATTATAAGTCATTATCATACTATTTGTTGTTATGATTATATTGATGCTTTAAAGTATAATTACAAACATTCATTAATACATTTTGATACTAATAAACTATCATATTTCTATATGGATATAATTCTAAATATGTTTCTTTTTAAGTGGTTAGAAAGGCACCACTGCGAAACTTTTTAAATACTCAGCACAACCACTACAACGCACAGCTACTAACATTTGAGTGAAGCTATAATTCTCCCTATAAAATAAATTTACTTCAAAATAAGAAATTGTATGTATTTACTTTCTAACAAGGCATGGTTAGATAATTATTTAATGATTTTTTAGCTAAAAAATAAGTTTCACTCAACATAGTTTATATTTTATCAAACAAAATAACTACTTACAGGAATATTAATAATTCATTTAATACAGATGTACTCTCAAGTGCCAAATAAATGGGGGTTCTTATAAACAGGGGGGTTGGAAAAAATTCTAAAATTTGATAAACAGGAGGGTCAAAATAAATGGGGGGGGTTGGAAGTTGAGAAGTAGCTTTAAATGATTATAAAACCATGGAAGGAACAAAAACAGATTGTCATAAAGCATATAGCTAAAATATATACAGAAGCACTCTATTTTGCCTTGAATATTGGGCTTGAATAGTACTAACAAAGAAATGGAATGAAATCATGGGCTCGTAAAAAAGTAAATTTCCTAAAAATTAATAAACAGGGGGTCCTAATAAGGTCTGGGGGGTTGGAAAAAAATTGAAAAATTAATAAGCAGGGGATGTTTATTTGGCACCTGAGAGTAATGGGGCAGAAACAAACTTAACAACTCTTTTCACAAAGGATGTCCATTGACTACTTTGAAGATAAAATCCAGCTTAGCACAAAAACTTCATATTTGCATTATACGTCATCCTGTACATTTTGGAAGATGCAACAAGCTGCCAAAGCAAATAAAATAATATTGGAAATGTGCTGCATACAACAAAAGAAAATATTCCAAAATTTTGATACTCACTGGCATGGTCCAGTTAATTTCATGATCACCTGGTGGTTCCCACTCCTCATCACTTTCATCCATTATATCTAGTACTTCTCTCTTGACCAATGACACCAATACATCCTTGCTAGCATTCCCATCATATTGAACACCATTATAATATAGAAGAGCCTCAAATAAGGAAATTAACAAAAAAATTTATGATTATATCTTTCAATCTATTACAAAACATACTAACAAAAAATTTCATGGACAATTTGATGATCTTTAATAAACAAAACTTTAATTACTTATAGTAGTCATAGCAACTGAAAGAGGCCCAATGGCCCATTTACAAAATATAAGTAGATGGATAAATCTATGGAGGAGAGTTCTGCCATAATGCTGTTTTAAAAATCAATGCATTAAATATGCCAGAACTTTTTTTGAATGACAATATTTTCCTGAATATCAAATAACTGAGTGCAACTCCCAAACATACTTGGAGCTCTGCAAAACTCAAACTTCCAATGTCTTCATATGCTGCAATATCTTCAGTCCTATCTACATGATCACCATCTTTTTCCTTGAGCAGGCCAACACTAACTGTCCTTGTGTGATGTTTGGAGAGCTCAGCTTTCTGAAATGAAATTGAGAATCAAATCAATGCACTTCACATGACCTTTGCAAGTTTTGTCATATTTGTATGGAGACCAAAAATCAAGTATCATTTTTATTCCACAATCAAATTAGCTACAAAAATGCATGGGCAAATACAAAAGATAAAATTGCATGATTACAGAATTGCAGAGAAAACCAAAGCTGTATTTTACCAGGGGCTACTCTGAATGGTGCTTGAAGATGCAAATACAAGATATTAATGTATCAAGCTATATATCCATATTGTTTATAAAGCTTGATCAAAACTGCTTTAATAAAACCACATTTACCCTGAAACCCACTTGACATATTGCATCAAAAGACTAACAAATGATGCTTACCCTCAAAAAACACTTTATCAACTTTTGTCTCAGCTGAGAAAGATTTGAATCCCCTCTACAAGACAAACAGAGAGCATAAGTAATCCAAATGCAAAATATTCAATATCTCAGAGCACATTTTCAGTAAAAGTTGCTTAATGCAAATTTCCATAATTTTGAAAGTGTTGCAGATCTTTTAATGATAAAAAAGGGTACAATTTAATATCTTTAAAGATTCATGGTAATTCACATACATCTTAGCATCCTCATCTAATTTATACACCAATTGAATTTGCTCCTCAAAGTAGAAAATTGCCATGTCAATATCCTGTTGTAAAGAGAAGAGCAAATCTGTTTAATGGGTAATAGCATAGTTAACTTTCTTGTAAGCAAATATGTTTTCTAAAATCTAAAATGATATACCAAACTCTGACTTATATAATATCCACAGAGTAAGATACATAAAACAAGTAACCTGAATAAGTATAAATGAGCAAGAATATTTAATAAAGTTCAAAGCCATGTCAATATTTTGAAAAAATTGTGGCAACCACTAAGGCCATATCTCTTACATACTGATGGTGAAAATTTACAAAGGTTTATTTCACTTACCACAGTTCCCATAGTCTTGATCTTGTCATCAAATTCTGCAATAGAGCATGTCACCAGCAAATGAAGATTCTGAGCTCCTCCAGCCTTAGTCCCTTCCAAAAGCAAAACAATTGAACATTATGCCTATATGTATGACTAATAATATAAATATGAATTGTATAGTCTGCATGGCATAATTTCAAAAAAAGTTCAAATATACCCACCTTGGTAATCTCTTGCTAGATTTGTGGTACTAGGATCTGACAGGCAATTGTCAAGATTTTCTGATAATCGCCCAAGGTCTTTTTGAATGCTCTGTATAAGAAAGAATGCGATAAGAAATGGTTACTGGACTAAAGGAATTGGAAAAACAGGGTGGATATCTCGCTAAGGGTTGCCGCCAAATCAATGTCAATGTCCAAAAACAGAACACCTATAGCCAGGGGCGTGCTGAAGAAGGGGGCGTGTAGAGTGCACATACCCTCCCCCAACGTTTTTTCGAAGCCGTCGGTAATAATTTGGCTTGTCGGCAAACGCTGGTGTTGTGATTATCGTTTATCGTGACATTTTGGAGATTTACTAGTCTCTCGGTAAATCCCTTCTGCCACACCCACCACTCAAAACTCCTTTAACATGCCATTGCCTATAGAAGATCAGTAGCTGGAGGAATAACTTGGGGGAGGGGAGAAAATTCATGTCTGATTATTATGACAGTACAGGATACAAGGCTTATGCACTACAAAGAATACAGCCTGAGACATAGGATCAAGTCACTTGACAAGTGAAAGTCAGAACTATCGCCATTGCTAACTTTGTGCAGGCCAGGCAAATTAAGATGTCATTGGCAACAAAAATAATAAGTTCACTGCAAATCCTGGACAGATCCAAAATAGGAAGTTAATTGTCTCTTATTGTATGGTATGTTCGATAGAATTGAAAAAGAGCTGACAACCTCCCCTACTTGGATGAAACAAAGTCCCAAAGAAAAACAAGCCGAGAGAAAAGTAGAAGATAAACCTCAAATTCTCTGTAGTAAGTACCAATAGAATACGTTCTTTCCTCATCCGCCATCTTGTTGAATTGATTTCCTATCTTTGATTTTGTTTCCTTCTTTTGTGATTATTTTCTTTCGATTCTCGAATTCAGCTTTCAATTAGCGTTCTGAAACCTCGCCTTCATATAGAGGTCTGTAAACATTTGGCCAATGCTCATTGAGAGCTTAACTTCATGAAAGCAATTCCTCCCAGTGCGATTGCATTACTAAACAAAGAGAAAAGGGGGTGAAAACAGAGGAACGGAGCCCCCTTGTTAAAATTCTTGTCATGAATGTCCTCACTGCTGCAAGGCTATTGACATATTTCTAGATGTTGGCAGCTTATATCAGAATTAGACTAAAGTATCATATCCCATATCTTTACAAATATGGGTATGGCTTCAAATAGGCCACGCCCACTTCATGACATTACTCTAGAGCCCCCTTGATAACATTTTGTGAAATACCCTTTCGTAAACATCAGTAATGTTACATCACCGTTATCTGGATGACAGGTGCTATGAGAACTGTTTACGAGAAAAGCTCCGAACTCCTTCGCAGTCACGTTTCATTACCTATACATACGATTTTCTTGCTTTTCTTGGGTAGAGAGCTTGACGAAGTAATTGCTCAACCTAAGTGAGGCCATCCAGAGAATTCCACGGCTATGCAATCCTAATTTTCGTATGGGTAGCAAACGCTACATTTTGAGAGCAAACCATAAAATTCGCAAGCAGTTCACATGCTGTTTACAGTTTCGAAATCTATTGAAGAATGAGCTGTAAAATGCTTGTAAACCTTATAAAAACCTTATTTTTTAAATCCATAAATCGCTAGACAGGAATGTACAAACACAAAAAGCAAAAAGTATTTGAACCAGGGACGTGGCTGCTGAGTTACGAGGTGTTACAGTCGCAAAATTTGGCGGTTTGCGCCATCTTTCGTGGCACAGTACCTCGGAGCTGGGAGACTCGGTCAAACCCAGATTTGGCATCATAGTGGAAATCCCCAGATTGGACTGGCCAGATTCCCATACAAAGCACTATATAGGTTGCCTAAGAAAATTGCTTGAAAGTGCTAGCAAAGTGCATCCTATTTACGAATGGAGGCATCCATGATAAGTACTTGTATATTGCGTTGCACATGGTGTCATGTTCAAATGATAAACCTCATGGAAGCAGTCATGATGACCTTAGCGAGCTGTATATTTTAACTCACAATCATTTTCACGGGCGGATCCAAGGGGAGTGAGGAGGCCATGGCCACCCAAGCGTAAATGTTTCCTATAGTAAACAATAGTGTTTAGACATTTTTCACATGAAAAGACAATTAAGGCGCCTGTAATAATGCTGATTTTATGGCTCTAAGTAATGGGAGGAATACGCGCAGCGCAATGCTTTCCGCATATAGTAAGTCGCCGTGCGCCATGCAATAAATGTTTATCTACGCTCTATAGTTTGTTTGGTTATTTCTAGTTAAGAGTGTAGTTAGGCCAAGGAGTATCCGGCAACATATTGCCATTCCGCATTTTACATAAGCTCTATAGGATACAAAGAACCCGTAATAACGACTGTGCATGATGCAGCATTCTATTCTATTGTTTTATGGATTAAGGATTATCTACCCTTGCGTCATATACGACAACATTAGGCGTTCTAGAAAGAACTAGCATTACCCTTCTATTATAATTTATGCTGAGTAACGATTACTCTAAGTCGGGCAAAAATGCTGACACATCCTGCCTCAGTATTCCTAGTATATATATAATACACCCCTAGTAGTTTAGAGTAGAGTTGTAAAACTGTAGGTGCTTGTAAAAGACCTTAGTAGTGTGGTTAAAGTACATATACAAGAGAGAGGAAACACATTTGAGTCATTTCTTTGTGTCCATCCTGCCGACAAACAAACGCGATCTGGGAGCAGATCACACCCCCCAAAAGTGCAGCTCTGGATCCACCCTTGATCATGTTGTACTGTATATAGCTGTTGTGAATTCGAGCATAGAACCAACTTGCGAAAATACGTACATAATCAACTTGCCGATTTGTGCTGAATAATATACATTCTGTGGTTTTTTGAATATGGATACAACACTATTGCATTCAACGTGGTTGATAATTTTACCAGAGTTTATTACAATGTTAAGGCATAATTAGATTTTGATTGTATGGGCAGAGGCTGCATTTCGCCATGCGCATTGGCTTACGAAGCGATGTGTGCAAGTAAATGAGTTTTCAAGTGTGATTATTCTTTTAATTAACAGTTTGGAATGCTCTATACTGTGATTAACATTTAATTGTTTTAATAGGTAATGTGGAAAGATTCTGTAACGAGATATTTCCAGTTTTGAATGTAGCAACCAATGAATCGTGCTACAAGCAAGAATTATCCAGTAAAGAACTATTATTAGTTAAAAGTCAAGAGAATTTGTTTTTATTCCAGCCTGTGCTCGTTGCATCGTGGCATTTTTGAAGTAAACAATATTGTTGGGAGGAGAGAAGATAACTGGTTAGTTCTACTTCAACAATTACAGATTTGCGCCTACTCAAAATGTTATTCTTCAAATGTACATGAACTTATCGAAAATGATAAAGTAGCTGGCTATTTTGATACATTTACGACAAGATCAGCTAAGTAGTAGTAGCTTGCTCGGCCTTCAAATGTGATGCTTCGCAGGTCTTCCATAGGGAAGCATAGAAGAAATGCAGCCAGTCTTTCTCTTTCATGGAATTGAAAAGTAGTGGTCAAATTAATATAGATGTTTAGCGATTCATTCCAAAAGAAAAATGTGCTAAATTATAGGTTCCCATAGCAGGCAATTATATCAAACACCAAATTAGTTTCACCAAGCCATTTTAAGCTTGTGTTTTGAAATTCATAGTATGCATATTGCTAAACTTGTAATAAACATTAATTAAATTACAATAGAATTTGGCGATATTTAGCGAATTCATGTCATCGTACTTTCAAATTGCACTTCAATTGCTGTAATTAACTTAAAAATTATCATTTTGTCCTTCTTTAATTATTAACTTCATGTTCGGATTTTTGCCATGGGAAAATGAAGCTTTAACACCATCAGAAGGTTGCATTGTATAAAACGTAGTCCAGAGTGCTAAACGCATGGAAACAATCCAGCTTATGTATTATGTCAGTGCTATACAGCACTTCAATCGCCTCGTATTGCTCTTCTATGGCACATCTTTTTTCCTCTTCTATCGCACATCTTTTTTGCTTTTCTGTGGTACAGCATTTTAAAAAATAATTTCATTTATATGCTGTTTCTTTACTGAAAGCTGAAAGGGTTCCATTTCTTGTTATTGTTATCAACTATATTTCCATGATATAGTAGCAACCGAAGGCGATCTTGAAAGATGACTAGATTGACATATGTCTATCTTAAAAGATTTTGCTGGTTGGAAAGGGAAGTCTTGCTATAATTTGATGTCACCAGATAGATTACAATTTGGCCTTGGTTCACTTTATTATAAACATAAACTATTCAAGAAATGGTATTCGTTGCAATTGCGCTGATAACTGGGCCCACGTACTTTCCCATGCTAATTCGCTCACACTGTTTTTACTTTCTATTGTCCTTAAATTCCCTTAAGAATGCTAACTTCCACGTAATTGGTGCAATAGAACATTAAATGATCGCAAATCGAAATGCTGTCTGAAAGGAAATTGACGGTCACTTTAATGACTACTTTCTAATTATTGGTTTTAAAAGCTCTCATATAAACCCACGATAGTATTTCCTATTTTGCGTTTAATAATTAAGCACGCTGTTTTTTATGCAAAATTTCTGGGACAGGTGCCACATATATGCTAATTGCTAAAAGTCAAGTCTTTCAATGCTGTTTTACTACAACTTTGAGGTGTGAACTTTGTGGATTAGCATACTGGCAATTTAAAATCTGATGAGCCATAACCAAAGTTTTCAGGTGAAAAATTCTCAATATTTTGCTGTTTATAACCAGCACTACTTCGGAAAGCTGTTTAAAATCACCAGCTAATTCGTTCAAGCATTTGGTATGTATTTGTGAATTACACCTGATAAATGAGATGAATTAGGAGAGGAAGGTTTGAATATAATATAATGAAGCATTTTTAGTTTCCATCAGTCTGGTAAAGAAAACATTTAGAATTTTGACAATGATTCGTTTACTTTATTTTGATAATTTGATCTCTTCTAGACATGTCTCAAAAGGTGAATAACGTAAAGCCAACTAACATAACAAATGTGTTGGATAGAAAAGGTGCACCCAATCGAGACAACGACCTCTTGCTATACATTCTTATTGTTGTCAGTGCTTCTATTCTGTTATTACTAATACCATTGGTGAATTATTCAGTGCAGTGCTGCAAAAGAAAAGCACGACGGAGGAGGAGAAGATCGCAAGCTGAAAAAGCACAAGGTAAGAACATTCTGCTTTGTCGCTGTTGTTGAGAATAAATTGCGGCTGTTGATGACATTCTGCTCTTGAAAATTTTCTGCAAAATTAATAGTACATCAATTGGCACGTTCTAAGTATCAAAAGAAATTTCGTAATTTTAAGTTCAATTTATTTGGAGAACATCCCCAGCAAATAGAAGGGGTACCAACACATTCTGAATGTGTCATTTATGTGTGGAAATCTACTTAAAATAGTCCATAATGTTCCCCTACTTTGCAGCAAGAAGAATGGCTGAGAGAGACATACTGGAGAAAATGATGCAAGAAAATCAAAAGGATGGTACGAACAGGCCTACATTTGTGATAAGTAATGTCACAGAAGTTCTAGAAATACCTCCAAGGGTAATTGTACACTTTCTCTATGCTTTCTTAATACATACACAAATGCATTCAGAGAGCTGTTGAATATCTGTTGCACATTTTTCATGCCTTAGAGTACAAAATCTTTAATCAGTATGAAATCAGACTGTTTTATCAATCCTGCTTGTCAAAAATGAAAATAAAATAATGCCCGAGCTGCTTGCTTGTTTTCTAGCTGCAAAGCATGATTGCTTTGCACGATGGCTTTGCAAATTTAAAATGAGCTTACAATGATCAGGACACGATGCCAAACATTTTCCAGAAAAAGATTTTGTTTTCATTGGTTAATCAAGCATTATTTCCTATGTCATGACTAAGAGGAGAGCGAAGGCGTATAATTTTGACGTAGAATTTTTATTTCATAGCAATAAAAATGAGTCATATTTAGCCCAGATAGCAGACACATTGCAGTAGCAACCCATAAATGATGAAGTCAAATCTATAAATAACACGATTTCATCTATAATTAGAACTTAATGCTTGTAGGGAGGAGAATTTAATTTCTATTTCCCCATACGCCTGCGAAGTGCTTCCTCAAACCCAGCGACGATGAGCATACACGCACATAAAAGCCAAATTCAAGTAGTTGCAAAGTCGTTACAGAAACAAAAGGAAATACGTAGTGTAATGGCATTGTATGCAATTCCGCATACATTAGTGATTGCTGGCATCTAACGATGTTAACAGTATTGTGAAACGTGAGCTCTAGAATAAATGCATAGCTAAATTCAGACATTTAATTTGAACTTTGTGATTTTTCTAACACAGTAACATATTAAACGTATGTACAGTACTTTTATACTTAAGGATGAGTTTTAAGTACTGTGCATTGCAGTTTTACCTCGAATCCTATGCTACAATCAGAACGTCACGCAAAAAACCATAACACTGCTTTGCTTCAAAAGAATTAATTTTCAATACACTTTTTGCTTATATCAAAGACCATTCCCCGGGTACGATTTTTGATTTAAGCCCAGGCTGTGAAATTTTATCAGAACAATCTAAAACACTAGAATCGAGAGGACGTTTTTGGAGGTCAATTTTACGGTGCCAGACTTCATGATTGTAATAAGTCGATTCAATCTATGTGAAGTGTTTGATGCCCTTGGCTATTCCCAAGCCAATCGTGGGAGCAGATAAAAACAGCAAGCATCACGTAAAATCTGAACCTAGGGCTAGGCCTAACTTCCACATGTCAAAATAATTGTGACTAAATTTTTCTAGAGTCCAATCTTTCATTCTCCATCCTCAACTGGTTCGTCTGAATCTCATCGAAGTAGCCCATTTCATACGCAAAGTACATCTTCAGAGGAAAAAATGATGACTACACAATATGGCCTAAGTGGGCTTGTCAGTGAACGCGGATTGATCAATAAAGGCTATCATTCGAGCAATACTGTGCTATCATTTCCAATGCGAAAAGCGACTTCAGACACGTTTCTACCGAGAGATCCTACATTAATGCAGAGTGCAAGACGTACGTATACTGGGATACATTAAACTGCTCTGTACATTATATTTTGTGTCAAGTATATTATATTGCATGAAGTAAAAGGTAATATTGGAAAATTGGCATAATATTCATTACAGTAATGACATTTAATGCTAGACAATGCTCGTCATATCGCGTTATATCATTTTTATCATGTCATGTAATGTTGATATCGTGTTATGTTACATCATGTCATGTCGTGTTGCATGTTATGTCATGTCACATGCTACATAATCGAGGAGCATCAAGTTGAAAACATATATATTCTTTTACACCACTCAGTTGCTTTACGGGGATTTGCAATTGTGTATGTAGCACGTTATAGTTAATACTTGGATTATTCAATCACATATCAGAAACTTTTGCTCCAAGGTCGATATTCGGAAGATTTGGTAGAAAAAGACGAGCCCTCAGCATTTCATGCGAGACAACCACTCACATTACCCAAAAAAAATGATAGAATGGCTAAAGATTCCGCTGCAAAAGAGCAGGAACTAAAAAAGAAATTGGAGCAAAAAGATCAAAGTGAAAAGACAAGAAAAACAAGTGATCAGGTATCGAACAAAGAAAACGAGCGAAAGGTAAGTAATTCGACGCAAAAGTATTCCGATGAGAATGCAACAAGACGAGAGAGCGAAACATCAACGAAGTCGAATCATCCAATGGATGGCAAAATTTCACCTTTGAATTCAGAATGTAAAGAAGACGAGAAATCTGACAGTCATGCATCTGAAAGTGAAGGATATTATGATGACATAATCAATGATAGTTATGTGAAGGAGGATGAGAATGACACATTGAACAACGGTGATGACCCAATCTATGATGTCGTTGATAGCCCTTATTGCAGCGATCAAGAGCACATCTACAGCAACGTTGATGAACTGTCTGAGACTGAAAGTCATATATACTGGAATGTGGATTCACTTTACGAGAATTCAAGAGAAACAAATGACGAAGGAAGTGAAGGAGATGACTATGAGAATTTAGACTTTTTGTACCGAAACTGTGATGCAGATGAAAGCGATACAAGCAGCGTCTCTTATGAAAATTTGGATTTCTTAGATAGTAATGAAAATAGAGAAGAGAAACTGACGCTCGAAGAGGAAGAAGAACCACCTCTGATTATACCTAGGCGCATACCAATCCCTTATGAAAAAAATACAAAAGAAAGTACAAAATTGACCAATGATAAAATCCCAAAAACTGCATAGTGTTTTAAAGCTATATAGGCTGGGCCTCAATGTGTATGATAAAAGAATTTTTGATGTTCTTGTTGTTATTATTGTAATTTTTGTTCAAAGTAATGTAGCGATATTTGCACGTGGTAAGGACTTATATTTAAATTAGATATCATTTTATTGCCTATTTTAGGTATATATCCAGCCATTCAATAGTTAGTACTTTGTATGTGACAGTTAGGTCATGCAATTAAGTTATATAGGAGAGCAGACGTCGCAGACGTTTCAAGAGCAGTTTTTGGCTCTGCCACCGAAAAGGAGAGTATTTTTATAGCCGGATTCTATGATTTCATTCGCAAATACTCAGAAGTTTTCGAAAAAGATATGAGCTCAAAGACTTTAAGTGTGAAGGTGCATTCAAATGAAGGCATTTCAAGACCCTTTCCATTGTGATACACTCTTTGCAAAGAATGTACTTGTATATTCTGATGTGTTGAATAAATGATATCATTGTTCCATATTTGTTTCGCAAAGATTTTTACGCTGAAATTGCATTTAAATCACTTATAGCTTCAAGATATACTTAAGAGCTAAGTGCAGGTAAGGTCAATCATTAGTAAATACCAGAAACAAGTATTTGGAAACATTTCTTGTTTTTCCAAGGGTAATTTGCAGATTCTTCCCGCGTTCAAGCGGGCCTCTTAGATACTTATTTCTGCTAAGAAGGAGACTCAGCATCTCATTTGCAGCATCTCTTGAAACAATATAATTGTAAAGAAAGAATGTAAATAGTAGCAATAATCATGAAACTACGAATTTATACAAAAGGATAATATTTACATTGTTCTGTTATCTTCTTAGTCTTATAAATACGAATGTTTAGAATAGCATGAGCGTATTTTAGCATCTCTGCTGTCTTCCTACGCTGCCACTTCAACAAATAGTAAACTGCAATATTTTTTATCATTACTTAGATTTTTTAGCCTGAATTGGCATTGCTAAAGCTAACTATACAATTAATGTGCCAAGAAAAATCAAAAAATATAATAATTTTAAGGATGATGCTGTACATTGAAGTTATCTACAAAGCCTTTCTGTGATATGGAATCTGCACGTCGTCACCAGATCATCAGTTTGGGAGACTTGATTTCAAAAAAAGCTGTAAGCCCCAGAATTGGAATGTGGCATGCAACATAGAGATATGAAAATTAGCACTTCCAATTGCTTTGCATCAATTTTGATGAATTCTTGCTAAGCGCATGACTCTTAGTTATACGTATCAAGGATGGAATGGCTCGTATAGCATGTATAATGGTTCAGAATTTTTGTCATTTCCATGTTTGGCATTTGCAGCATCTCTTGAAACCACGTCAGGCTCATCATAAATAACATCCACACATTCCTCACCTGAATATGGTTCCGAGTAAATGGCGAGTGAATCTTGTAGCCATATTTTGTCATTGTTATGTACTTCTTTGTCATCACTAGTGCAAGACTTTATCTTTGGTTTCCTTTCACCAAAACAGTCTTTTGAATCAACACCATCAGCATTCACCGCAGCATTTTGTCCCCTCGTGTCTGCAACAAAAGTTTTGTTCTGTTCACTAAAACATCCCTAGTTACTTTCAATTCTCTTTGTCTGCAGCCATGTTTTAAAAGTATAAAATTTTAATAGCTGAAGTTCAAATATTAATTAAGTATGGGAGGGGTCATTCAATTACTACGTACGCACCAAAATGGCAAAAATTTGAACCCTCTTCCTCCCATCCTACGCACATGTACGCTTGCTATGACCCCCCCCATTGCGTGCATACTCTTACCCATCTGACCCCCCAAACGGGACTGTTTTTAAACTACCCAATCAATAATTCCATAGAGAAAAACACTGTAAAGCCTTTTACAGACGGGAAAATAATCATAGCAAACGCTATGTAAAACAGTAATGAAAGTCGTTGCCAAAGACAACACAGAATGATAAAAATACCTTGCATATGAAAAATCACAAAATAAAATGGGACTTTGGTATGTACGTACTCAGATGTGTCAACCCCCTTTCCCCTTTGTACGCATGGTGTACGCTTTTGCTCGACCCCCCTCCCCCTTCGTGCGTACGTACTAAATGAATGACACCGAAGAACTTGGAGATGAACTGTGATGGAAATAGGTTATTCCAATAAAAGGATTGAAATTTGCTTAATAACTGCAAAAGCTAATTTTTGATACTTTCAGTTGAAGGAGAATGAAACTAGACTAATGGTGTTGCAACAACATAGCTGTAATTAATTTAGAAGTCCTTATTCAATGGTTTTCTCACAAACTAAACCAATTAAGGGTAGGATTCAAGTGGTCATAGAGTTGTTTCACCAATCATTTAGAGATAGTTCTAAATCAAGTAAACTTTACTGAATGGCTCTCTGACAAGAAATGCTTCTAACATAATATTTATGCACTTATGTTCCATGAACAGCAAAAAGCATTTTTTAATTGAAGGAGAGCCAAAATCATGTCATGTATATGCTGATAAGCAGAATTCAATTTTGATTGAATCAAATGAGTAATTAAGAATGGGTAACTTACTGAATCCAGGAAAGATTCCTCCCTCTGATTTGGCATATTCTGATAATGGCTCCTCATAAAAACTTTCATTTTCATGAGAAATAAACATTGGGGGCTCTTCTGAATAGACCAGGTTTCCATTACGATTTGCTTCCATTGCAAGTACTGTTGGGCTCTAAAGATTTGAAGAAAGTTCAAAGAATCAAGACTTCACTTACAACCAAATCAAACAAAAGCGTTATGTTATTTCAGGTGAGCATAGATAAAAACTAACTACCTAAGTTGTTCTATCTTTCCATTATATTCAGTGCATAATATGCAACTTTAAATGTTAGTGTTGTGCATGAAATATTTCAAAACAGAATATATCTTACCTGAGACAGACTTGAACGGGCAGTAACTAGAAGGAAATAACAGATTTGTGAGTTGGGATAAGATTTCTACAAAGGAGAGAGAAATGGCACTCATAGAAGAATCACGCAGGAAAAATTTGCATGTGATAAGGAGAATAGTTTAAAGGTAAAATGAGTTCGGAAGAAAATGAATGGATTGTTAAAGTTAGAATGGATTTATCATTAAATTTATAAGTTACCTGTCTTATTATCTTCTTCTTCTGAAGAACTATCGGAGGAAGCCTTTTTCCTAAGTAAGCAAAAGTGACTTTGACATGGAATTCAATTTTTGGTCTTATATGAAAGAAGTATTTTATTAGAAAGACTGGGAATCACAACAAAAGTCAAGTTTGTGTTTGAATTTTACTGCAGTTTTTTTAATCTACTAAAATCAAAGAATATTATACAAAGATAATGAGAGTAACATGTTCTTGGCAATATTACTGTATTGCCAATAACACCCATGCTTTAAAGAGCAAATTATTTACATTTTCCCCATCAAGTATGTTGTAAGCTCACCCGTACCGCCCTAAAGATAAGATCAAAACCTTTTGAAACGGATTTTGAAACAACTAGGTCCTTGAAAAGCGAAAAAATTATGAGACATGATACCTTCTTCTTTTGAATATTACAACCACCACTGCAAGTAAGATGACTAAAAGCAGCCCTATTATTGACAAGCTCACAGCTACAGCCAACCGAGATTTTGATGCATTGGGGTTTGCAGGTGGGTACTCAGCTTTAACAGTAGTCAGGTAAGTTAAATTTGTTTGTACTGTTGTTGTTGCTGTGTGAATTGCTGTTGCTGTTGCATTTGTTTGTACTGTTGTTGTTGCTGTGCAACTTGTTCGCATTAGTGGATTCGCTCCAACTGAAAGCAAAGCCATATCAATCAAGCTAATCTGCGAAATGTTAATCAGTCCATCAAAAAGCAAATAATTCCTTCTAAGAAACGTATAAAATTTGTTACTAATTAGGTGTATATGAAAAATCCTATATGTAGGATCGCTATGCCAAAACTAAGAGGATCTTTTAATTTGGTTTTCCACGTATGCTATTCAGACTAATCTATTTAGACTATGCTATTCTCAGACTATCCTTCATATATTCATATTCAAATTAACTTTTTTATGCACGAAAAACCCTTCAGCTAAATTGATATGAAAAATTCAGTACTCATACTACTCTAACATACAGCTTACATTAAGACAAAAAGGGAAATTTACAGTTAAACTAAGGCTATTCTTCCAGGGGGTCATGTTTAATTCACTTTCAGCTCATCACTTACATTTTCAATTGTTGTTTGAAGTGGCAAAGCGTGGGAGCTTCCCTAATACTTAAAGGGATTTCATTCCAGGCTCTTAGAGCTGAATAGGAAAATATTTTCTTGGCATACTCAAGATTGTACTTAGGAATCTGGAAATTTCTGCAGAATCGTGTATTGCATCTGGAGTAGTGGGACCTTAGGTGGAGCTTGTTCCATAGATTTTCTGGACTTCGCTTGTTAAAGATCTTATAAACCAAAACGATCAAATATAGTAAGTTGTTCAACTGTAGATCTGATCTGTTGTTGTTGCTGCTGCTTCTGTTGCTGTTGTTGTCATCATCATCGTCGTTTTGGATAACAAGATTTTAACATCATGAAAACTGCTTTGGAGTGATTGCGCCGAAAAATATCAACTTATCAGTGCAACAGTTGATATGCATTTTAGAAAAATGTAAAAATATATACTATGGTATGAAGAAATAATATAAAATACAAATATTATTATAATCTGAATGAAAAAATGCTTAAAGTGTATAATTTTAATGAACTAATGCAAGAAAAAGGGTAAATTGGGTCAATAAGATCGAAGAACATACCTAGAAAGGTGCCAGGGAATTTGATAACGAGGCATGATGCAACTCGATTTCTTTTTCCTTGAACTTTGCAAGTGATCCCCAGAGAAATCAACAAACCATTGTATTTCTTTGCATTGCATGGTTTGCTTTTCCACTTATGAAAACAAAGATAAAAAAGAACAAGATAAGCATTTATTTATACTGGTTTGAAAAAGGTGCAAGCGAGGTTAAGTGGTTCGGTGTCCTCAGCAAGCGAGGTTGTACTACACCAAGCACTGATCTCAATAGCAATGCTCGATCCAGTCTTTCTTTTGAGATCAGTGACACCAAGATAGGTAAAATAGGCATAGAGAGGATAGAGAGTTTCTAAGGCAAAAGCAGAATGCTTAGCATCTTCCACTGAAACTTTTGACGGCAATCACTTTCTATTTCTTTAGATGTAGTTTTAGGAGTAACAATTGTTGCAGAAGCAATTAAAACCAGCCTTGCTATTTGCGAATAGATACTTACGTGAGAAAATAAGCAGCGGAGAAGATTTGGAGATTTGAATGCTAAGAATCTATACATGGAATTCACATTGCTTAAGAGGTAACTAGTGAAATAGGCCTACCATCAAAGTGTCATTATTCCTTGTTGTTCTTTCAATTTCAAAATCAACTTGAGATTGCAAAAGCCACAACAATGTCCAATTTCCGTTGTCATAAATTGTCTTTGAACTTGTTAACACACAATCTGTTACTGATGTAGTACACTTGCTCCATATAGACTCACAATACGCCATCTTTTGTCCTTTCTTCATAGCCTGAGTTGATGTTGCAAATGTAATCTGATTTTCATTATCTGCAAAACTGAACTTGCAACCTGCATGAAAAAAATTTTCCAGTGAATGAATGTGGATATCTGATTTGAGAAGAGCATAAGTAATGCGAATGCAAACGAGGTTGTGACACTCACTATTTTGCTCAAAGATTATAGATATACCAGCCGACTTAAGAAGCAATCTTACACTATTTTCCTACTTAAGTACAGCGAGAATTTGATGAGAAATCTGCTCAAGAGCTTAAAGAGGTCCAGGTGCAATTGATATAGCTGCATCAAACAGAACTCTTTTTATATTTTCTAGAATAGGTTGTTTGCAACATCATTTAGGCTATAGCATTCAGGCTGCATGGTTATTTTCAACTTGAGAGGATAACTAAAGAAGAGGGAAAAATTCTTGCAAAATTGAATAATGATAAAATTCAGATGACCTTGTACAAGTTGATCATTTCCCATGCAGCGACGTTGGCTTGTTAAGTAGCTTCCATAGTTACATATGCAAGTGCAGCAACCAACACAGCCTTTGTATCCATTGGATTGTCTGCATCCATCCAATCCACACATAGCGGTATCCGGATTAGGAAATTTGTCATCTCCCGAATATCTGGTAATAGATTGAGATGAAGCTGCTCCCCACAAGAGAATGATGCAGATGAAGACCTTAGTCCAACTTTCATTCGCCATTGTTGTGATAAGGACTGGAATCTAAAAGTTGGTGAATAGAGGAAAGTTTATAGTTAGATTCAGGAAAGTTTGTAGCTAGATAGCTAGACCTACATCAACATAAGATGCTTAAATTACTATGAATAAAACATGACAAGTGCTGGGTTACAGGAGTTTACTGTTAAGTATTTAACAAAGGGAGCTGCAAACAAAATTTTGGAAGCCACGCCCTTTAGCATCGTGCAAAATAACTCAAATTTGTTTTATGATATTTCATTGGGCACCAGACCTCTGCAAGACAATAACATTACATTGCATGCAAGACAATAACATTACATTGCATGCAAGACAATAAATTTACATTGCATGCAAGACAATAACATTACATTGCAATATGAACAAATATTGAAGTGAAGTTGCAACCTTGCACAAAGTAAACGGCTTTAAGAATAATTCCAACAACTTAACATTGAAAGGGGGCTGAGTCTCCCAAAAATCTTTGGCAGATTTGACAAGGAGGGACTACATTTGACAAGGGAGCTGCGTCCCCCAGAGCCCCTCAGGACTATATTTCTTCTGGATTTCTAGTTCTTCTACAAAGGATGTACAGTAAACAGATTTTCAACTCAGCAACATAAATGCTGTAATAAAACTTAAAAAGGAGATGAACAAGCTAGTGAGGTGAATGCCCAGTTTTTGCTTCCAGAAATAGTAAATCCCAGATGGCAAAAGTCGATGGCAAGTAATTAGTGTCTGAAAAATCATGATTTTAAGATTTTGTTTTACACTCACACAACACTTTACAAATGAATTTTTAGCTCTCTTTTGAGCTAAAAATGTTTGAGCTAGAACTTCTAATATCTACCACTAACCATGTCATTATGTTGTTATGTTGCTGATCAGGCTTTTTGCAATTTATATTTTCTCATTTATAGACAAAATTTTATTCTTTCTTCCAATCAATTAATTCCTCTGATTTATAGCTATACATTATGCTTTTAAAAAATTCCGAATTTGTGCTACCAAAGAAAACCTAAATGTTGTGTCAAGCTTGTGTCAAAAATTATAGTGACGTTGAATGTTGAAAAAAACGTGCTTACTCCTACCTCATAGTTCCTGGATTCTTTACCATATTGCTTTACCCAATTAGAACGCAAGCACATGGTAAAAAGATGATATTTGTGGAAGTACCAACAGGTTACATTTAGGTACAACTGTCGTGCTTTACACTAAATAATATCCATCTGACAAACATTTCATACTGATGAAGGCAATTTCGTACAGCTCACTAATATTAAAATTTTACATCGCAAATGATTAAAGTTAATAAAATCTATATCATTATTTCAACACACAATAGCAAATTAAAAAACAACAGCAAAATCATCATCTTCATTTCTGGTGTAGTAAAATCATGAAATGTGTGGTTACTATATTTATTCCTTTTCATGCGATGCATCATGATTCTCATCAATTGAATTATACCTTTGTTGATATTCTGTTTCACGTCCTCCAATCATTCGCTTTAAAAAACTGCTATTTTCCCATTGTCTGTATAAGACTTGAGCTAAAAAGAATGAGTCTATGATCTTTTGGAAGATCGTCTTGATTACTTGACTAAAAATCTATTTCTTATTATACTTTACTAAACGTAAAAACAAGCCTATGGATGAGCCACAAGTGCGACATGAATTAGACAGAAAGGATGTCATCAGTCTTTAAAATTGCCCTCAGAGTCATAGTTTAAACGTAGGAGTTAAAGACTTCTTTTGAGGGAAACAAAAGCGAAAGAATGTAATGTGGGCAATTAAATCATAGCGAAACAAAAAGTGGAAGCCAATTACTAACGGAATAAGTATTATTAATCACATGGTATAGCGCACAATAAGCGCAAATGATGCAGCCGGGTGAATTACTTACTTTCACTTATTTTCACGCTAAAAGATTGTTGTTGTTGTTAATAATTCTGTTGAAAATCACCCAGAATTTCTTTTAACCACCATTCACTCCTTTGCACAGTGTGCTGTTCAATTCATTTGAGCAGCACACGGTGCAACGCAGCGCCGTCTTTGAAATTACTTCAGCATAAGCAAATGTGGCAGAAAAGTAAGGAAGCAAAATTGTTTGTATATAACCAAACGATTTACTAAAATTGCTAACAAATGAAGCTGTATCTCATATATTACAAACGTGAACGAGCTTCGTGAAAAGAATGGCTTGTTATGTCAATCTCAATCTACCAGCTGTTTATGAAAAAATGCTAAAGCTTTTCAGGCAAATAGATAATATAGTTAATGACTTTTATCAAAATACTTCAAATAAAATCAAATGAAAGACTTGAAATAGCCATAAGACTATAAAAAGTCCTTTTACAATCCTTTCTTGGTCATCCATTATGGTTTCACTATATTAGTCTCTTAAATTTTCTTTCAGCTGCCATGAAGCTGTTGGGGATCTTCTACAATTTACTGTGCCGAATTATACAATTAATTATTCAATAAGATATTATTTCATAAGCAGCAAATAACAGCAACTTCTTAATACGTTATATGTCTCAAAATTTCCACCCTTTGAGCCCAAAGGCCATGAATCAATTTGCTCCAGGAGCTAACTAACTTGCGACCAGGCCTTCTTTACCACAAAGGAGCCCTTCTGCAGTCTATCCAAATGAATAAAGTTTAATTGGTATGAGAATTTTATTTGCTTAAGCTGTCAACTTACCTGGAGAAACTAAAAATGAAGTAAGTGGTTTCCTGGTCAGGAGAATGCCGTTGCCTAGGCGGTAGGTCCTTCCGCTTAGACCAACGTAGATCGATAATTAAAACAAAACGATACATTTTGCATCATTTCTATATTCTGTAAGAATAGGAATCATATCTTTGGGAATATTGATGGAAACACTGATCCTCCATTTGATGGATCGTTAGCAGTGCAATATATGTTGCGTGTTGCGGAGGTTTACAGTAATTACCAATTTACGCAGTGATTATAACGAGATGGCATCAAACAGAGTGTAATTAAAATATGCCATAAAAATAAATGAAATCAGGTGGTGTCATGAAAAATAGAATGTTGCAACTAGTTGAAGCAGAATTTTCTGTCATCTGGATGGGAAGTACTGTAAAAACTGAGAGCTAACAGAATATGTGATGTAGCAATACAGTTTAGCGTAACATCTTCACGACGACTGAAAAGTAACTAATATCAAAGACTTCAAAAGAAAAACTTTCGACAAAGTAAAAATGAGCAGTGGTGTTACTCGAAATTTGGAATTCTTAGTCCTTGTGCTAACTTTTAGCAAGCTTTCAGATTCGAGAATTGTCACGAGGCCAGATAACACCGGTGAACGCGACTCCATATCAAATCAGAACTGTTCTTGGAGGAACTGTCAAAATTACTCAGCAACTTGCACGACAGCAGCCTGTTGCCAATGCTCTTGCAATACTGGAAGGTCGTTTGTGTCCGCAAACAACACTTGTAGAAAAGAAAGCAACATTGCAGAAGGTCAGTTCATTAGATAATTTCATGTTTACGTGTCAGAGAAATCATAATGATTATAATCATCATCATCACGCTTGTAATCCCTTTTTCACTCTGACCACTATTCACCCCCAAAGGGGCATGGTGTGCCCTTATGATGCAGTTCCCAGTGCTCTTCTCTTATCACCAGTTAGCGATGGGTAGAGGTGCCGTTAAGGGGGCTCAGGGTGATACTAATAGGTATGGGTTGCTCCCAGCAGTGCTATCACCAGAGCGTGTTGGCTTCAATGTAATCTGGTAGTTTCATTTGCTGGATGAGGCTAAAGGTCTCCAGGTGTGCTAGAGGCTCATTCTCTTCCCCAGCAACCTTTCTCTGTGTGTTGCCCAGATATGCTTTTACAGAACTGGACAATTATCATCATCGTTGTCAATGTCATCCTCATTTTCATCATCAACATCATCATCATCATCATCATAATCATTATCATCATCATCACCATCATCATCATCATCATCATCAATCATCAGCATCATCATCATCATCATCATCATCATCATCATCATCATCATCATCATCATCATCATCATCATCAATCATCATTATCATCATCATCATCATCATCATCATCAATCATCATCATCATCATCATCATCATCATCATCATCATCATCATCATCAATCATCATCATCATCATCATCATCACTTCTATCTTTATTACTTTACAGACTACAGCCATAACAGGGAATAGCACGGAATATCATCAAAGGTGCGCTGCAACAAAAGCTCCCCCCCCCCATTATAACATTTGACTCATACACAAGGCATGATAAGTGTAGTTCAACATTTTATGATTTTCAGAAGCATAGAGCGTTTTTCAGAGTATTTAGCTATTAGTGAAAGAATCCCCTTCAAATTAAAACTGCAGCTTGACGATGGTAGCCATCATGATTAACTGGAAGTATGGCAGCTTACAATACTGTTTGTTAAAGTCTCATAAAACATATCCAAAGACGACATAAACAGCCCACGCGATCATTAGTTTGAGCAAATTACCACAAAAATGTTCAAAATGAACTCATTTTCCTTGTAATAGTGAGAGCGAGATTGATAATAACAGTAAATCTACATCGCAATGCGGAAGTTTATTTCAATTTACAGAGATTGACTGAAAAATATTGTGCAATGATTTGATGCAATTTTCCATGCGTATTTACTATCGACCATACTTTAGATTTTGCAGGTATCTAAAGATTTTTGATGCAAACCATGTATTCCTTTTTACATAACTTGCATCAAAATGCATAATCGTGATATGCAGTTCCTATCATTAGGGTGTAATTTCATGGCACATGCTAGCAGCTTGGCTCCTTGGAGCTTTACTCCAATCACAACAACATCAACAGATAATTTATTGTCTGGCCTTCACATTTTCCAATGCAAGACAGCTGGATGTAAAAGGTCGCAAAATTGTACCATCCTCCAGGTGGTGCACGAGGACAATAGCTGGAGGGAATTCCCGTCAAGTAGTGAAAGCAAATTGGATATGATTAACAACCTTTTAAAGGTTTTTATATTCTTTCTTCTGTATCGCTGAATCCAAATATGATCAATTGCGTGAAAAAACTTAATGAAACATGATCATTGCAACTGATCCAGCTAAGTCATTTGCAATTATGGACACCAATCAGACCTTTAAAGGGTACATTTGGCATAATATGATGCTTATGACGTAATGGTAAAACGTGATGAATAAATTGATTCTGATTGGATTAAAACTGTTGCCTACTGCCAATCAAGGAAGAGTAGGAAAGTTATTGATATCGTATCAGTTGCTGAAATGGATTGGTTCTACTTTCGTTATCATCGAGCTTATGACTACTTAGCACTAAAATCATGCAAGGAGATGTTAAATTTCTTATATGAGTGAATGAGGGATAATTCTTAACCATTTTTTTGTTAAGAAAACCATTACTTCTCCCTCTACAGAGAGCGTCTTTTAAGGAAGCACTATTCTAGCTTACCATTTTATTTTCAGATAACCGGAAAGACATGCAATATTAGAAGAATTGAGGGGCTCTTGTTGCGATTACAAATGAAATGTGACGTAGCAGGTCAGTCCCTCCAAACAACGAAGGAGGAATCATGCTTGGTAGTCAAGGTGGCTGGAAAGTATCAATGTACGCGTATCAAAGTATCAAAGTATTCATGATTAAGTCTTTTTATGTTAATTTATCAAAATTGCTAATTGCCTGAATTAAATTTCTTGCATGCAAAGAAATACCAAGGTGTTTGCTACAGACATACATGTATACATACATACAAACATACATACATACATACATACATACATACTTCATACGTACATACTTCATACGTACATACATACATACTTCATACGTACATACGTACACACACACACACACACACACACACACNNNNATATATATATATATATATATATATATATATATATATATATATATATATATATATATATATATATATATATATATATATATATATATATATATATATATATATATATATATATATATATATATATATATATATATATATATATATATATGTATGTATGTATGTATGTATGTGCGTATATATACCTACATAAACGTAGAAGATATTCAAGATTGAAACTCAATTATCTACTTCTTCATGTTATAGTTGGAGATGCTCCAAGTATTGGGAAGTATTGTTCAGCAATAACTACAATTGCAGTAATGACCTCAAAGGAAATGCCTTCATCAACAACTGTGGCTTTAGTAAACCAGAGCACATCAAGTGTTAGACCTACCCAGGTCTTAGACTCATTAAAGTACTCTGTTTCAACGTCATTGACCGATGCATATCAAACTTCAAGTTTAGCACCATCTTCGTACCATACATCCTACAGTGCCATGTTGTATACATCCCAGGTGGGAAGAACGACAGCCACAATTCAGTTGGAGACAAGCTCAATGATTACATCCCTTGAAGGGTTTATGACAAAAACGGTAAATGATTAACTTTGTTAATCCGCATGATCATTATCAGCAATGATGGACATTTAGCACCCGTAAACCTTTATGCTCAGTAAATATATCACTGTCGGCTCAGCATTACGTTGAATCAGGCGACAAGGTTTTCAACGTGCTATTTGCTTTAAATTTCTTAGCTCTTTCCTTGTAGTTTGGAACGCTTTACAAGTTTTAGGGTGTCAAGTGCTGGGTTTCTTATAAAATGGTTTCTTATAAAAAATATCAATGAAATCTCGTTTGGACAGGTTTACACTCCAGATCGAGGTTGTTTACAAAATGACAGAGAGGTGAGTGATTTTGTAAGATGAAATAGCAGCTCTTAACAAGGAAAGCACTGAGAAATTGAGGATTTTACCACCGCTTTTGGAACAAAACTTAATCTTTGTCTGATGTGGGAACTAAATTGGGAGGATTGTAGACACTGTCGATATTGCAGTAGAAAAGCTTAAAGAATGGCGCGTATTTTGAGGTGTCGGGGAACAAACAATTTTCTTCCAAGATAAAACTACATATTTGTTTTATATGAAAAAGAAACGAAATTTTCACTTTACTCATAACAATACTCAAAGCTACTTAACGATACTACAAAGACGATGCCATGGGGAGCAAAAGATTATGACTACCCCATGACCTTACCTAAAAAGAAAAAAGAACACTTAAACTAACAAGAAATGAAAAATGGGACAAAGAAAAACTGAGTTTACATACAATTACAATTACAATTTCATGCGTTTTCTTGTCAGACATTAGATGTCAGATTGAGGCTCTTATCAAATTCCAAATGGAAGAAGGATATGTGCATATCTAATTTTAGTTTGGTGTGCATACCTAATTTTAGTTTGGTGTGTGCATACCTGACATCTAATAAATGACATTCAGTGAAAAAAGTAGAATTAAATTTACTAATACATATTAGGTAAAGTACATATTAGGTAAAGATAGAAAGATTTAAAAACTACATATTAGGTAAAGTAAGTAGAGCAATTTTACTGAAATGCAAGAAATGAGTGAGGATTTCAACAGCATTCTGTTAGTCACCGTGGGAACTGCGGATACTAGTATTTTACGAACGAAACAAAGACAATATTTCAACTTCAAAGCTGCTTGAGGGAAATCAATGTCGTGAAGTGCATGTCTCGCGTTTATATGCTTTTAAAACTGAATCCTTTTCATCACACCATGCATTTGCTATAGAGTCTCAGTCATTTTTAAAAGGGCCAGATGTTAGCTACCAGTCCCTCAGAAACGATGAAATGTGCCTTATTTTTAGTAATGCCTCAATCTGAATGTAATTAAGTTTAGTTCTTTGCAAGTATTCCATTCACCGTTTTAACTAGCGTAAGCATGAATAAATAAAGAGATAATGGAAGAAATAAGCTAACTCATGAGCTAATGAACTAACGTATTTAAAGCCAATTTTTTCCTTGTAGATAACCCCATCATCAACACGATCATATGACAATGAGTTTAAATCAGTATCAAGCAGTTTTGTAATGGAAAGCAATGCATTTGTGACACCACCCTCAAACAAAAACAAATCTGAAAATAACAGTATAACTCATAGAGAATACCTTATTATTTCATCTGCTGCTGCTGTTGTTGCAGTTCTTTTCATAGCACTCCTTGTTGTTGTTGCTGTTTTCCTCAGAAGGTAATTTTTGCACTAGTTCATAAGCTTCTTTTTCTATCTCTGGGTTCTTAAAATTTTTGACAAGAAATTAATTTGAAAAACAGTGACCATTTCAACTAAAAAGCAGAGAGTAAGCTCAGCAAAATCAAATGAAATCTCAAGTTCTTGGATAAAATTGTGTACCAATGTGCCAATTTGTTATTGCCTGCCTTATAAATTCTGAAGAAGTAAATAAGTCAACATTTTCTTCAACTACAAGTTTCAATCTTTATATATCTCAGAAAGAAAACAAGAATGCAAGAGGAACAGCGAATAGGTGAGTAAATTTTACCAATGTTTACACTCAAAGCTCACTAACTGTAGGCATGTATTCGAAATACTTGGCCTGGCTGAGAAGCCAAAAAGGCCGCCGAGGTTGAAAGTGAAAACGTCTTTTAAAGTTTAGATGCTACGAGTAAAGAAGTGATAAGCATGAATGGCTTTTAGCATGTTAATAATTCCAAAACAACATCTTTGGTGTTCAAAGTAAAGCTGCATTTCCAAATACCCCTGTTGAGTTAATTTTCCTACTGACCATTCCCAAAAACCCTTGTTGAACTCATTTCATCACCAACCATTTCCAAAAACCCCTGTTGAGCTTCCTTTTCCCTCAACCATTTCAGATTCTTGTTACATTATTACCATAGAAAAAGCAATTTTGACACGTGAGTCTTATAATGTAGCAGCATTGAGACGGAAAGTACGAACACTCAAGTGTCTCTAATTGAAGGGGGAGGCAATAGAAGGGGGTGTTCATGTCCGCTAGTTGTCAATAAAAAGAGGGTGCTAATAGAAGGGGGTATGCATGTTGGCAGCTTTTCAATAGAAAAGGAGTGCTAAGAGAAGGTGGTTCATGCTGGTAGTTTGTTTCATTAAAAGGTAATTTAATTTGCTACGTTTTCTCATCATGATCGATGTGTAAAATTTAATAGAAGGGGGCGTTAATAAGCAACGGGGGGAAGGAAAATTCTCCTGAAATTAATAGACGTAGGAGCCAATTCCATTATAGACACTAGAGTGTATAACAGATTTCCCTCTTCATAAGGAAATTCTCAGATTAAGTGCAGTATGAAGCTGTTGACTTACTTTGTTCGTTATATGAATAATGAAGCAAAGTTTTAATATACCGCCATACAACGATATACTTATTTCTCTCTTGTAAATCAAACCTTCCAGGCTTACCAATGAAAATATAACCTGAAAAATATTTGAACTTAAACATGTTGCTGGGATGATTGGCTTTCACAGACGTTCAAATTCTGTACTCAACTGCTTCACGAACCACGCTCCTGGCTTTGCACATTTACGATTAAAGACAGATTCTGTTGCATTTTGCTGGATAATTCTATTTGAAGGTTAATCTCTCTCATTTCAGGCTGCAATCAAAGAAAATTTAATTTCTCATGAAAATTCAGTTAAGATCGCTTTCTTATTCTTTCCAGCAACGACTCAAACAGCTTCAAATGAGGAGCAGAAAGTAAAGGTAATAATGTTAACATTCTGCCGGAAATTAATGAAAAAGAAAGTTACAGAAACGTTGTTCTGATGTTCTGATGCAATTAGTACCGTTTTAGATAGAAATCTGGTCCTAACATGATTAATTAGAAGAATTATTATCAAACCAAGTGTGAAACTAGATCCTTGAGCACGTTGTACCCTCAAAACACCAAGCAAAGCCAAACAATGCCAAAGGGTGTGATTTCACTCCTTGGGAAATTAAAATGCTAAATTTCGCTCTGGTGCATTTGTAAATTCGCATTTCTTCCTCCTGGACTGGCCTATTTTTAATGAAATATATGAAAACTGTCTTTTCTTTTAGCCTCAATGTGTCAGGCTAGGTCGAAGTTCATCACGTTTATCCCAGCCCATCCCTACGATTCTCAAGCTTAAAAGCATCCACGGCGATGAAACGATGGATGGTAGTGAATCGGATCTCATAAAACTGTCAGATTTTTGGAATCCAGATTGTGATGGTAATGACGTATATGATATACCGGCAGATCCACCGCATTTGCAGAGATCACTAAGCTCTCTTTACGCCAAAGTTGGTACGTTTCATAATGCACTATTGCTTAACTTCCTATAAATTTGAATATTTCACATTGAGCCATGGTATGTGAGTCAGCGACAATAAAGAATGGAATGAATACCATTTGCATAGGGACAAGAGGGGCTTCATTTTGCAATCTTGCTAGTAAATCTTCAATTTCCTTTTCCCAATTTATCTTGATTGAGCAAAAATTATTGCATTAGGGCATTGAAAATACAACGACAGAAAGGCCTAATGTCAAAGTTGTGTTTGTGCTCTTCGATTTTTGTGCATGAATTGCTTTGAATAACTATTTAAGCTGGAATAATGAGCATGAATTCGAGAAGAACAGACATGGAAGTTGCAAAATTACAATTGAATATTGATTTATGACGTCAGAGAATAATTGCTACCTTAGTGTTCCATGCTATTCAAAATCTTTTTGCTGTAAACATGTAAGCTGGTTGAGGATTTTAAAGCAGCAATTTCGACATATGAGGTTAAATTTAAGCTTCATTCTGATATGAAACTAGGTGACAGAAAGAGATATGACATAACTTTTCTATCTCTAATTACCAGACTTCTAAAAGCAGAGCACAATATCACGAAGTACTGTAATAACAGTAAATGCGATTAAATGCTTCTCGCTAGTCACTTGCGTTATACAATCGGTATGACTTAAGGAAAACAATCAGCATGACTTAAGGAAGCAAAATCGGCATGACTTCAGGAAAAACAATCGGTATGGGCTAAGGAAATGTAATCGGGATGACTTTAGAACTGTATTGCATTTCGTTGATTACAGTATGAAGTTTGTAATAAATATACTTGTTTTTTTATTATCAGATAAATCACACAAAAGCAACGCTGCAGAAGATTATTACACAGTAGTTGGAAGTAAGGCAGGTGAAAACACCAGAGATTCAGATAGCATATGTGCCATCTATGATGAACCTGGTGATATGATGGTTTATAGCCAAAAGGCTCAAACCATGGAAGAAGGCAAGGAAAATAGAAGCTTCTAGAAGCATGCAAGACCGTGAAGTTGAAAGATGACTTATTTGTTGATTTGACGCTGTCGTCTATCTAAGCAGTGGCATGAAGTTAAAAGTTGTATTCACTAATATTGCATTGGCTATCGTCTTATAGATTGGTTTGGTCTATTGAAAATATGAAAATCATCGAAATGAAGCAATGACCTTTGATCTTTGAAGACAAATGCAGCAAGTGCAAGAGGGGATTGTTGGGACGATACCTTTTAAATTACGCCAATATTGGCAAGCCTCATATGTTGGTTTTTGTATTATAGATTTTCATCTGTATCCAAATTTTTGTCTCCTTTAATTTGCAATTTAATGCCTTCTAATAAACTTTTGACAGACAGTGATGGAGAGGTACATTATGTTGCATTACAAGAAGAAGGGTGCAAGGCTTGTGCAATTTGTCTATTGCTTACGCTTCAAAACAAGAGGGTTCTGAATGAAAATGACTCTGCACTCATTTTATTCTTAGCTATTTGCTTTCATTGTAAGATAACTATATCTTGATTGTCTTTATCTGCAGTTGAGTTCCTTTCCTTCGGTCGATGGGAAGAATTGTAATTAATGTTCTGTTTCAAGAAAACATTAAAAGGCTGGCGGTACCTTTTGTCCACCTTGACATCTAAGCATGTTATAGTTTGTAGAAGTGTGTTATCTATTTCTTCCGTACTCCTTGTAGTAGATTATATATCGCCCACCTGTGAGAGTAAACTTTATGCAGTATAAACAAGAAATCAGGCGGCAATTGCAAAGTGATTAAAACGCTGAAAAAAGTGGACCATGTAATTAAAAGTAAGTCCCTATGAAACTAATACTGTATAATATCATATTAAGTTTGTTTTTTAGTCTGCTAGTTGGCGTCAAATATATGTTATGTTCTATTTGGCATAGAGTGGAGGTGGGTGGCACTCAGAATGAGGCTAATCAATAGCACCAAAGGTTGCTATTAGTGAACATATCACAATGACTTTTGCTGAGCATGGAAAACGCCAGTAAACATTAATTTTTATCATCAACCTTATTCCATATTATAGTTTTAATTCACCTAGTTTCTCAAAGGCCTCTTTAGTCTGCCCCAAAGCTGTTTAGCCCTTCGACCATTATTGACCATTTGAATGTCTAATAATCCGATGTCAAAATTACTTTCTCTTTTCAGGCCTATAGGACTCTAGTGGCAAATGTTCTTCCTAAAATGAACTTGAAATGTCCTAATTTATTGAATGCTTTTAGCGAATTTCACAAAGATTATAACTCGTTCCTTTTTATGCAATTTGAATGTATAAAGTGCGATAGCTAATTAGAAGCAATTGCTAAAGAGATAGAAGGAGATATTTGCAGATAACCTGATGTAGAAAGATCTTATTCATGCCTTTAGTAAGGGATCTTTTCATTCCTATTTTTGTTGAGAAGTTTCTGAGGCTTTATTAGTTAAAAACAAGGTACTGAGTTGTTTCTTTTTGAGACAAAGATTTAGGCTGCGTTAAAAGTAAAGAAATAGAGAATGAAAAATAACATAATTGTAAGCACGTAAAAGACTGAAGGTATAAATGAGTGAAAAAGTAAAGATGGAATGAAACAAGAAGCAAGGAAGTAGAAGAGCAGAAATGTCAAGAAAGAAAAAGTAGGACAGTGAATAATGAACTGAGTTGGAAGATACCCCTTGCGTTAAGATCAAAGTATTTAACGTGATATATATATATATATATATATATATATATATATATATATATTCATGTATATATATGTATATATATATTTATATTTATAAATATATGTATATATATTTATATATATATGTATATATATATATATATATTTATATATATATATATATATATACACAAGTATATTTGAAATGTGCATAATAAAGTTGTGACGGGATTCATAAAGTTTTTTACCATTATTTCTCCGATGGTGCTATATACATCAACCTACGCACACACGGCTATATGTGTTATAGAAAGGGAAACATGTTTTGTACAACTCCTTCCATTTGATTGCTCTTAACGAGTTTAGAGTTTAGCATTTGTCTAAAGATCACTTTTACGCGCTCTTTAATCTGTCTCGTGTTCGCCCATCAAAAAGGCGCGACTCTTTTACATCTACCACAAGCATGGGATTTTGGTCAGATAATGTGCTGAACAAGCAATTATGATCAAAGTCTTGGAGTTTTTCTTTAATTTGCAAAACTTATAATGTTAGCTCTAATGATTCATATCATTTGCATGTTACAAATTCCTGTTGACTGGCAGAAAATTTGGAATTTTGCAAACTAGAAAAGCTTATTGACATGGTAGATGCTAATGCATTCCACTATCTTTTACTACATCATTGAAAGTACGCTTGGTTGGAGATGGTAATCCGACTAGCAAACTGAAATATTAATGGGCAGGAGATTAGGTTGTTACAGTAAACATCTGGGGGTCTTCTCAATGAGATACACTGAGTGGCTTCAACTGCAGGCATAGATTCTCCATGCAACTTACCGTTTTGTCATCACCATTCCGAACAAGGGCGTAAATTTTCTCTCTCTGACTGCAATTCTGTACTTTGTAGAGAAGACAGCGACTTCATCAAGTTTTGTAAATGCACGGTGCTTTGCCTGAGTGACGCAACGCTTTTGACATCATCTACATCTTGGCCTAGCATGTTGACGAACTTCATTGAATATCGTCAAACAATCGCTTATTCACAAGGGAGGTTTTATGATTCCCTTGAGCATTTTTGGAAGAATTGCTATATTAACACAGATGAGAAGTTTATTACGTCATCCACATAAATAGTCACAGGGCTCAAAGGGGTTTTTTCACTTTAACATGTTTATAGAAGTGCAAAGAAAAAGTAATGACAGAAAATGGTCTGGTTATGATGGTTTACAGTTAAGATGCGATGACTACTGTGCTGCTTTAGGCTCTTCAAAGAGATTTGTTGTAGTAAAGTTGTATATTCGATGCATCTTAGATTATAACATTCTTTGGGCGAAGCTTGTTTTCCTAAAGATTTGTGGATCGTTAATGAGACATTGAAAAAGAAATAAATCTAAGCAAAACCCCGTAATGTTTAATATTCGTTGACTCAAAAGTGGCTGAATGTACATAGTAACTTATTACTATTGTAACCAAGTGTATTTCTAACTTTCCTTGATACATTCTTACATTTATTTCATTAAAATTTTTCTGAGACAAATAGTTGAACAGCTGAATTCCTCAACTTGATTCAATCAATAAAGCTGGAAAGCCTTCATACAAACTTTTTGCCTAGCATATCAAGCAATGAATAATTATGGGGTCTGAGGTATTAGGGTTAAATTTTTGAAAAGTTGCGCAGACGTACAATGAAGACAACCTGGTTATTCTTTCTTGCTTGTTAAGTGGTTTAAATTCAGCTAGGAAATTGGTCATAAACAAAATTGCATAGAACGGATATCTCTCTCTGTATTTCATCGAGAATGAACAAAATCCAGCTCATAAGCATTCATTGAAATTGTGTAAGCTATGAAACTGGCAATAATTGAATTGAATTGGTCAAGGGGGTCGGTTGAAACTTGATACTCGTACAGGTCAACAAAATTCTTATTGCAACTGAAGCCAGTTATATTTATATAAATATATATCTTGCATTTACGTACAGAACTCTTGCACAAATAGACATGGATATTGAAATAAAAGGATTTTGCAAAAAAGATTTAAAATATTTATAGCCTATTTTTAATGTTCTAGATCAAACACAAAGCAATAATTTTCCGAGAGTCGAATTTCTTTTCTCAGGAAAATTACAGCGAATTGCATAATGAGAATTCGTCATTTAAAGCGTAAAAAGATGTATACTTCTTTTTCAAGGGTGGCCTTCAGCTCACAAAATAGACAAAAACAGTTGATTCAACGCAGTATTTGAGAAGCCACATTTCCATTACAAATTTATTATTGGACTGACAATGTACAAACCTGTTTTACTTGTTGCGATCTTGTGAGTTAAACAACATTTTGGGTATGTCATTCTGAAAACGAACATACATGAGGTAATGGAACATGGACCAGCAAAAAAATCACTTGGCAAATCTAATCGAGCTTTTCACTACCAGCCCCAGGCACATGACATGAAACACGTAAACTAACCTTCAGATGAAAATTCAGCGGATTCTTTTATCAGGGCTTTATTTTTAACTTAATCTTTTTAGTTGGTTAAGCTGTCACCTAGACTGATCAATCAAGTTTTCACATTGATTTCCTCAAAGAAATACTTCACTGTCTCTTTTTTCTTTCTTTTTCTTAAGTGAATTGTTTAATTTTAGCTCAAAAATAACTTGTTCACATTTTTGATTCATTACACAACATATTTTTCCATTTTTGTCCCGTTTTCTCAAAAGTGAGGTGTATAAACTAGGTTTTGAGTGGCGGCAGTTTATGGTTTCATCTCGTTAGATTTGATCTCCCGCTCGCCCTCCCCCCAACAAGTAGATTTGAAAAATCTGTGCTAATTATCATCAATGTTCAGGGTTCTTGCTCTGGTGAGTGGATAGAAGTTGAGAAGTTTTTATGGACTTGAAACTCCTCTCCCCCAAGGATTGACTAAAAATAAGGAACGTATACGGAGTTTTTTCTAACATGCAAGAAGTTTAGGATCTTAAAGCTCCCTTAATAGCGTAAGATCAGTAAAAGGAGTTTTATTTAGGGTGTATAGCTAGGTGGCCGATTCTGTGACAGAAGAGTATCTAGCTTCATGCCCTAAAATTATCATGTTGAATGTTTTTGCTTTCGATCAACGTACTTTACTTTCAATGCAGAAAACACCTGCAATAAATACAACTCACCCTAAAAGTTGTAAAAATAATAAATGTACAATAGCAGTCGCATTTAAAAGGTAAATCCTCTTGACACTGTGAGCCTTCCTTGTCATTTTTCACCAATTTATGCCTTTCAATAGTTGGCCAGACCAACAGGACAAGTGGGTGCTAGATTCCCGGCAGCTGGGTCGACTTTCTTGAAGATTCGTACACATTCAGGGAGCATCATGCCCCAATCCCCCATTCAGCGCATCCTTGAAGAAAGCATGAGTAGTGAAGCACTTGTTTTATTTCGAATGGACTATTTAGTTATTTGTATGTGATTAAAGCTTAAAGTTTCTTTTGTTCAAAGTCGTGAACAAGCAGCAATAATACACCATAGTCTTTAATTCCTGCATTTTTCTACGTATCACAAGGACTTACGCAGATAGAAGGATTATTCAATATTTTATGATGTCTAATTGATCACATGATGATATCTTATTGATCACATGTATTACAAAGTAACTTTACATTGAAATGCTGAAGCTAAAGAATTACCTTTGACAAGTAACACAAAAATATGGAATTAAATAGGAGTAATAAAAAGAAAAATAATTGCTAATTGCCAGATATTGTAAGATAACCTTCGTTTCAACAAAGATTCTGTCTGTTGTTTTGGTACAAAAAACTCAGAGGGACGACAGTTACTCATTAGCATATTATACACAAGTGACTGAAGGTTTGACAAGCCAAAAAGGGAATATCTAGCTCATGGCCATAACACTTCGGTTGATAGTTCAATCAAGTGCTTTCACAAACAAAACACCTAGCCTAGGCGCCATTATTGGAGCTTTGCATTTATTTAAAATTTATGCTGCTATAATCACAAGGCAACGCTTCCCAGGACCCCTTCACAATTTGTGTATTATCACAAGTCTAGCAACCCATATTGTAGAAGTAGCAATTTCTGTAACGAAATAGTTAGCTTACATGCTAATAATAATAATAATAATAATAATGAGTATTGTGTATGCTTATTTACAACGTGTTAATATCCATCAATACCTAATGGTAGTTTCAATGATTGAACAATTTCTATTGAAAGAAGAGAACAGCTGTAGCTCTATAAATACCCACAGAGTTGTACCTATATATATATATATATATATATATATATATATATATATATATATATATATATATATATATATATATATATATATATATATATATATATATATATATATATATATATATATATATATATATATATATATATATATATATATATAT
>OLMO02000003.1:431115-454450 GCA_900291935.2 Cassiopea xamachana | reverse complement strand
TATATATGTATATATATATGTATATATATATATGCATATATATATATATATATATATATATATATAGAAAAAACAGATGTACTCAAATATCGCATAACCAAGGTATGAATATATACATATAACCAAGCACATTTTGCATGTGCCAAACTCTTTTGAGAGTGACGTCAAAACTAAATAGTTTGAAGATGCAGCTATAATTTCTCGAAAACAAGAAAAGTAATCTAATGGACAGGTTACATGCAATATTTGAAATGCTAAGGTTTACAACATAAGCACAACTCCAACTGGTATGTCGTCGGTATAATATTTACAATGAATAAATTAGCATATTTTACTTTCTAAAACCACATAATATCTTAATTTCTCAACTAACATACATATCATTTTGTAAATGCAAGTTTATGACCTTCTAAAGAATTTCAACTATTGATAAGAGATGCGGGAGAGAAATCCGGTCCCTGGCTACCATTTTTTGCTAGCCTCTCTTGGTTGCCCTTAGGGTACTTTTTCTGATGATATTTCTTTATGAGCGGACATCATTCATTTGACTTTAATCTCCTTTTCAAATGCCAAGTTGCCTATTTGAACATCTTGAAAGTTGAAAAGTATTCTCATTAGCAGCCATGCTACCAAGAGGATGTCGGGAGAAAGATGACGTAGTTGTACACGTGGCTAATCAACGCAAGATGAAGCTTCCTCACGAAAAAATTTGCTAGGCATTATGGGATACTCATGATGTTTTTCTAGCTTCACTACGCAGTCTATTTAATCGGCTTTCCAGATATTTGCCGAACATAAGCGCGTATGGTGAGTTCTGGGAAGTATCTTCAACAGGTTGGCTTGGCCTCTCTACCACTTCAGGAGCCTCAGTTGGAATTCGAACACACCGGTACTTTGGATTCTTAAATTTGTCGAGATCAGTAATTGCACACGTAAGGCCTACGTTGCAGCCGCATGTAAAATGCTTTCCATTCTGAAATTATACAAAAAATTTAATACATATTGCGCAAGTTCCTAATGAATTCTTACTTTATATTATGAATAAATTAAGCCTGTTATCGACATCAGGTTAAAATGCTAAGCAGAATTGGTTAATTTAAGCAGAGAGTACAGTTATATCACCATATCACAAATACTCCAATATTAAGTTGAAATACTCTTAAAATGAGCAGGAAGGATCATGACTTTAACAATCAATGGCTGTAATCTATTGTCTCCCTTGGAGGCTCCCTACGAAGTAGGCAATGAAGTCTGGAATGTTGCACGTTGCATTTCAGAGGATGCAAACAAAAAGAGCTTGGATATAGGAAGTAAAGAATTATCAAGAATGAAGTTCTAGATAAGAATCTAAGAATATTCCAAATTGTGCTCTTTATTTTATCTTAATATGTCTAAGATGACTTAAAGCCGTGCAATTGATGAATTAAACGTCATGCGACTTATGGGAAATCAGGATTTGCTAAAAACACACAGACAAGGGAAGTTCTATTTCACAAAAACATGTGTATTTTGAATAGAACGAGAAGGCTCCAGACAACAAGGTTGAATACGGCTGCTAGTTAGGCTACTTAAGAAGGCTTTCTATATCATACCGATAACGAACAAATTGCGTAAACAACCAAGACCGTAAACAACAGATTATAGGAAATTCTGTGCAGAGGCATATCAAGTATTTTTAGAGACATCGAAAATAACAACTTCACAAATCATCGATCTTAGAAATCAACAAGCATCCTCTATGACCTTATATGGTCAAATAGCAATCACGTAGTCTCATATCTGAATATAATGAGCTGGTGTACGTAAGCTTTGCAATAGAATTCAGAGCCCATAAAATAATAATGTTTGAATCTACGGCTTAAGTTAGCTTGCTATTCACATAAAGGTATCATCACCATCTCTTCCCTGAGCACTAACCCCCCTGCAACACTTTTGGGCATTTCATTCGCACTTGTGTTTAAAATTCGCAACCTCGTAACACCAAGAATGCTCTAAATTCCACGATAAACATCGCTACTTCCTTAATTACCCCATCAATCGGAATTAACAATTTCCTTGGTTTAATTGAGTTTTGCATGCAATTGGTAACTTATTTGCTATCAAATTTGACTAATCACTTACCATAACATTTGGGCTACACATCTCGCCGAGAGATTTGGTTTTCAAGCAATACCCTTTGTATCCGAACACCTTCAGTCGCAAGGCACAGCATTGATTTTGACCACATTGAGAGTTACGTTGACACGGTTGCATCTACGGTACAAGAAATTCTAAGTTTCATAGTCAGAATGGAATACTATTTATTGGAGACAAATTAATTTTATTCAATTCCTAATCAGTAATTATAAGCAAAAGAAAGATCACGACTAATCAATCAATTAATCAATCAATCAAAACTGCAAGCTGAATAAATTGAAAAACTTGCAGACATGAACAGTGAAATTAAGAAAGTTTATCAGTTGCCTTCTCAAGAAAATAATGAAAATAACAACAAAAAGGAAAAGAGTACTAAAAGCTAAAACTTTTAACTGATTAAAAAATTCACTGTTTTTTACACAAAGGCGTTGTATTCTGGAGACGTTATCAGCACTTACACTTAGTCACTAGGTTCACTAACCACTTGGATCAATTTTCGTATGCCAATTTAGAGATCAAAGAGAGCAAAAGACCGCGCAAGAGGAAGTTAGCTGAGTAGTTTAACTTTGTTACAGAAAAATCATATGAAGAGTTTACATGTCGCACTTTATTCAAACGTTAGAAGTGCACATTCTTTCATTTAAAAGGGAACAACAGCTGGCCTAAGTTTGCAGCAGAGGTGGCCCACCCAAATTGTGAGACTGGCTCGAGATGTTTTATTTTGACGTCGAGTTGCCCTTTCATAATACTCCTTTTCGTCATCTTGTTGCGGAACGTTAACTAGTGTGTGTAACTAGATGAGCTAGCGTAATTGGACCTTGGGAAGAGAACCTGCCAACCACAAGTACGCAGATGTCTTTTCAGTCGCAAGACAAGACGATATTCACTTAGTGTTAAATAAAATTGTCAAAATTCCACTGCTGAAAAGTAAAATATACGCTGCGAAATACCTTGAAATGGAAGAATGGAAAGAATGAACCCTGTAAATTCTGTGGAGTTTTGGTGTGTTTAGTCTACAAAGATAATTAGTTGTATAGAAGTGGGTTCTAGAGGGAGGTACCCGAAAGTGTAGACGTTCTTTGAAATGAAAGGTAGGAAGCAAAACATTAGTAGGCGTAGGCGATAGACTAATATAGCACTTATTCTTATCTCGGCAAATAGGCACGGTGTTTGTTATATAGAAGATAAACAAGTTGATGGCCATGTGGAAACGACAGTAATGAATGGGAAGCATGATCCACCTAGAAACTCTATTGATAGCATACCGATGAACTTTTTAAGGGAAAACGATCTGAAAAGTATTGAGAGTGGCTAATGAAATTAGTCACAAGAATTGAAAAGAGCTCTGTCTGCAGTTGCTAAATGCAAAAATAATCATTTCGTGAGGCCCATTGATAAGCAACATGAAATCGTAAATTATTGCACTCACAAACACAGGCATACATAAAAACATATACAAGGACACGCATAGCAAGCGCTTGCTATGGTTACATGAACGAAGAGATAGGATTCTCACATTGAGGCCAGTAGATGAAAAAGGTTGTTGATTAGATTCACAAAAGGTTAATTACATGTGTCCACCAGAAGATCATAGAAAACATATATGGTTACAATATTAACGTCTGTTACCCGTAAGTTCGGATGTTGAATGTTACAGAATATTGGATTATGATCAACTGGTCTGCAAATTGATTTCAACTAGCTAAGGAAATCTTGAACTTTAATGTAAGAAGCAACAGTCTTTAGATAAATATTGCCTGAGTAAATTAGACTCCAAAAAAGCATTAACGATAAAGGAATGTGGTTTTTGAAAGAACTGATGTCTTCTATTCTTGCATAAACTTTTCGTTAGTTTGTTAGGAAGCAAGAGAGGAGAGTCGTTTGTACAATGATTATCATTATTATGATTGATAAAATTTAACACCAAAAGAAGGATCAAATAATTGACATTTGGAATTGAAATGAATGTAACAAACACAGCAAGGCAAACCCCATTCAAACCTAATCTTGCACACCTTAATGCATGCTAATTTATGCTTATCCATTCCAATGTATTATGTACAGTGCTATTTACGCCCTCTAGTGTCACTTTACATGTCATTTATTGTGATGTTATTGGTGCCTAATGTCGTCTCCACAGGGGCGCATACAGGATTTATGTTGACCAGTGCAACACTCTGTATCCGCCTCTGCGTCTCCTAACCTAAGACTGGCAAGAGCATCCATCGAAGCTGATACAACAAGATCATTTATCGATGGATTTTTTTGAGGCAGTAAACGCCCTCGCAGTGGTAATAACATGGAACGAAAGCAGTGATCACATCAATGTATCTTTGTCTCCAGTGACGTGGCGTGACCTCTTCTCCTGGCGGAGGGGGTGTAAAGCAATGATTTACCGACAGAAATTGACCGACAGAGCTGCGAATTTACCGACAGAGGTGCGAATTTACCGACAGAAGTGTTTTCTGGGAAAGAACTCCTTGTTATATGGGGCTTATTGATGCTGGAAATGGGCATTACACTCTTTTCTTTTTATAAGAATACCTAATTTTTTTTCTGAGCCTCAATATTCTTAAAAATTTTCGGTTTTGAGCCTCAGATTATTCTTAAATTATTCTTAAATTGTTCTTGCTCAACACAAGGTGTAAATTCGCCTTAAGATCAAAGAAACATATTAAATCATTTTTGATGTGTTGATTCACCATAAATTTCAACGAATTTTAAAACATATAGATATATATATATATAGCGTCAGAGTGACAAATGTTTTGTGTTGGGAGGAAACTCTTAATTAAATTTGATTCGATTATCAAAATATTTTAGTTTTGATGAAGGTTGAGCCTGGCAATATTCTTAAATTATTCTTAAATTTTAGCAATTTTGAGCCTCAATATTCTTATAGACTTTATTCTTATAAAAAAAAAGAGTGTATCAACTCTATTTTGACTACGTCTTTGCAAAGAATGCGGTCGTGTACCGACGAAAGTCAATGAATCTGAAGTTACCGACGAGATCACCGAAAATTAGGTATGCGACAACCCCTCCCCCCACACCCTCCTATTTTTCACAAAGAACATATCAAGAAAATGAAAATGCATGCACTTTTCTAAATAGAACAATCAACAATACAAAGAATAACGTAAAGCTCTTTCGAAACCAGAGAGTTGCCTAAATCAATTGTCTTCTTTATTCGCCTGCTTTCGTAAGCCAATGAATGATATTTTCAAAAAGTTAATTCCGTCATCTTTGTTTACATGTCATATTTCATAACTACATGGGGAGCATGCTTTTTGACGTCATACTGCATACAAATTTCAGAATATAAGGTTGATTCCGATTGCTACCTTGACAGGAACACTGCACTCTATCTGCCGCACTACAGTAACGAGTTTAATTTCTCCAACTGAGTTGCATCTGAAGTCCTGCTTGTATTTCTTCCCTCGAAACTTTTAATTTGAGTTGCAGATATACTTAGAAATGACAATAAGTATGGGAACAAATATCTGATTATTCCCGTGTAACTGCGTTTTTCTTCGAAGTTGAAACAAACAGATGGGTGGTCGTTGTTTCAAAAATGAATGCATCCGTTCAGTTTATCAACAATACTACCGGTGGATATTCTTTTTTCGTATCTTGGTCAATAAAGTCGTGGGAAAGGGAATGTAGCTACGAATTGGTATGGACAGCGGAGAGGGGGCTAGAGGGGAGCAAGCGCCCCTCGTGCCGTTTATTTGAGGAAGCAGGGGGAGCAAAAGTGCCCTTTTCGGAATGCAGTAAAATCCTTTTTAGACAAGTAAAATAGGATTGGAAAAGAGAGCTATTTGTACAACTGGGTGAAATGCAGGCCCTGCTAAAGAATGGAACAAAAATCTCTCAATGAGGTGCCCATGCGACTCGGCACCCTTTTGCTCCTGTTGGCCCCTTTGCCCTACCATTGCTCCGTCGTGCCTGGAAGCAATCTCTTGTCACTTCTAATGATGATGATGATGATGATGATGATGATGATGATGATGATGATGATGATGATGATGATGATGATGATGATGATGATGATGATGATGATGATGATGACGATGATGATGATAATGATGATTAAAAGTGCATGGTACACTAAACTGTAAGTGAAGGCTTTATCATCGAAGTGTGCCTTCAAATACTACTAGCCTTCACTATTTACATAAAATTCCCTCTGAAGCATTACCGTTTATTCAACGCCTCCCCAATGGTTTATAAAACGGCAGCATTTTTTTATCATGTGAGATGCAAACACAAGTTTGAAGCAAAGGATTTCAAGTCAAATGCGCAACATCAACCACAATCGCCTTATCATTTCAGCAAAAGAATACCATAGCAATACTGTCAATGAATGAGATTGAAGGCAAATGGTTGAGCCTCTTTTCAAATCTTTTTGTTTTCTAACTTGATTGGGAAGGATTTAGCAAAGGAAAGCAAAACCTAGCGATGAAAAGAAAAGGTCCATGAAAAGACATGCAAACATACTCTTGGAACTTGAAGATCTTACATTTAGGCAAATATCGATGGCATTCAGGTTGAGATACATCGAATATGGTAAAATCAGAAAAACTAGCGAAAGATGTTACTTTGAAGTTTTCTGTTGAAAGTAGTAGAATAAATCAAGGGAAGCAGATTAGGCCATCCTACAAATGCTAAATATAGTGGAGAAAGTATTTGCTGATTGTAAGCCACTCTTATCTATTGCTACTATTCCTTTTTATGACATGCCCTCGAGGTACTTAGCCAATGAAAAATATTTTCTTATTTCTGTTTAGCTTGTTCTTCTAAATTTGTGTAATACGTAACATCCATGATAAAGAATTGTCTAAAATAACATAGGTGCTTCCTTCCTCGATAGAAGTTCATAGTCTAGAAGAGATCTTTGGAAAACATGATTTTACGTTCTCAGGTTTGACATCCCATTTCAATGTGGTGGGTATAGAATGTGATATTGTTAAGAACTTCCTTTTATGGTTTCATCCTGGAGATGCTTTGGAAATTTGATAAGGTCTTGCATTTTAATCATTGTAAAACAACAGTTGCCTATTTTTCTGTCATATAACTTTCTTTAAGCTCATCTATATTCTAAAATTCAGTCAAGGGAAAATTGGTCAAACTTTTCATGATATGCACAGTGAAAAGCAGTAGAAATTTTTCTTTTGGCAAATGCAGATAAGCGAAAAGTTCCCAGTTAAAACTAAACAAAGTAATCTCACACCTTCCATAGAATCTTATTCACTAATATTGCAAATATTTCCACAGTCCGATCCAACCAACAGTTGAATCATTATTGTAATAGTGAATAGAAGGAAAGTGTGCGTTTCAAATGATGGAGTTGGATTGTTTTCATAGGATAGAGTAGGCTTGTATAAATCAGCATGTTCACTAGAAGTCCCACAAAGAAATGCTTTAGCAGTTTAGGTTCTATTCACCATTCAAGCTTAGAAATTTTGGCCACTGATCCACTGGGGGCTACTTGCAAGTATTATTTAGTTAAAATGAACATGAGGAGGCACGTGGCAGAGGTAAGGTTTTGTTGAATGCATCAATAAAGAAGAGAATGTTATGAAGAGCTCGTTTCCGTAAAGGCAGCACATCAGCACCTCGTGCAGGAAAAGTAATATTACATTAGAGTAAGGAGCTGGCCATGAAATTATATTTAAGAGCTTTGGTACTATATAATCATACTCCTGTTATATCTGTACTTACTATCTGTGAATAGGAAGGGATACTGATGTACATATTGGGTGGATAATTATATGGAACTAAAATGAGTAAAACAATTGCATTACAAAAGCTAGGATAGCTAGCTGACGAATTGAAAAGTGAGTGGAATTAAGGCCTGTGCTAGAATAAATTAAGGGTATTTCTTTCCGTTCTTCTCTTAACTAAGAAGGTAAATACAACCCTACAGGTATCGCTTCTTAGATTGGACCGAATGAACATGAACTCAGCACTTTCAAAATACTTTGTCAGCATTGTTTTACTAGGAAGAGTTGATTTCTCAAAGATATCGAACTTAGGTGTCTTCTTGTTATGGAAAGGAATAGTAAGACATTGGCTAAAAGGCACAAATGACGAATTGCAGCGTATAGTAACCACTGCAGCTCTTCAGTTGCGCTTGTTAGCCAATTTTCTACCATTACTTTTCATAAAATAGCTGGAAATATTAGAAAAAGTTGGCAATTTCAACAGAGAAATTAGTTGCTCTCTTTCCTACAAGACTTTTTCTCTTCTTGTTAAGTACCAGTTATTGGTACTTTATGTCTTCGGTATAGCGATTGGTTTGGGATGAAGCTTTGAAAATGACAGTTTATCTTTACACTGTTTATGCTTGCTTAAAATGCGAATGAAATTTGACAGGAAAATCCATAAGGACCATATAAAGTACTGACGTCATCTTTAACGGTGAGAGATAACAACTGACCCACAATCTCTTATCTGGTTTGCAAATTTCTTGAAACATAGCCGTATACCCTTTCCGAAAGGCATTCCAAGCTAGCTGTTTTTTCACATAGAGTCTAAATTTTTGCGATTAATTATACGATAGAGACAGCTTTAACATATTTGATACACAACAGATAAAATCAGTCTTTGCAAACAATATGAAGTTATGAGGACTGAAGATAAACTTCAAATTGCATAACCTGCACCCTGTTTACAATGTACCGGTACAACTTCTGTACCGTAATAGAAGGTTCTACAGATCAGCTGACCGTTTTTACTGTTCTCTGACTCGCATGGGCACCTCTTTGGGACAACGCTAAGCATAGGCACCTCTTTGGGACATTTTCGTTCCATCCTTTAGCAGGACCTATATATTTCACACAGTTATATAAATAGCTCTTTCTTTCAACCACATGTTGCTTGTTCATAAAACGTATTTGATCATGATTGTGTCATCAATGTCCAAAAAAGGACTTTATTGCATTTCATAAAGTACAACTTTGTTCCTCCTGCTTCTTCAATTGAAAGGCAGGAGGGGCACTTGCTCCCCTCTGCCCCCCTCTCCTGCGTCCTTGTAGAACAATTTCTGCACCTGCTAAGAAACCGTAACAACACGACAGTAAACTTCTTATACCGGTACAGTGTAAATGGTAAGGCTGTCTGATACAACTACTACACCGGAGTAGTGTAAATGCAGTTGACTCGTAACACCTGCTACAGAACAGAAGTTGCATTCGCACAGTTTAAACGTGGTCTTATTTTTCGAGTTGCGAAGAAAGAGTACTTACTTTACTGTTTCCAAAAGAAGCTTTATTCTAACGAGAAATCATTGCGAGCTCTTGAAGATAAGTGTGAAAGAATTAACGGAAGATTGACTTCTGAATTTGGGAGAAAATCAATGTTCTGTGGTTAATGATCAATGATTTGGGTGATTTCTATAAACTAACACTTTGTAGCAGACTCCTGAAAGCAACGAATACTATCAAAGTACTGAATTCTTGGTTACTTGCTACAACTTTTCTTCTGTGGTACCGTTCTGTTGCACCTATTCACTAGCCTTCTTATTAAGATACTAAACTACTTTGTAAACAAATTCGCGATGTTGTTTGCCATCTCTATGCTTGTTTGCCGCTAATTCTAATTCTATCGAATCGCTCATTGAACAGACATCACTCGCTGGTAATGACATCAAAATGTCTCTTCGGAATACCAAGAGTGACTCAGCTATGAAAATCAGTAAGAATCGATCTTTATAATGTAAAACATCTGACAAAAATTGGCCAGAAAAGGAACCATTTGAAGGGTCTTAAGTTAAATGTCCTAAGAAAGATTGTATTCAGAACCAGCCATGAGTAGGAAGCTTTGTTTATTAGGAGATTTTTTGAAAAAATTAACTTCAATAATCTGGTTAGTTAATTAGTTTTAGCAAATTCAGACGATGTTAGAATTGCAGGTTGTGGAAAAATGTAGCTACTAACTTCATTATTGGTTAACGTAGTTAGTTATAAGTATCCAACGAAGATCAAGTAATGATATTATCTCTTTAAGCATAAATTTCTAAGGCTGGTATCAGATAAACACATTCCGTTAGAAGTTTAGCTTAATGCATGAATTATTTAACTTTACCAATCTTGTTTTTCTTACAACCATCTCTCTCATCTCTTCTCAGTGAAGGTTAATACATAAATTAAAGGTCCCAATATTGTCTCTTTTACTATGACCCCCAATGTTGTCTCTTTGACCCTAAATGATGACCTTCCGTGTTTCCCCCTTTGTTCCTGTTCACTTATAGTCCTCAAATTCTAGGAATTTCCATGATGTCAACATGGAAATATGGCCATTTCTGCAGTCGTATGCATTTTGAGCAAACTATTGTTTCCTTGAAGCCATAAAAAATGGAGGAATCCCTTAGTAAAACATTGAGTATTCGACGATATAGCACACACATTCTAATGAAACTGGCTGTTGAAAGAGATCATTGACTCATTCAATTGAATGGATGACGTCATAGGAATATTGCCGATTATTGCACTGTATGCACCATTAGAATTTCTACAACGTACATGTTTACGTCAGAGTATTGACGCATCCTCTATTACTACTCTCTGTAGAGCTAGTGCATGCAAAAGAGGGATACGACAAAGAGATAATAGTTGAGTACAAAGCTTCAACTTAGTAATTTTTTTGAAATTATGTCTCAGTAGGGAAGTTATTCAAATTTAATTTCATACTAAACATTCATGAACATGAGTGGGTTTGTGAGATGGAGTGTTACACCTCAACACGGAATTGTCCGCTTCCAATAAAATCACATTTAAATACTTAACTGTAATTTTTATTTTTCCTGTGCAAGTTTTATGTCATTGTGAAAGTGCAGATACCTTTCGTTCCATTGAATGTTATATGCAGGAACGAGATTTAAGGGGGGCTATGGGGAGTAACTCACCCCCAACCTTGAAACTTTCCCATTTTGCAGGGGAATGGCAGCACAGTGATTTTTGCAAGGCAACTTACTGGACCCCGGACCATTTGATCAACTATTTTTGCTAAAGGACCAGAAGGTTAACATAAAAATTTTCGCAGGGCAAACCCCTGACGCCCTCAGAATATATTGAAGTTACTTCCCTGGTTATATGTATGGTAATATGTATGAGAAGAGCTGTCTTTATGGGTACAAAGATCAGAAAACGAAAGTCGATTTATAAAGATATTGCTTTAATTTAACAATCGTTTCCTTTCAGATGTATGCTGTGTATCTTGCTAGCCGAATTTCGTCTTCCTTTCTACAGTTTGGCATTATTGAAGGGTTTTCATAGCAATTTAAATAGTAGCCCTGTCGCTATAGTTAATTCAACAACACCTAATTATTAGTCCAACATATTGCACAATGCAAATAATTCATTCACACACGTACTTTCTGTTGGTGTTCACCTGATCAGGAAGTCTAATATTGAAGCAAAATTCATAAGTTTTGTCAGATTTGTTGTTTCCCATATCAGTTTTCAAAGGATATGCATTTTCAATATTGATAGTTGTTGCACGAAAATTACGTCATTACTGCCGGTGAGCTGCAACCCATTAGGTATTACGTGCAATTTAGGGGGAGTAGGGAGGTTCTGCAAGTTGACTTAAATTTGATGCAGGAATTTACAGTTTTGTCTTCGCTTGCAAGGAGCATAGAGTTAAGCCAAGCTAAGAAGCAAGGCACACAGCAGAGCATACTTGTTCTGATGAATCAATAAGAAGCTAGAGACATAAATATTGCATTAAAGTTTTGAACGGTGATGGGGTTGTATGCGAGTACCTTTGACGCATACATTGAAGCAAAAATTTCCAAAGATCGCAAAGTAAACTAGCTACACATAGCTTCAGGCCAGAGATGGCTCTAACTTTATACAACTAAAGGGCGTGATCAAATTCGAATCTTCGAGGCAAATTGAAGTAGTATTTGTGAAACTTCGTCTGTAGATTGAAAAGAATTTTTGATAATCATATGGTCAAAAAGTGAAGATTTTCAGTGAGGGGCTTCAAGTTTGTTTTACTGCTTCTGATGTAAAGACCCGAAAGTTTGAAAAACAAAAAGTTAAGAATTACGAAATTCCTATCATCAATGGAGACCTCAATGAATTGTCAATGAATAAAAATATTTTTCAGTTCTGAATAATCATCCTTCTGCTAAAGATTGCGTAGTGAGTCACATAAACTTTTTTTTTAGCTAATTCCGCCGCTATGATGCACTGTAGTCACGTGCTACTATAGCCTTTTCCACGGATTTACATGCAAGAATTCCCAACGATCTCTGATTGAGAAGAAAACAAGAAACTCTATCAATTTGTAAATAAAAGGTTTGGAGGAAGTAGAAGAAAGAACAGGCAATAACAACCATAAAAATAGAAAGATCTATAATTAGCCATGGGTAGCGGTCGAGTTTCTAAATGATCTCATTGTGAGAAACTGTCAATTTGAACATCGAGGCAACGCCTTTCAAATTGTGAACATAGAGTGCTGAAAAACATCTTAGATTTCTACGCAAAATAAAGGTCAAATAAGCAAATAGGTAAAATGCGAATCTTAGGCGAAAGCTGAAAAGTCTTGTATGTCATTGTTGCCGGGGAACAAAGCAGTAAGTAATGGATGTTATGGAGACCGAGCCATTCGGAAACAAATTGAATTCATTGATCACTAAATCGGAATGTTCAAGATTCCGCACACCTTGCTTGCATGGACGATATCAGCGTTTAAGCCAAAAGTTGGGTGGAGCTCGAACGAAGGAGTTTCCATTCCCGGCAACTATGACTGCCAGAAAATATGTAACACAACGACGCCAATGTGTGCAACAAATAGACTAGCAAGAGTATGTTGTTTCCAATTGATGGACTATCCAGAGTAAGGAATAAAGCATGTAATTTCTTATGAAAGGAAAAGTAATCCATTCACTCTATGATCCAAAGAAGACATCTGATTGAAATGCTCAAGAAGCAAAATTTAGCAAACAGGATCTTAGAAATCCTGCGTTTTTCAAAAAATTTTAATGTCATATCCGCAAATTTTGAACGGTCTTTGAAGACGGAGTTTGTGCGTAAACAAAAACACGAAATCTAGTTACTTTTAAACCATTTAAAATCAGTTCATTATTCCAAGCCTTAACAAAATGTTTTGATCAAAACCTCCGTGACTGTAAAACAAAAGCGGCAAAGGGCGACAAATTTAGTCGCAATTTATTTTGTGTTAAATGGGAACTCATAAGCGGCCAACCATCTAGTGATAATGACTTTTTGCAATAGCTAAATTTAGGTCGTGCTTTCTTAAGACATAAATACGGGGTACTGCTTTACCATGGGATACTAATTTGAGAAATAGAGTCTTCTCAATGGATTTTATATGTGAAATTAAGACCTTTACTTCAGATATTGAATGTCATAATTTGGGGACAATACGTGGGCGAAGAAAGCGAGGAATAAATTGGAGAAAGATCACGAAATATTGTTAAAGGATAATGATTGGATCTGATTAAAGACTTAAGGGATCAGAAGCCCTGCTGGGTTAAAATTGTTACTCTGTCCTTAATTTCCTTTTAGAGTCTTTGAGTATGTGAAAACAACTCGGCTGAAACACTCAAATTAACGTAAGAGTATTGGACATTGATGATCAACTGTATTGCCAGAAAAGAAGTAAAATTCTTGGACAGGGCAAATAATGTTACTCTTTTGTCTTCATATAAATAGTAAAAAACCCTCAAAAATGAGTTGTAGGGGGATTCATTCCTAAAGAATTTTGAGAGGAGATTTGTTCACACTTCGCTTCTAAGGTGTTTTCACAAAACACATGGAAAAACACAGATTATCAACTTACCATTGATAACAACGGTTTTGGACTCCAAATCATCAAAACAATTCCAACCGCTATGTAATTATATGAATTCATCTTGTAAGACTTCTGTGATCAGGGATCCTCTTTTCATTGATGTTTCGACCAGCCTCTGACCAATCTTTTAGACAAATGCTACCAAGCGTCTCTGCATTGATTTATATAAGCAAGTCGCCTCGCTTTCAAATTCCTTTCTTTTGTTCAAGGCAATAGACGAACAATAAGGAGAATAATTCTTCAAGGTGGCTAAAGTGTAGATAAAATAAGAACAACAGAGAATACTTTTCAGCGGTAATTAAATTTATATTGCAATTGAACTCAACTATCAATGTGCAACTAAGCAATCTAGCGCTTCCTACTTCTGAATTGATTGCTTACTTTCTCTACAGACTGTGAATTGATCTGCTAAATACCTTCGTTTGTGAATTATAAAAGAAGTTGTAGGAGTGAATATCTGAATAATTTATGCACGAGAAACCTCAAAGAAAATACAATTATTCCATAAATTCATGCAAATAATGAGCTTATGGTGTGAATGAACTATATCAGGATAAAATTATACCTTTAAAAACTAAAATATTGGGAACATCTTGTGAATAATTAATAGACTATTGAAGTGTTCAAATTAGTCTTGACCAAATTAGCAAATTTTACATGCAAAAGTTTGGCAGGGGTGAAATATTTGAGCTGGAGGAAAGTCTTTATTAAACACTTCGCACGTTCACTTCCTAATGCGTTAATCATGGATTTTTCCTGCTTGTTACACATTACTTCCTTCTATCACTTCTTTCGCAGAAGCAGCTGCTAAAACATCCTTTAAAGTGGTTTCGTATCTATCTATCTACAATTTATTAGATTTTGAATAGCTTGCAGTATACCATTAAAGAAGTGGCACGAGCAAGGCATCAGAATAGGCATCTAGTTACGTATACAAGGAAATAGCGTGCAAGGCAACAATACCATGATACAGGCCCCTTTTTATAGGAAACAAACTCTCTGGCTTCAGCCTGGATATTTCTTGATATTTCATCAAATCTAGCCTTAGATTTTTCCTCAATTTAAAAACTTCTAATCACAAAAACAACCTAGATTAGGCAATTGTAATGCAAGAAAAAGGATTCTCAGATTTTGTGAGGCATGTAACGGATATTCATTCTGTTTTCTTGCCTTTTTGACAAAAAATTTACTAGTAGAAACAGTTTTTGCAAGTTATTATTTGAAACTCAACCTGCCAATGTTTTTTAAATGTTTCTTAATTTTTGTCTGATTTCAGCCTCATGTTTCTTATAGACATTTTTCTGATTAAAAAACGTGTATTGGGGAAGAACTTAGAAATTTAAATGCGGAAAAAATTCCGTTTAACAACCGAAACTGCTAAATGATCTGACTACACGTCACTGCAACAACTGAGGTATAATCCTTATCAAATTGAGAAATTTACTGAGGATTCTGTTTCTCTCATCATCAAAATGGAAAAGGCATGGTTGATTGAAGTTGATAGTTGATTGAAAAATGCAGCAATGCAAAGGTCAGAAGAAAAATGCTAATAATGACATCAAAGTTTCTGTAAAGTTTTTAATAATGGAAAAGCGAATGGAAAGCGTCTTAATTCTGGGCTTGATATGCAACGACACACTGCAACCCAAAGTCAAAGACTGATCATAATCCGAATGAAGGGAATGCTTCTTACGATTAACTGATTGAGTAACCAAAACGTTCGAATTTGCAAGCATTGATTCAAATTCATTGGTGGAGAACATAACAAGCAAAGACCTAAACGCACCATAAAACTTTTGGGACAATTAGGTTGCAAACTACTAAAATGAGTTAGTGACTTTAGTGGTGTAACAAGATATAAAATAAATACTGCACGCTTTTTTATGAGAATAATGTTTATAAGAATCTTTGAAATTTTGTTCCTCTTTCTAGTTGCAATGCACATCGCGTGGATTTGCACTTTTTTGTGCTTATGGTGCAAAAATAAATAAATAAATAAAAATGAATAAATAAAAAAATTAATGAAAAGCGTGCATATAAATATAAATATAAACATTTGTAAATGCATTATATATATATACATATATCCATATTATATATAAAATGGGTAACTAAATAGATATATTTTTTATCTTTATACATATCCAGTTGTATACATATGTATCCAATTTTTATTAAAATATCAGCTTCTTTTAATGCTTTCAAATAACAGCTGAAGGACGTCCTCATAATTCACAATGCTTTTTAATATCATTGAAGAAAGTTCTCGAACTTGTTGTTGTCTAACTCCTCAATCACCCAGAACTAAATTGCCCTTTGAAGATTCTCTGGTTTTTTTTCTTCAATTATAGTTCATGCCTTTATCAATTTTTAGTTTTAAATGGAGAAGGGCTCTCTCTCTCTACTGGCTCAACTATTTGAAAGCTCCTCCTTAGACCATTATATTTGAATGCATAATCTTTGGGATTGAATATATGTAGTAATGAATTATTGTATTGTTAAGTACCTTTATTGCTATATATTAAGCTAGGTGTATGCAATTCATATAGATATATTTGTGAATGAAGCTGAACTGAATATTATTGTAAAAGAGGTGATTCTATCAAGCTTGACATGACTGTTGCTGCCTCTCAATGTCGAGAACTAATTTTACCTAAGTCAAATAAATATATATCTTGCACGGAGAACCGAAAGTTTTCATGGTAAGAAATGATCACCATGGTAAAATATTAGAAGCAACACTTTTGTACTCCAATGGTCTCCTGAGGAATCAGTAAAACAATTACATGGTAATCAATCCGGGATTAACAAATCTAAGGAATCTTATCAATCGTCTTGTCGCATTGTTTAATTTCGAGAAATCCGAGGACATTTTCGGCTCGTCAATGATTCTGGGAGGTCACTATCCAATTTAATCCCTAACTGTCCCCTTTTGTTCTCTAATGGCGAGAGTAATGTTGTTTACTTCCATTTGAGCAAAAAACAAGTTTGGCTCTAACAAGACTTGTTAGCTTTACAAAAGGATTTACAACAGTCTGGTCACACACGACTACCTGTTGGTGTATTAATACAAGCTAGCTAGGTTGGATAAGAAACCAAAGCTCAGACTTAAAAGAAATACAGTGCGAATGTGATATCAAAAGATATTATTCAAAATCATCGTGGAAAAGAGTGTAAATAGTTCTATAGAAAACCAGATACCTTGCTGCTAAGCGACAAGCAGGCCATACTTACTTCATTTTCAGTCAAGAAAGCATCATTACACTTTTGCGCTGAATTTCTCCCTCAACTTTAGAAAAACTCGGATTTTAGGAACAATAGTTGCTTATTTATTTATCTATACATATTTTATGCACTTTTAACAGCATTGTAAAAATTAATTGTGCAATTATGAACTATTTACCTTTTTGTCAGAAATAGCGTTAGTTTATTTGACTATATAAGATTCAAAATTGAAATACTAGAGAATGTTTGAATGTCAATGAAAGAATCAACACACGTCTTAAATATATCCTAAATTTGTTTAATTTAATGCAGATTTCCAAATGTAGCGACAGAGTGACTCAGCTGCTCGATTCAGTTTCCTTTAATGCTAATCCAGTCAATGAGATTTCGAATGTCAATGGATGTTTATCACCATGTGAGTCTGATGATAGTCGTGAATTAAATGTTTAGGGGACATATGTTTACTGATGTTTACTTTGTTGGGGACACATGTTTACTGATGTTTACTGTGTAGGGGACACATGTTTCATGATGTTTATTGTGTATGGGGACGCATGTTTACTGATGTTTACTTTGTAGGGAACACATGTTTAATGATGTTTACTGTTTATAGTGCACATGTTTACTGATGTTTACTGTGTAGGGAACACATGTTTAATGATGTTTACTGTGTATGGGAACACATGCTTAAAAGAAGAGTCTGAGATAGATTGCAGATGGGAAAAATAATTCTAAATGTTTGAGACTAAGAAAACGTATCAAGAGCAGGGAAGTGTCATTTATCAAAAATACTGATTAGAATAAAAGCCGCTATTAAGCTTTTTTTACTGCATAATGTCCCAACTTTGGTTTGCTGGTTTTGTATAGGCCAATTTCTGAACATTGAATTACCAACAAGAAGATTGAAAGGAATGAAGTAAAAGTGGCTAAAATGACTATGAACTTTCTCCTACCTCTGCAATTTTAAATAACAGGCGTTTATCGCATCCTAGTTTCAGAAATTACAATGCAGCCATCAGGACAAAAGATTTGCAAATGCGAGAAACCTAGTTTCAGCAATAAAATGCGGTCATGCAAAATAAAGAAACTATGTTTGGTAATGAAGAGTACAATTTGAAACTGTGCATCTCAGCTCATACACGAAGCAAAGTTTCTTAGCTAATGGCACATTACAAGGACAATTTCTACAAACAATAAATTCCACAAGGTAATGAATTCCCATTAGAGGCAATGAAAGCTGTTTCAAAACTAATTAATCGTGTGTAATTAGAATAGTTTTAGGGCCTGTTGCAATTGATAATCTTCTCAATGTGTAGAATTTTATCAACATTGTGCAAAAGTTTGGATTGAAGTTAGAAAAATAGCCAGCTTTTTCCTGCTTTTTAAATCGTCTTTGAAACTGAACAGACAACAGGAGATCAGTAGCTTAAACGGATGGCAAAATACCAACAAGGCTAAAGTTGAAAATATTTCAAGTTTGATTTATAAACTCTGTAATTCTTATTTTCAAGGCTCAAAAGAAAAATGATCGCGATGTGAATGCCAGAAATTTTCTCATTCTGATGTTTATGTAGTAATCTTTTGGGATTTAATCTTCTAAATCATCGTTTACAAGCAAATACATCGTAAATTTTAACATTTGTTACAAGCTATAAATCTGGATTAAGATCACATTGTCGCATTAATTATGTTTTTGCTATGCCACATTTAGAATGTTTACAAAACTAAATGCCTGCATTCGTCTCTTCTAAAGATCAATGATATTGCTGTAGCAAACATACTTCTTCCACTTTAGTTGATGTATGTCGTTTACACTAAATGTCAAGCAAAGAAAGCATGTTACCAAGGCAACATTTCGGCCTTCTTTTAAGCACAGCACACGCTCATGGGAAATATGTAGTGCTTGAAAATATATATAAATATATGTAAATATATATCATGTATAGAGAAAAAGGCCAAAGAAAGGGAATCTTAGTCTACATGACATACAAAACGGCAAATCTCAATAAAAATACAACACAATCTGACGTGTTTCTTAGGGGGGGGGGGCATTGCACAACGATTTGAACTGGCATCAACTAATTCTATGGAGAGATTGAGTTGTCTGTTTGAAGTCTTTTCATTTGTGCCGTTAGTGCGATTATTCTAAGCATCAAAGATGTGCTTTCAATAAATGGAAGCTGCGTAATTATGAACTAAATCAGAATTTCATCCTATACAACACCTCTGCAACCAAATAAAATTCTCAATCTTTTTCACACAACAAATAGATGCATAGTTGAGCTATGACATCAACAAAGAAATTTGTTTTGTTTTGTGAGAAGCTGTTGAAACAAAACCATCATTATTTATGAAATTTTAATGACCTTCAAATATATTTTGCTTTGCACGACTAGTAAACAGCTAAAGATTAGAGTTTGTTGTTGAAACTCCAAAGTTTCACCGAAAAGGACAAAGCATGCAAAGGATACAATCATCGTGAACGAAAGACGAAAATGTGAAAAGAAAGAAAAGATGGAGTAACACAAAAACAAACATTGTAAATATTGTAGATCTAAATATATCGTAACCTAACAACTGCCCAGCAGTATTAGATTTAGGAAATACAAGATTAGATAAAACAGGAATAATTCATAGTCGTTGGTAAAGGAGGCAAATGAAAAATACTTTTTATTATCATTGATAAACAACGAAGAACCTGTGAGTACAGGTAGACGATTTGCACTGGCACTAATAGATCACCTCCAAAATATCTTAGCGCTAAATTTGAGCATATGAACAAAAGATTCACTGCTTGGAAACTATGAAATAGCTTTTTCAGGTGCTAACGATCGAAAGCCAGCTGCTATGCTTAGATACTCGAAGTAGTGACAAGTTCTAAAACCATTGATTGATGGCACGTGAAAGAATAATTTCTGGCTCATAGGACATGTTGCAAAGGTTGCTTTAGTAACTTGTGGTTTCTGGTAATATTTGACTCGGGTACTTTGGGAAGAGATAACAGAAGACGAAAAATCTGGAAGTGTAGCCAGATGAATTGAATGAAAGAGAAAAGATATGATGCTATTTAGAAATAATCTTTTATTTAGTTTTCTAAAGTAATGGGCAAAACTTCGAAAAAATATCTCACAATATTCTGCTTTCTTTGCGCATATCTCTGCACTGTATTTATCTGTTAAGAAATAATTTCTGAAGTTTTTTCTGAAAGCATATGTGCACTTATAGTTTATGTTATACCAGAAATTACATAATGTACTATAAATCTAAAACCAAAGGATTGTTGCAGGAAGCAACAAGAAAAACAGTAACTAAAAGGAAAGGCTATATTTTGCAATACTTTTGAGATGATGTAATCCTCACATTTTAATTGCTTGTAAACATCTAACTTCTTAGCCTTCAACTGCAAAGATATGAGATTTCTAGTAAATTAGGAGCAGCTAGTTTGGTTCTCTGGCAAAGACAAAGATTTTATCTTAGAACAGATGGCAGAAATCCTAATAACATTTATGCAACAATTATTTATATTTTGTATTTTATATATCAGTAATATGATACAAATACATAAGATGAGCATTTATGAACACTCCAAATTTACTATGCAGGATACCAACTCAAATTTCAAAATTTGTGGATAAAGTTCTTTTTGTACCAAAAGATCTTTACAATATTTTTTTATTTCATATACTTCAATTGCCAAAAGTGTAATTCAGAGATTTGTCTAATCAATCTTTCGATTATACTTGTATGATACCAAGTTAATATAGACAACCTTTGTAATAAGTTCTTGAGATGTAAATCTTTTATAATGTAGCTAGCATATATGTTGATATATGCATAGCTTTTGCTTAGATGTTCTTCTGAATAAAAGAGATCAAATAAGATTTTTTTCCACTAGATAGGGAATTTTGTCTTGCTGATTAAAGAAATGTAAAGCAGTAATGGAGAATGGCTTCTCTTGTGCCACTCAGGATACACGTAGGTTTCTACAGAAAAAAAATGAAAAACTGAACTTGCTCTAAATGGAAAGCACGTGCATGAAGGGGCGTAACTCCAATACTTTCATTGGGAAGAAGGAGGGGAGTTAGAGGCTTTGTATTGCAATACAGGATTTTGCCCTGCCAAAATTACATCCATATTTTGATTACAGATTTCAACAACAAACCATTGCAGCAGTTGTAAACGTAGGATAAAACATCGCTTTTGCCAACTATGGGAAATCTGATTTACTGGATACCAAGATGTAGTTATCCCAAATATAATTCAAGATAGATATGAATTCACCGATTGTGCACTGAACTTCATATGTGGCAAGGTTCTTTGAAATTATTTTTGCCCTGCAAAGATATTCAATTGCACTGCAAATTGAGCTGTTCTATCTGCTGGGGGTGTCACACCCATGGAGATTTTGCCCCTGCATGCACAGGACAAGGTGAAGAAAGCAAGCTTGCTGAGGTGTCTTAAAAACAGTGCTTGTGTGCAGCAGTTTCTACGTAAGCAAATGGAATGTCATCATACACTAAATAACATCCTCTTATACATTAAACAACATTTACTTTATGCAATAAGTAACATCCTCTTACTACCAACAGCATAAATTTGGCATTGTTTTTTAATGAAGTTGAAAGGAAGGATGTTCTTTGAGATCTTCTTGATTGTAGAACAACATTAGTGGCATTTCAAAGAAAATCAAGGTTTACTTGTGAATTTTTTGCATAGAAAAACTCCTAGGGTTATTTGAAATTCATGATTCAATATTGGGAATCACTATATATTTCAGATATTATTGTGTAAATAAACAACATTCTCAGAAAGAAGAAGTCTAAAAGACTCGAAAAAATAGATAATGAAAAAACGCATAAATAGTATGAGGACAGAGTGTATTGACTTAAAGATTTACATTTATAATAGGTAGTTACATATAGTCTGAAGTAGTTACATATAGCATAATAGGCTAGAAGGTGATACATATCTACTTACGTTATGCTAGCCAAAAATCCAATTTTTACTTTCAATCAGCACTGCTTCATCAAATTGTGTGGCTTGCTTTGCGATGCAGCATTTTATGATAATTTTATGATAATTTTTAATGATAATATTTTATGATAAATTTATGATTATTACGAAAACAACTTAATGAACAAAAAGCAATAAACAACAGCATTCAAGAAATTTTCTTCATAAAATAAAAAAGGAAAGGCCATTATACTTTTGAAGTTCAAGCTTAAGTTTTAAGCTCTCGATTAATTTAAATCTTCTTTCCCTAAGCCATCTTTGAGATAAACTAGGAAATATTAAACCCAGAGTGTATGGAGAAAGTCCCTACTTGTCGTATGGTTTTGGCTTTAAAAGATGGTTGCTGACTGGTGGAAATAACAGATAACAGGCTTCATAAGACTAGACTATGTAGCAAGATTGGTATTGATATGACAACACCTAGAAGCAATCAACTTTAGCACACTTCTGTATGTATTGATGTGAAGTATCTCAAGATCTGTTAAAGGCAGATCTATTGCTAAAATGGGCGACGTGGAATAACGGTTTGAGCGCATGTTTCCTGTGCAAAAAGTCCACGGTTCGAGTCTCACTCGAGGCCTTGACCGAATGCTCGCTCACTGCTCACCCAGCATTAAATGGGTACCTGGTGGCAAAATTGGGGAGATGAAGGCGGCGAGGAAAGGAACTGGCCACACTACCTCACATACTGATAGCTCAGGATAAGTGTCCTCATTAGCAGGCACTCCCCTACCTACTAAAGTATACAGCATTGCCTATTTCTATGGAAAAGCTAGATGAAGTTCCTTATTTGGAAAATACACAACATCTATCGTGCTCAAAACACACTACGACTCAGGACCGTCTAACTCAACCGCATTTCCAATTACTTATGTGGTCCATGAACAAGTTTTGTGGATAATCATAATACTAACTTATGTTGAAAGTGGGTAGCCTGCATTATTGGAGCTAAAGCTCAATTTTTTACAACGGGACCTACTATAGATAAAAATTGAGAGTTTATTAAAATGCTTGAAAGCACAATAAATTAGAAAAATAGAAGAGCATTGAAAAACCACAATTTACATTGGATATGTATCAAAAATCATAGATATATATAACTATATATATATATATATATATATATATATATATA
>OLMO02000003.1:402723-431055 GCA_900291935.2 Cassiopea xamachana | reverse complement strand
TATATATATATATATATATATATATATATATATATATATATATATATATATATATATATATATATATATATATATATATATATATATATATATATATATATATAAAGTCCTATTAGAGTGCTGTTTTGAAGTGAGGGAGGAGGATGCGCTTGATAGGAGAGAGTGGAGGAGAATTATCCGCACCGGCGACCCCAGAGACTGGGAATAAAGCCGTAGAAGAAGAAGAAGAAGAAGAAGAAGAGTGCTGTTTTGAAAAGGAGCAGAATCTTCAGTCTTGTTATTGATGCTGGTAAAGCATTCCAAATTCCAACAGCCCTTGCTTTGAAAGTTCTTATTTGTCATGTGTTCATGGGATGTAGAAGCTAATTGGTTATAGGCAAGTTTTTACTTAGCATTCAGTCAAGCAAGTAGATGTGATGTTTCCGGAACACAATTTATGATGCCCCAAAAGCAAGCTTCGAATTTGCGTCACTTCTTGGTAGCTAAGGTCTACAGTGGGTTTGCGGTTTAATTACTTCGAATATTTCATGCATTATGTAGTAGCAGTTGAATGGAGCTCAAAATCGAACCCTTGTATTCTCATTGATGGTCTGGGTTCGTTAATTCAACCATTGACGCAATTTGTTGAATTATTTGCTTGATTCTTATAGAAAAAATCTAGAGCATGGGAATGTTTTGCAGATGCCAATGAACAAAACTGCGGAAAATAGTACCAGATGTTTTCGAACACCAAGCATTTTATGAATACAAAAACGTACAACATAATATTATCCGCTGAGCTACAGTATTTTGCAGAAAGGACAGTTTTAGCAATAAAGCAAAACTCATCTCTTCCCACATTTCACAAAAGCCTTAAGGGATGTTTGCAAAATTGACATGTAAAGATAGGAATTTGCTGTAAATTCCTTGGAAATAAAATGAAGTCTCAGAAAGCATGAAATCTAAAAAATTCATTCAACTGCTATTTCTCCTCAATGAATGAAATTATGAGAGTTTACATAAAATAGCATGATGTTGGAAGGCTACTGATTATTCACAATTGTTGTCAGCTGTACTTGTAAAGTTAATTAAGAAAATGATGGCTGATTCAGAAAAGAATGTCTCCTTGGACCTCGTAACTCCTCTTTGAGTATTGATATTAATAATTTCATAAAATATATGCAATCAATAAAGTAAATATTAGGATTCAAGTTAAACATGTAAGCCAAAAGAAAGCCTTTGCTTAATAAATGTTTTAGTAACTGCAGCACACTTGCTTAAATCTTTGAAAGTTCTTAAAGATTTTTGCTTTTCGCTACACGTTACACAGAGCACGCAATGGGTGTGCCTCACGGAGCTCACTAATGGAAGTGTAGATTATTTAAATCTATTGGGCTCAGAACTGTATATAATTCTCAACTTATGTGTAAGGGAAATGAACGAAATCTCCATGTTTATATCAATATATGGAATTGAAAAAGCTCTTAGCATCAAGCCGGTGTCTTAAATTATCAAATTACAAATTGAACAGACACCGGAACATGAGCACATACTGATGTTTGCTTTCGACAATCTCACTACCAGTTGATGAAAACAGGCATGTGGCACTTTAACACACTGAATATTTGATATTAAATAGACAGAAAAGAATAAAGGAATCAATTAAGTTATAACTATGTGCAATTCAATGGGTTTGTCAAATAACAGGAAAAAACATTAAGATTATATATTAGTCTCTCCCTTACCATGTAAACTATTTTGTTTGTCTTAAGGTTGCATGTCGAAATCTAAATTTTACAAACAATCTCCTCAAAATGCGACCGACTACCGTTCCCTGAAATATGCATCTTATATAGAGGCACATCTCCTGCAGGGACGCTGCGACCGTCGGGTGTGGAGGTGCTACACTCCTAAATGCTCATGAAAATTAATTAACTGGAGGAAAATTGGTTCCAAAGAAGTAATGCGTATTAGCTTGCTAGATAAGGCATGTGAATAATCTTTTTTGGAAAAAAGTTTTTGCACTCATTGCTTGAACTTTCTCTGCCATCATTTTCCAATTTAGACTATATTTCAACGAGAATTACTCTAGATAAAGAGAATTACTGCGTATGAAGATATTTTGATTAAAAAATTACTTTTTATGAAGATATTTTGAAATTAAGAACCGTTCATTGTTAAAGCACCTAAACAGTTAGCGTATTGAGGAAATGTTTCCAATAGAGCACCAATTCTAAGAAAATATTGTCAAAAAATATCTTTAGTGTTACAAAGTGCTATAGTAGTTATATATGGTATTATATATTATATTTACTAAGTAGATCTATTGACTAAATTTTTCATATTGCATCCATTCTAAATAAAAATTCTGCTTTAGCGATCAATTTGTGTTGAAGAAGGGTACTTTTGCAAAACTGATTCTGTGTAAGGAATTACTCCAATGACATGGAATGATCGTGAAAAAGTTGATGTCTTTCACCATTTACGGACTGGTCATTTTTTATAACCGGGGTTGGGATCGAAAATAAAATGTTTGGTTAAAGAAAATAGGTGGCCAAAGGTTGGGTAACAAAATTAGACAAAGCAAAGGGGAGGGTAAAAATTTCAAATGTTGCTTTAAAATGTACAATCCCGATCAAACAAGTTTCTTTTGTCAGACTTTTCTTCCTTGCAACCATGACAGTCATTCAAATCTTTCTTAGATGGTTGGGCAAGCCAAATCTTAACCCTTGAAATGGTTGGGTATTGAATTTTTGAAAATTGTAGAAGCATGGGAAGGAAAGACTTTGTAATCATAACCCTCCTATCTTCGGTAGCACCCCCAAGTATAGATAATGACCAGTCCCAAAGGAAAGATAAAGCTAATACCCTTGCAATAGCCAACAAATGTTGCATAATTTGCAGACAATGGAGAAATATTGCAAACGGAGCGTGTTCTGGAGGTAGCACAGCAGCCTCCCCCGCACGAACGCCCCTGTTCGGCTACACGATCAATTTATTGGCATGCCATAAGCAGCACGTCATCAAAAAGTTTTAGTAGCATGACTTGGACACCAAGTCATCAAACAATGTATGTGGCATGGCTTGGACAGCAAGAAATCAAAGTTGCATTTTGATGGAGGAAATAGGAAGTAAAAACTCTCCAACACGCCCGTGCAACCCAAGATGTTGGTTCAGCTCAATTTAAGAGGCTTTATTCTTGTAGCGACTCAGGGAATGGAACCTTGAGCGTTGTGTAATACTTGAAACTTGATATCAAGGTTAAAAAGACCGTAAAATTGCAATCAGATTTCGTTACAAATGAGCTGCACGCAAAAATGTAAATGAGAAATTTCCACAAATTCAACTAGAATATCACACAAACAGCACGTGCCTTAAGAGTGCAGTCTAGCCTCATTATCGCAAGAATTCAATTAAGAATTCTTAAATGCCTTTTCTGGTTTCCAGTAAACTACTTACTAACTACTTTTTATCTTAAGAGAATTTAAGCAATTTGAACATTGTTTTTGAGCCAATTACATCAATACCCCTATTGGGGAGTAATTTGGTAATCAGTCTTTAAAAGAAGGGGCATGCAGAACAGTGTTGTAACATCCCACTTCATGTGCATTTCACTCACAGTTCCCTTTCTATTCCCAACGTAAGAAATTGATAAATTTAATGATGAGACAAGCAACTCAGCTGGATGAATTGTCCAGGAGAGGCAAAACTGCTTGTACCATCACCTTGGTAGTGGAAGGGAGAGAATCTTTCTACGCATTTAGTTTCCAAAGCAATCGTTATGTTTGGGGAAAAGTCATGCCAAACTTGTACTTTGGGGACACTTCCCCTGCAGTTGCGTACCTGTGATGAGATAATAACATTCTCCTCTATTTTTACACTTTCAGTGAGCTAAATTGTATTCCTTCATAATCTAATCTTCATAATATTAACAGAGTTGAAACCTCAGGGTTGGGAACTAGCTACAAGAAAAAAGTAATGCAACAGCTAAAAAAGCCATATCCCAAAGGCTTAAACATAAAAGCTCAGATATTCACCGGGGATTTTGAATTTACTCTGAACACTCACCGAAAGGCACCTTATTTGCAGGAAATCTGGCTGTTTTTTGAGGTCTTTGATAAAAAAATACGTGCAGCTATGTCTGCTGTCATTATCACCGATACATCTGAATAAACATGGATGTGAATAAGATAATCGGATTGCTCAAGAAATATTTAAATAATTAGTTTATCTTCATAATAAAATTTGCATTTAGGTGAGCCGCCATCTTTGACACATGGATTTCCCTGGCATTATAACAAATAGCTCAAACACGCAGTTTGCAAGACTTCAAGACTATGGAGAAAAGGGAAGATTTCTGATGTGGAAGAAAATGAATATTTGGACAAATGATGGTGTCTTTCGCAAATACAATTAATCAACAGCATGTGAAAATACCTTGAGTTCTGTTGCGTGTATCATCAAAAGTTATGCAAACTCACCACTTTAAGAGTTCCGTACTTCTCTTGTGTGGCGAAAACAGCGTTGATCAGCTTGTGATACGATATTGAATTGTGACATATTTTGACGAATGAACAGAGAATGTCTATTAACGATATTAGTTAACGTTCGTGCATATTGTATTACTAGAGTGGGTGTTTGAAAGCATCGTACTAGACTCTTGGGCCATATATTGTTGCTTTAGCAGAAAGATACAGAAGAGATGGCCATGGGCCATAACTCTTTACGTCAAATCAATCAGTTTTGAAGTCCCAGCTTAACCCCAATTTATGGAAGGAAATAGTTGGTAGAGAGAGAGAGAGAAAACATGGCTGAAATGGGTATCTTTATCAGTTAGGCCATTTTTGAGATTGAGAGATAGTCTTGGAGTAAGCAGTATTGACGCAGAAATTGATCAATTTGGTTTGGATAGTTTCGATTGGTCAACAGCATAGGCTGTAATAAATATTGGATGAAGCTAGGTATTACCTCCCAGTAATAATTTTAATAATAGTTTTTATTATTCAACTATGAACATTAAAAATTAAGCATATACACCAATTGACATATGATGGTGTCGTATATCAACTTGCTTTTATTTTGAAGTAGGCGGGGTAATGGCAACTGGGAAAAGGGACTGGGCACAAATGTAGATAACTATTGTTTTGCAGTACATTGTAAAGTGATGTAGTGGATTACAAGTAGTGCTCGACAGCTCAAAAAGTAAACAAGGTTCGACCCTGAATTCTGGATACCTAAGAACGTCGGCAAATATGTATCCACTTACAGTTCCAACTATCTGTTTGCAAAATTATATAGAGTGTTGTGCTCGATTTTCTTCAACTGTTTATCTTCTGCAGGTAGCAGCTCTGCGCAGGCACCCCTAATTTTCTGCTTTGATATCAGCTGCATCACTTTGCATCAGTCAAATGAACACCTCAGAACACAGGTGGGAATTGGTATTGCAATATGCACAAAACCAGACAAATGTCCCTACTATATATGGGATACTATAAGGGGGAAAATGATCCACCCCCTAGGGACATTTTGAAGCATATTTGCATATTTGCATTGAATCATTGGAACAAAAACGGTCGCCATCTTGGATTTGAAACTAAGAATGCCCACTTAAAGATCCACAGTGCATAATGGAGATACCAACATTTGTCAATGTCTACTCTCAGCGTGCTGTCATTTACATCAGCTCACTAGCTGTCCAATAAAGAGCAGATTCTATTATAGCTCTCTTGACTAGGCAACTCGTACAATACACAAAATACTCAAAATACAAAATACTCTTATTTCTTTTCATAGTATTAACTAATTCTTCACCGAGCTTTAATATTCTAATTTTTGATGGCTTTGAGCTTTAGATTATTCTTAAATTATGCTTAAGAAACAAAATTGTAACTTCACCTGAAAATCAAAGGAATAAATTTAGATCTTTGTTTGTGCTGTACTGCATGATAAAGCAAAATAAAATGGACAGAATAATTGATATTTATTGATCATAGGTATTAATCTATGGTATTGATATATGGTATTGATCTATGGTATTGATCTATGGTATTGATCTATGGTATTGATCTATGGTATTGATAGTGCAAAGGTAGATCCAAAAGCAGTAGTACAACTCAAATATGCAAAAATTCTAAGTCTTGATGAAGTTGCTTGAGCCTTGCATTACTCTCAAGTTGTTATTCAATTTCAGCGCTTCTGAGCTTCAATACTCCTTATTTTATTCTTATAAAATTAGGGTGTATTCTGCATGAGAAGGAATGGCACCATTTTTCATTTGCCTCTGAATGGATTGAGCAAGCTCCAACGATTTGCGAGCTAAGGATGTAATATCAGAAAGCAATTGACCTAGGACCGAGTGTCATACATTCTCAGGGAAGCATAGGTCAGAATTCTGAGAATGCTAAGTTCCAACGCTGTTGATCTTAAGCTTTTAAGATGCACGATTAGCAGTACTAAGGCTCGTAAACTAAAAGAATGAACTCCAAACTCCTGTCATCTTTGTCACATATTTGTGTTGTTGTATAAAGGTAGTGAAGAAAACATATTCGGAGGTATTACGCCAATGCAAACAAACCTTTGGGAATGGTGCGAATGAAATATATTTCTTATACAATAAATTTGCCCTATTTGAGACAACTTTCAAAATGTCTCATTCATACACAATCGTTAATTTCGATTGTTTTAAGACTCCATAGCTACATGAAGAAACCGATTCATCAAGAGGAGAAAGTGAAGAATTTCGCATTAAAAAGCCACAATGAGAATTAGAAGTTAACTAACAATGGCATTACAGGTCATTAGGAAGGAGCTCAAGGACACGACGAAAGCAATGTAGATACTAATGGAGACTATAAACAAGAGTCACGCTCTTTCCGCGCAAAAATGCTTAATCTATCGATTGCATAAAAACGAGTTTGTGGAAAAGGTACATTAAGCCCTAGCCACGTATATTCTGTTTTGATTCACATTCTCTCTCTCGTATAAACGCGGTGTGAGCTGCGATTTAATGAAAAATTGAATGGTTTAAATGATGTCCGGATTCAAGTAAAAACACTACAAAAGATTAAATTTTCGATCAAAATATATTCTCTTTAGAGACAAACTGAAGCAACTTAGCATTAAGAGAACAAGCTTCCTAATGGAGACCATCTTCTTTAACAGAGATGCATGTTAAGCATGAAAGCAAATTCTATTTCGCTGATAAATAAGTTATTCCTTCTTCAAAACAGCTTGGCTTTGGCAAATGTAAGTTTAGTTAACACTCTAAAGCATCTTACCGAGTACTACCAGAAACCAGTTACTTTGAATTCCAACAAGTGCTTTCAGTATCAACTCCTTCTGCAGCAAGTTTCAAATAGAAATGCAAGAGAAATATTCCACTTCCGGACTTATAAGACAAGTCTATTAACATGTAGAATTTGGCAATGCATTATTGGGTGATAGAACAGTCTAGACATCCTTGTTACATGAAGTACCACTTGAAAATAAAATGTATCAATCCTTTTCTTAATAATGTAGAACTCAAGCCAAGCTACCCCTAGCTAGCTGATAACAGTGATTCTGTGATCTGGTAAATGGTGGATGTAAATGCTTGAAGGTCCAGCAGCACATTTAGTCTCACCATCCAGCTCTTCATCAAGTTCTCAACAACACACCGAGTGCGCAAGTGAGCCATGAACCAACAAGAGTCACTGATGAATTTCTGGCAGCGCAAACTGAACAGCATCAGATATCTCAGAAGGCAGTTTGCAGATAAGTAAGTAGATCTCAATGCTCCATTAGCAACAGAGCTAATAATGTCATCAAAATATTGCACTGTGCTTTCGATTTTCATAAATTTTCAAACACTTACTCTCGAGATATCAATGCTATAAATGTGAGATTCAAAATATGGAATGCTTTGTGGCAAGCTGGAATCAATAACAATGATGTGTTTGTGGAAGAGGGGAATGGTGAAAATTACTTGAAGTGATTTGATAATTTGCATGCAAAGATAGAGCATAAGAAACGTTTCATTCAAGAAATCCTTTTGCCACTCATATATTCTGAAGCAATAAAAAATGATCTTTGGTCATCAAAACGAGGTTCTAATATCAAACAGATGACGGAGGCGACTGATCCAGTGGGCTGGAGATAAAAAATCTGTACAGCATGTTTTGGTAAATTTAATCTGGCTGGTTGGAGGTTTTATTAGCAGAATCAATTCAATATTCGGCCATTCTATGTTAAAAACGAGTCCATGCCAGTTAAATAGGGAAGCAAAATGATCTGCGTTGTTGTGACAAACAGTTGGGAAACGCAAGTGAGGCACAGTCCTGCCCCCCAGTTCCCCCGTAGCGTCGCCACTGTATACACTGCTCTACAAAATAAGAAATATGCACGAATGCATGTTGCAGTAGTAGACTTTTATCAAATAAGTGGATCTTCAGTAAAGCATTTCGACGTCTTTCAAATTCTGTGACGAGAAACATAGTTAAGAGTGTCACTAATTGATATAAAAATTCTGACAACAAAGAGAGTTGAGACAGATTGTGGTTTGTCGGATATCTTTATAATTATCAAGGATTTATCAATTATAAGTCTTTGGTTAATCGAAATTTTCCACGAATTAAAAGTATTAAGGGAAATTGTATGAAAATTTGAATAAAATAGCTAGCTACAAAGAAGCTTAACTTTCTATGCAACTCAAATATTTCTACGTTTTTGAGAAGTTCCCTTCACTTTCTCACAGCTATTTATGCGCGTGGTGACAGAAGAATTCAAAAACTGCTCTCAGACAAAATGAACATAGCTTAGTCTCATAGCAAAATGGCTGTTTTGACGCTGAAAGGGATGGCAAAGCTCTCTGATTATAAAAGGAGATAAAAAGGCGTAGTTTCCACCCTCAAAGATGGCAGCTTCAAGGGAGAACGTACATTCTCAACGAACACTCTTGACCAAATGCGAGAGATTTCGCTTCAACAACTCATCATTAGATTACTGAACAGCACAGTTATATGCTAAGTTTTCTGCAACAGCAAATTGAGGACAAAATCTATGGTATAATATCTTGTTGTTTCGTTCAAAAGTCGGCAATCAAAATATTAGTTTTAGTTGGCATCGGAAAAATTGTTGCAAAAGATTCTCCGATATTTCTAAAAAATTTATAAATAACTGTTTGTCATGCCTCTGCTCAACCAACTTCAAGGAAAATTGTTTAAGTATTGAAATACGTGGTTCAATCAGGGGAGGATCCACGGGGGATGGGGTCACCAAAGTCTAGCTCTAGATCCGCCCCTGGTGTCAACAACAAAACAAGATGACTAAAAAGCGCATAAAGACAATGGGATTGGAAAAATTCTGACATTTAATAAACGGGGTGGTCAAAATATACGGGGGGCTGGAATTTGAGAAAAGGCTTTAAATGATTATATAAGGACGGAACGAGCAAAAACAGATTGCCATAGAGCATAAAACTAAAATATATACATTAGTACGCTAATTTGCCATGAAAATTGGGCGTAAATAGTACTGACAAAGAAAGGAAATGAATTGAGGGGTTTGTAGAGAGAGTCTATTTCCTTAAAATGTCGTCAAGAACGAATATTTTTTACTGAGAATCCACTTTTGGAAGTGGGCTAACTTTTTCTGGGATGAAGTCATGTAAACAGGGTTAAAGTTGCGACTTATTTTCAAAAGTGCTTTCTCCTTTATTCAAATTAATCATGAAGGTCATAAAACCTACTTAGGCCCCTTTTCTTGATAAGATGCGATTTGAGAGGTAGCATATCTTTTGTTGCCATGCCATAAAATGCCATCTACAGGAATCAGTATAAATTAACTTACCTCATTTTGGTTTATGAAGTAGTAGTTAAGAAATTTTAATATTTCAAGAGAAGCTCTGGAAATCCTTCTCATCAATTAGCATTTCAAAGACAAATACTTTTTGTATTGAGCCAAATGTTCTTCCACTACTTATGCCTATCGCTATGTATGTATGTTGTTGCTGTGAACAGCTGATTTACCCTTAGGTGGGTGCATCTAGCAAACGTAAGACTCAAGATAGCTTTTGGAGTTGAGCTGCTGATTCAAAGGGTAGAAGATATCTGAAGGAAATGCTTTAACTTGTAGAAGGATTTCAGCAAGATCCTGCAGAGTAAAAATGACCAATTTTCTGGATCAGGATGGAAAGGAATCAGTTTTGGGTTCTCATCAAGACACGCAGGTTAGTACAAAGGCATGAAACGTAAAAATATTTTGAAGTAAAATTCCTATTCTTATCATACAAGAAACGTCTTTTTTGAATAAGTCAGCGCTGTGTATTTGCAACATAGTAATGACAGAGTTTCCATTTTTTGATTATCCACAGGTGTTCCAACATGATAACACGAGCCTTTGATGTTTAAGGTACTCGGTGATCGCAGGCCATCAAAAAAAAGTTCAGCTTAGTTAACTTAAATATGTAATAAATAAACTAAAATAATAATTTTGCGAAATAAAGACGTTATTCTCCATTAGCATGCATGTCAAAATCACTCGAATTAGTTCAGACAGGATATGCTGGTACTTATTTCTAGCAATCAAAACAGAATTTAAACACAACTTACCATTGAAGTTCACATTCCAAAGGAAAAAGTAGAAACGTAGGAGACTTCTTGGTCTTTAGTATAACTAAACACAAATTTTTAGAAAGAACTGCACCGTTAAACACCAGCTCTGAAGACTGATATTGGTGCAGAGATGCAATATAATGACTGAACCTAGATTAAATAGAGCTAACAGTCATACGGGTAAGATCCATTTAACACTTCATCTTGTGCTTATGAGACTTAGGCAAATTTTGCATGATGGGAATTTTATCAAACGATAAGCTCCTGCATCATATCTGTTTAATACAATCTACCACACAAGTAGGTTAGGATTATATCGGAACTTAAGAAAGTCTCATCTTCTGCTACTTGCTAATACCTTCATTTGATAGCTTCAGTGTGCAAGACGCCAAAATAAACTGTACATAGTACTAGAGGCTAGATAGTAAATATGAACAGGACTTTTGCAAGAGAACATGAATCACACGTACACTAAACACGAATCACACGTACACTAAACATATTGGCAAAATAAAGGATAGATCTAAACTAGAGATTAAGCTATGATGGGTTGAAATCCTAAAAAAATCAAATTTCGTCCATCCAAGCCCTATTCTAGAAATTTTCTGCGACTTTTGGAAGGCAATTATTCTGTGATGGATTCGTTTTGTTTCTTTAATATTTGGATTCGATAGTTATGTAGATCAAGGAAATTTAAACAATAAGCTACTACATGAATGCATTCCAGAGATATGTAAACCTAAAGAATGTGTACAGAGGTCCAAAAATTCAAAAGTCAATGACTAGAGAAAGATCTGGGTCATGAGACAGAAGTATTGCAGTGTGTTTTCAGATTATTAATACTTGTCAATGGCAAAAAACAAAAAAATATTATGAAAATCAGAAACATCGAAAGATATTCAAATATGAAAGTTCATATTTCATTGGTGATATAATTTTAGATTAAATATGATAAACTATCTTCTATTCGAATTACGATTGACGATTTAAGAATGCAATGGTAAAGTTGTAAGAGAAACATGAAAACATTGTGCAATCTTGATAGAGTCAAGGTTTATACTAATACAATGATGAGAGTCATTCCAGAAACGGAACTAGTAATATTCCAGTTTCAGTGCACAGTTTTTGCAAGTTTCAACACTCGCTATTGCTATTTCCTATCTATTATTCACACTGAACGTAATACATGCATTCACAGGGAGTCGCGTGTCCACTTCAAGTCTGCAAGTACGTACATGCATTTTATAACAAAGTCAAGGGTCTTCTTTAGTCTCTTCTACCGTAATTCCTATTCTATTCTTCATTCAGTTATCGTCTTTTAGGGTAGAATAAAAAATCAAATTCGAAGTAAGCATAAAAGGGAAATCTGTCAGTAATTTACAAAACGCACTACTTCGTCACAAGATGATAATAATGGAAGATCCGAAAAGAACTTCCCCCTTCCAGAATGGAATTGATATGCATTCCAATTCCGAAGGGGCCTAGTCTCAGGGCTTATTTCTTAAACTAATGCTATGCATAATTCTTAAATGATATAAACTTACCCATTTCTTTCGCAATTGATTTGCAATAATCGAAAAATGAAGGCAACATCCAACTTCAATATATACAACAATTGACTAAATTTCATTTTTGCAACGTGCGATACAAATAGTGCAATCTCTTTGCACTTCTAACAAAGAAAACACTTGATCAAAATAAAGAACTCGTGGCCCACTGAAGGCTGTCCACCATAGATTCCGAGTAAAACATTGTGCATCGAGAATGCAAACATGCCAAATGGCATCAAATGTACATAAATACTAGTGATTTCCCTCCCCACCTAAAAAAATCTAAAAGAGCCCTTTCTTTAGCGTTATTCAAACAGCATTGAGGATAATTACTAAAGATCTAATTTTGTGACAGTTTCAATAACATGTGAAATATCATGGTGGTTATTACTTTTTTCAAGCGATTTTGAAGTTGTTGAAATACTTTCTCTACAGAGTTTACTGTTGCTTTCTCTGGATAGTTTTGGAGGGACAAAACTTCTGTCTGTGCCAACACATGGCTTTGCATATGTATTTTCATCTGGAATGTTCCATGCTAGCAATGGGACTGTTCTCAAAGGCGCAGATTTGGTAGTTTGTCTCAACTGTCTTCTCTTCAAGTTATAGGTACGTCTGGTATGAACAGGCTCCATTTCATTGGTGATTCTTGTCTGTGGGAGTGACTGGCTAATGAAGTCATCTTGATATGAGGAAGCTGGACTAAACAGAGGCTCACTTGACCATCTCAGAAGTGCTGAAGTGTCTTTATAACGCTGCGCGGCACCAGCATTAGGTTTTCGCCTACCAAGTCCCTTGGGAATAAAGAATTCATTTATAGCGAAGGAGTTCTTGGTTCCTCCCAATCTCTTAGTCCATCAGAAAAGGCAATGCATATTTAAAGCTTTTAAGCACCTTGCTATACAGATATGATCACTATAATTTCATGATGTCATGAAGCATTAAATCTATTCAAATATGCATGTTTTAAGACAAAAAAGGCATTTCAGAGATTTCAATTTAATAGGAAAACTGATTTGTGGGTGAAGAGCATGATACTAAAAATTCAAGGCTTCTAGGAAGTAGGAGATATTAAGGGGGCAAGGGGGCAAAGTGCCCCCAGGTGCCGTCAAGTTGGAGATTCTTGGCAAAGGAGTAAGACAAAAGGCCAAATACACAATTTCTAATAAGAAAATCACATTTTTGCTTGAGCCTAACTTTTCTTGTATACTTTTTCTAATGAAAACACTTGTCATCAACAAATATTCCCAAATATTTGTTGATTATGTATGTTCCTTCTGAAATATGAAGCAAAGTCAACCTCTTTGATCCCTAATTTTTCTTGAAAAGGTGCCACTGCCTCAAGGCAGCTTTAATCATAAAATCTATTGATAGATCATCTGGCAAGCTTAAGACCAGTCTATATGATTCTCGATAACAGATAAGCCAATTATGTTCTTGAAAAGTGACTTGAGCAGCTACCATAACTTGGAGTAGCTACTTCATGTGCATTGAAAATTGTTTTTAAACTTAGCAAGCTACCATATATCTTGATCAAGGCTCGGACCAGCCATCAAAATTTGGGGGAGACTTTTGGACAGTACAACCTATTATTAGTACACTATTTGATTGCCACACCTATTTTGCTGAAGGAGTCTTACTACTACTTCACTTCATTCCCAATATTTTCTCATTGAATTTGAATGATGAAAAAACCTGATCATGGAGAGAATGGAGGGAACACACCCCCCAGCCCCCCTTGGTGGCTCCAATAACTTTGATAAGTATGCTTCAATATTATGGTTTTGAGCAGTTAAATGGCTCCTCATACACAATTATTGTGTTCACCTTCCTTTTTTCATGATTGTCCTAGTGCTGGGAATTTGCATTCATTTTTGTCTGTGCTTTAAAAGATCCTTGACACCAGGAGTCTCCAAACATCTCAGTCCAATGGCCACATCAATTATTAAAAAGCAGTAGGGAGACTATTACAAACTCAAAGTTCAAATAAAAAGACTCAAAATATGGATATTTTTTTAATTATCAATTTTTTCTGTAGACAAACAGGTCTCTACGGGTAGGATGATAAGGCTTATGGGCCACATCTGACCCTTAGGCCATAGCTTGGAGACCCCTGCTATATACTATAGTCTTAAGTACCTAATTGCCAGGGGGGTCAGAATAGGCCAGGGAGGGGCTGGAAAATGAGAAGAAATTGATACTTCTCCTAAAGCATTCTATGTTCACAAATTAGGCATCTATGATTGTGAGAACGTAAGCAGTGCAAAAAATTGCTAAATGGTTTGAAAAGATTTTGCACAAAAGCTTATAAGTGGGGGGTCCTAATAAGAGCAGGGGGCTGGAAATTTTTTGTAATTAATTGGTGTGAGAGGGACGACAATTAGGAGTGCGTAAGAGTGCCAGCTTTAGAGGTTCTCTTATACTATCTTGAGCTCATAGTATTAAATAATGAGATTATATGACTACCATATTCTATAGTAAATAGCTGAAGAAAAGGTAAGAATCACTTACATGTGAAAAATGCATTTCAAGATCCCCCATTGTTGATGAATGGACATTTCTATTATCATGTCTTGAAAACAGGTGATCTGTTGAGCGTGCAGATGATCTGTTCAAAAATTTTGTAGGAGGAGGAGGCTTTGCCTTTTCTCTATATGGTATTGTAAACTCTTGCCTTGATTTGCTCCTAAAGTGACCATGGTAGCCAGTAGGAAACTGTGAAGGAATTCCATAAATCAATAATGAAATTATTTTCACTTTCTACTGAACTATATCTCTAATACAGTAAGTGCACTTACACAAAATTCTGATATATGAACAAGCAGAAAGAAAGCCAGTGGAATGGCAGACACTCAGTACTCCTAGAAATTCAATAAGATTGAGACCCTATCTTAATTTTCTCTCTAAATAAAACAAAAAACTCTTTTTTGAAAAACACTGAGAGTCTTTTTCAGGATTGCAAAAGCTTGGGGCCTTTACTGGTTGTCCTAACCCCAATCTGTGTCAGCTACATGACTGTTCTTGGTTGACAAGATCTATTTGCAGTCAAGCTACTTACCCACGATCCATAAATTTGATCTTGGCTATAACCATGCATCTTGGCACTTTGCTAAAATATGCAAGCAGTAAGACCTTAAGATACAGGTTTTTTTATAAGAAAAAAGTTTATAAGTAAATGAGGCTCAAATCGTCAAAATCTTAAGAAAATCGTAAGAAAATCATGAGGCTCCATTTCCAAACTTAAGCGTTTTTATAGGCCAAAAATTGGTATTTGTCATTATTGCATTCAAAATGTTAAAGGTGCAATTCAAATTCAAGTATACAATATTATATATGAACATGTATACCATTCTAGCCAGTTTATTTCAGTAAAAGTTAAGAAAAATTTAAGAAAATCTCAGGCTCAATTTTGGGAAAACTTAAGAAAATTGAGGCTCAGGCAAAATAATGATTTTCCGATAAAAAAACGTGTATCAGAAATATCTAGTGGACTTAATTGGTGTTGGCATATCCTTTTGAAATCTACCTCCTAGTTGGATCTTATCAATTATTTAGATACAGTTTATTTTCGTTGTTATAGCAGCAGTTTTTATTATCCAGAACAATTGAAAATGATTAGAACACTTTGCAAAAAGCATATTTCTTAATGGGCAAAGCTCCAATAGCTTCATGGTAGACACTTTTTTGCAATTGATGTAGCCATTAAATATTCCTGAACTCCTTATATTCCGAAAGTACAGAATTGAAAATAATACTATCTTCAAATTAGCTCCTAAACTATATATACTGCATGCCCTATGGGTAATAGTTCCATACTTCACTCATATACTTCCATCAAACCTTAAATCTTAAATTTCAATACACAACTTAACAGAATAATAAAGTTATGTTAAAAAGTCCAATGGCAAAGGTATTCCTTTGGTTTCTAAAGTGGTGGAACAGTGAATGTAGAAAATTAATTCTCAGACATATATCAAAGTAGTCCATCAAAAATTACAAAAAGGAGGAAGATATCCATAACTTTTGGTAATGCAGCTACTAGCATATGGCCTTAGAAACCAACTATACACCCCAATAATTTGTACTTTGGAGTTATAATGTTCTGGTCTTTTAAAAACTTATATGCAACCAATTCACAGTTGGCTTCCAATCCATACCACTTCATTTATATCTCAAAAATGAAATACTTACAAAAGAGGTAGAGCCTCAGATATTGTTCGTGAACGCCTGCTTCTATTATTCGTAATTTTGGTATGACAGCCTTTACCATCTTTGCTGGCTTCTATATGCGGCCTCCCTCGTTGTTTATGATCTTATGCACCATGGAGATGAAGCTACTCCGCAGAGGTCTTACTTCTGCGGTGGCAGTCTCGAGTTTGGCGGGATATACAAATCACGTCATCAGCACTTCTTATTAGCAACATACAAGTCTCCTGGATAATAACAGTAAAGCAACAATGTTTTCTCAGAATGTTATAGATGCAAGAGAATTCATGATTGAGCCAGGGTAAATCTACATTATACGTTTTGTTTCAGTATATTAAAGCGATGTTCAACTCTACTACAAATAGAAGGTAAAGCGAATTAGAACATAGTTGGACAAAGCTGCTCATATTTAACGTTAAAACATAGTGCTGGCAAAAAAACTTGAGGTTTCTTTTCACGTTTTTAGAAATCTAATGGGATACCATCATGCCGTTAAGAGTTACCAAAAGTAATGATAAAAGACTGTTTGTTCAATGTTTATCAAAAATTCCATTATAATATTATAATTTACATTTCTAGTGAGAGTGTGTGGGATAGCCAACAGAACAGCCAAGCATGGGGTTTTTCACAAAATTCAAATTCACAGATTGTTCCTGGAAGTAGTTCACAAAATAGCTTCAAGTATAGCAGTGAATTTTCAAGACGACAAAACAGTTCTTCTGTTAACTCAGATTATTGGTCACAGTCTCAGAGTATCTCACAACCATTACCAGAGGTAATCTTGTTCCTTGTTTTGCATTCCTACACAGTAATCATAAGTGGCCATGCTACATTGCATTCTAAGTAGCAAGGATGAAATGCTCTATAATGCATTGTTTGGTAATTCTCATGTTTGTCTTCTTAATTTGGCATTAAAATGCAACCAAAGGCAGATATTTGAGTCTCTTATTCATAAGATTAAATGAATTAACATGTTGTGAAAACAGGTTTTTTTCTGTTTTATCACATACCTATGCTGTGCAGTAAAAGTCGTATCAAACAATTTGTTTTTTTAGAAAGACAGTTATGGGTATCATTTGAAGTACATAAGTAAACCACCTCTAATTTCTGTGAAAAATGACGACAAAGCTAGCAATGACAGAAGTCATGCCAAATCCTTGAGCCAGTGCTTGGAGTTGCAGAAGAGTAGAACATTTGACTTGAATTCAAGGTAATTTCTGAGATTAGAGGCAGCTAGAAATCACTGCAGTAGATGGAAGTAAAAAATGGTGGTTGCTGCTTTTAATTATTTGATGATGTGACTGATAAAGATGTACTGTATTTGTTTCTAATTTCTTCCATAATTTGATTTTCAGAGCATAAACATGATTTACACAATTTTAGTATAGTCCTTGCAGTTCTGTTTGCTTCACAATATTTGCTCACAGTTGCCACTAAATCAACTTTTTCAGCAATAAATTGGATGTAATCTTGGCAGCATTCAGAGAACTCTCTCAAGAGGTAATGCAAAGTACATGCTAACTACCTTTTAACCTCAAGAAATGCACATAGGGTTAATATTTTTAAGTACCTCAAGTTTGATAGGGAAAATTCTTTAGCAAACCTCGTTTCAGCCAAAAGTGCAAATCAAGACATTACATGTTTTTGCAGCTACAATAAACTATCATGCTTGAAGTAGTGTGATACTGTCAAGCTACTTATACTAATATATCAGCATTTACTGGTTTTAGATTCTTAAATAGTAGATTTCTGAGGTTCTAGGCATGACTGCTAACTTGAAAGGCAATTATAATAACTGAAAGGTAATGTCATTTCATTGAAATTTTAGGTTCATTCAAACATGAGTGCAGTAAAGTCAGAAATTGCAATAGAAATAAATGGTGTGTCAGAGAAGCTGTTAAGTGAAGTAAAGGACACAGCACAGAGGCTTGACAAATGTATGAATTTTAAAAGTATTACATTACTTGATGCTGACATATTTTGTATTTGAGGAAGCAATATTGGTGATATACAGTTCCACTGAATTACCTTCTAGATGCATGGAATTAGTTTGTTTTTGAAACACAGCAGTTTGTTATGTATTAGGCTACAAAGTCAGAACTTATCTTGTTAGTTTCAGCAGAGGTGAAAGAAAGCTCAAAATTGCTTACAGAAAATATTCAAAAAGCACTTCAAATGCCATCTGAATGTTTTCAAAAGGTAATCATCATATTTTTTTACTTTCTTGAGAGCAAACTACACCCCTTACACATTTTATATTTTGATTCATGTATAAGCCAAGAATAAGCCATGCCAGTATAATAAGTGCATGTAATCAAGCAAAACTGACAAAGCTGCAGATTTAATTCTACTCCTACTTCTTCTCCAAACACTTCAGAGTCTGCAAAAGACTAGTGCATTGCTGATGGTCATAGGGATGTTGTTTAGAAGCACAATATCTGCCACTCTGATATACTTTTACTCTTTTTTTGCTGTCATGCTTTTTTTGCTAAGACTCTAGTGCAGCATTTCTCAAAATATGGAGCACACCCCTTCAGGGGCATCATGTAGTGCTAGAGGGGGCATATATGACCCTGGGGAACAAGTATGAAATACAATTTTTATAGATTATGGTCTTATGTGTAATGAGTGGGGGATGCAAAATATTATCCCTTTCCATGGGGGGGGCTTGCAAAATGTAATTGAGAAGCACTGCTCTATTGGATTGCCCAAAAACATTTGATTATCATTTTGCAATTATCCATTCAATACTCTAGACAAATTCAAGTCTTGAGAAATTGGAGTTACAAATGGAAAAAGTCAAAGCACAGATCTTGATATCTGAAGAATTAGGTCAGCAGAATATTGAAAAAGCTGACAAAAATTTGATTCAAATTGAAAGCAGCCTGTCAGTGATGATGTCACATCTGAAAAAGAGCAAGTCAGAGCAGTGCACCCAAACTGACTTAGCAAGACTTAAAAAAATAGACTATAGAACTGCTCAAATGCAACACGAAGAAGGCACAACAGAAGGTTTTGCACCAGGTATAGTAATTTTAGTATCCGCTACTGTTTTATACTTCCTACCTACTATATTTACCTATGCATGATATTTATCTATATCTATCTTCATTCTCTTAATTGCACTTTGCCTTGCATGGGTATTTTATTTTGGGATCTTTGATGGCCTTCAGGTATGCAACTCTCCAAGGACAGCATTCATGGAAAGCCAGATTCTGGCATTGGCATTCAGAGACAAGCCATCCAAAGCAACACACCTTTATCTCATGTTTCACCAGCTTGTAAGTCAATTACTAGTGCTGGCATTTCTCAAATGATGGCTTCTCCTTCAGTTAAACATAGTGATATGATTAAAGAAGAAGAACAATCTGATGGTAAGCAAGTGTCTTTTTCTATTTTGCAAAGAAAATTTGATAATTTGAAGCATGAATATTGCATCATCATTGTGCTATTCCCATCGCTAGAACAACTCTTTGTGAGTAAATCATTTTTCTTTAAATTACATGTAGCAAGGAATTTTCCATGTAGATGTTTTCATTTGCCATCAGAGGTAGGATTTATGGCTGCTTTGTTGGATATTGATAGCATAGAAGCTTTCTGTGTTAGCATTATCTAAGTGATGATCATCTTTCTAAACACTGTTTGTGTTATTTCTGGTTGCATCCTTAGTATCCAGAAGTTTTGCAAAAAGGTTTCTCCCAAATACTGCACTGCAGAAGGACCAAATATAGTGAAGTATTTTGATGATAGGAAATTGTACTATTTGGAAATAGAGAAAGCATTTTGATTTTCCACCGACAGTTTTATGTTTTTGTTTCATAGACGATTATTCAAGCAATGTGATTAGGCGTGCATCAACACGATCACGTCATTTGGAAAGCAACGCAAGCACTCCTTCCGTAATTTTCTTTGATCTCTGCTCGGACATGGATGACTCAGAAAGCAGCCCTACTTTGTCAAAGACACATACAAAACAGAAAGACCGTTCTCCTCTTCTAAAAGTCTCAAGTAATTTGAGTGGTCAATATGAAACACCATGCAAAAATACTCATGATAAACAATTTTGCAGCCTAAAGGCTTCCAAGGCAACCAACCCATCTATCCAAAAAAGTATAACTTCATATGGGAAGATAAAAAAAGACAATTCAAATGAATTGGCGAAGATTGACGGAATTTCAAAGCTGTCGAAAAGGATGAAAGTTTCAAAAATATCTCCAAATCTCAGAAATTTTTCTCCTAAACCCAATGCCAAGGTAAGACTTTCTATGATATATTTATAATTTTGAGGTAGGGCCTTCTATGAAGTAGGTAGGGAATTTAAGGCCTGCTGGCCATAATCCAGCCCACAGAAAGATATTTTGTGGTCCATGAAGAGATAAAATCTTATAACAATCGTCGTAACTATGCGTTAAATCAATTTTGAAGTTTTAGTAAAACTATCGTCATTAGAATATCGTCGATCTTGTTCCTATATCTTTGGCCTGCCTCATGAAAAAGTTTGATGTATGTGGCTCACTCTCTTAAATGCATGCCCATCTCTGTTCTATGGCTAAGGACTATACAAGCTGTTTTATAGGAAAAACGTTCATAAGAAAGTGAGGCTCAAATGGCCAAAATCTTAAGAACATTTTAAGAAAGTTACTAGGCTCAATTTCCAAAATTAAGTATATTTGTTTGCAAAAAATCGATATGTCATTATCACATCCAAAATGCTAAAGATAGGATTCACATTCGAGTATAAAGGTTGACAAAGAAATTATAAGCCATTTTAGAAAATTTATTTCAGTAATAGTTAAGAAAATTTTAGGAAAATCTTAGGCTCAGTTTCGGCAAAAGGTAAAAAAAATTGAGGCTCAAGCAAAAAAAGAGGTAGGTTTTCTTACAAAAGCACCTTTAGAATTAGAAATTTGTAATTAGGCTGCGTTTCTTTTTGTAACTTTAAAAGTGTGCTCATTGCATGTTACTTGCAATCCACAGGAAACGGTGAGAGTTTCTTCAAGAGGGTCTGTGGCTATGAAGCGAAAGGCATATGCAGAAAGCATTTTTCGTTTCGATGGTAAATGCACATGAATTTCATGTAGTGTGTTCATCACATTTACGTTTTCATGATTTGACAGGCTTCAGTTTTATGCTTATCATTGTTATAGGAACGTTGCTGCATTTGCAATATCTGGTTAAAATCAGTTGCTAGTGTGAAAAGTAATTTCAAACATAACCGATTTATCTTACGGAGACTTGTAACAAACGAAAAGCTTGCAAACTTATGTTTTAAGCTTTTTGAGTATTTTCCAGTGGGCTTAATTTTACTTTGCAGTAGTTCTAAGCCTCATGGTAAAAATATTCAGTTGTAGCTGTTAATGGTTTTGAATATATAGCAGATTAAACCCCTGGTAGCCTTTATTAGGGAGGGCTTATTGGAGACTTTTCAGCTCGTACACAATGGAAGTGTTTCAGTTCATGCCACAGTATTCAGGTATTTAAATTTTTTTCAGATTATGTGGATATAAAGAAATTTCAATTCCAGATGCACAAGCCAAAGAATAAACTATTTACTTGAGTTTACAGCTTATCACGAACTGATAACTTTCATTTAAGCAGATTTTGCTGCTTTTAAATTATACAATTGTATTTTGACAGAATTAATCATTTCTTACTTATACCAAGCATTAGTTTATAGAATGGTGAACAAATTTCAAATGTTGTGACACAATTATTGAGTAATATATAATACAGTTGTAATGTATATATAAATAAATAAGTACATATTCATATAAATATATATATACATATGTATATATAAATATATATATATATACATATATTTATGCATATTTATATACGTATATATCTATAAATTACATATATATATAAATATAAGTATAAATATATATACATATGTATATATAAATATATATATATATATACATATTTATATACGTATATATCTATAAATTACATATATATATAAATATAAGTATAAATATATATATATATATATATATATATATATGTATGTATGTGTATATATATATATTTATACATACACACAAAAACATCATGTTAATGTTGAATATTAATTTATATTTCATTGTATATGCATGTATATATCATTTGCGTGTTTCTAGCATAAATATTTCAACAAATTGGCTTGCAGTGAAAGTTTAATATATAAGTTTTCATACGTTCGATAAACATTGAGTGTTAAGTGGTTGTTCTATATTGCATAACATACTCAATCTTGGAATATTGCAAATATTGCTTAGAAATAAAATGATTAAAGAAAATTGAGAATGAAACGCGGATTACAACATGCTATCCAATGTCATTATTAACCTCATAATTCTCTCAAACAGGCTATTTATGACTTTGCATATAACTCTACAGCTTTGTGCTATCTAACCTGGAAGAGTTCTTTGACTGTAGCAGTTCCATTTATTGTTCTTGATCAATTTTGCAGCTGAAAATATCTACTTCAAAAAGTGCACAGTGGTTAGTCATGAGTGAGACATCATCGCCGGATTTTGCTTGAAACATAGTGGCTATTGAGGATTCTCTACCTTTTGCAGATTTTTAATTATGAAAGATTACAAGGAGGTCTTTCTAGGCTACTTACTATTTTCGAAGAAATTGAAGGTTACGAATTTTCGTGCTTTTATTGACCAAAAAATGCATTAAATTTAGTTTTGAGAAATGGACTGAAACTGTTCTATTTGCTGTATATCTGAGTTGAGAGGATTGATTGGGATGATAGCCTTTGGTGCAATGCTTTAGATGAAAAACCGTGTATTAGGATATATGAAATGTGATTAAGGTATGGGGCTTGTGTCATATATTTGTCGCTTTCATCAATTTTCAATGTTAGTATCATCACATGTTACTTTGCTTTGTTGATATTTTATACGGAGCACAATCTAACTATCCAATAATTACCGTTCCTGTGCAAAAATGCTTAAGATACAAACCTCTAAGGATGCACTTTTTTGGACTTTGAAAAATAGGAAAACAAACAGCTTGCTACTAGGATTATAACTTCAATGAAGGACAATACAGATGCGCCTACAAATAGTCCCATTTGACCACCAAAATCGCTCAAGATGCTCATGACATCGTATTTCTCTTCTTCTGTGTAAACAAACTCGCACAGGTCTGCATAGTAAATACTTAACTTCATCAACTTTTTGCTTAAATCTTTGCTTTGATTCCTATTTTGATCCTCTTTCTGGAATAGCACTTCGTTTAGTCGGGCTGTCTTTCCTTTCTTAGGCCATGGCACCCTGCTTACCTTAGATTTATATGTCTCCTCCTCACAAGGAATTCTGCATTCACACTCCTCCATAAATTTCATTGCTTCATGAATGCAAGACATTGATTTCGAGTCACTAACATTAATTAAGCCAGGATATTCTTCTGGTCTCATAAAAGCCCGAGTTCCAGGGATAACCCCGCCACATCTTTTATGCACCAATTTGAAAAAGCACGAGAGTCGACACGAGTTTATACTCTCCTTTCCAGGAAAGATATTCCCTCTCTTCCCATCTCTTGCTTGGACACATTTGGACGGGAATGGATCTGGTTTTCGCTTGAATGTGTTTTTACTGATCTCAATGCTTGTGTGAAAGCCAAGGGGTAGGCTGATTCTGTTGTGGCCTATCATATGCTCATGAGGATCATGAATTGTAAGAAATAGGCCATTGCCATCATCATCTAGAACATCCATGTAATTCTTCTTGGAATTATCATCTTCGTCAAAATAAAGAATCATCCTTATACCTGATTCATCTCCTGCACCGTATTGTGTCAATGTCTTGTTAGGATTGAGAGTGAAGCACGGCCACATATTTGGCTGAAAAGAGAAATGTTTTGGAAACTTGATAAATTCGACATGGTATTTACCAGCTCTAGCAATGCTCTCCATTTCATTGAAAGACTTATATCCAAAGAACCAGTGACAAGCTTTTATGAAGAACTGTCTGTTGATTTCCTTCTTGAAATACGTCTTGTTAGTAAATGAACAGTTGTCTGGAAGTTCTTGGCTTTCTGGATAGTTACCGTTGTCCTCGGACGATGCCTCATTGTATGTAGTACTGGTGCTACAAAATGTAACAGCTGGAAACTTGATGCTCTTTTTTTCTACTCTTTCAACCTTCGTGTGAACTTCTCGTTTCAGATATTTGTCTACAGAAATGGCAACAACGGAGATCAAGAATGCAAATGCAGATATGCATAAGGTTAACCAAATCAGCTTCAAAGATAACAATCGTGAAGAATAAATCCTTGAAACGCCATGAATTGATAGAGATTCTACTTCAGACGCCAAGTTAGTTTTTATTGGCTGATTTTCTCTTCCTCCTTTTTCATCCATCTAGATGACTCAGTAGCTCACTCACACAATACCTCAGCCGCAAAGTACAGGTTGGTAAAATCTGCAAGTTTCTGGTTTAGTGCCAGTTTCTATAGTAAGTAGTTTTTTCAATCCTGATATTCTCACTTCTTTTCTTCAGACAAAGCTTGTTTTCTGTGATGTTTTTATAGCATAAATTAGGGATCTCTGCTATTATTATGATCTTTGAAATCAGTTGATTGCAGCTAGATGTATGAATATTGATTGTCTTCTTGCACATGTCATAGACGCTGTAAGTTGGCATACAGCAATTTTATTCTTTTGATGGTTGCATATTAAATATTTACATGAAATTGTGTTCCTGTTTAATTACAACTGCATATGTGCACTGACGTTTTATTGAAATCTACAATCAATTTGGTTTTCTTGCTGCTTTCAATGCACTAAGTAAATAAAGTAGTGACTACCGCTCATCAATTTCTTCAATATTGCACTCACCATATGTACGATATTTGCAAAATGTCTTTCTAGTTAAAATATAGTAATTAAAAGCTGCTTTTTGTTGAGCACTCTAAATCAAATTTGTTTTGTGTTTTTTGCTTCTAGTTAGTCCTCTCTTTGATCAATGACTATAGTTATTTCAAAGAATGTCATCAAAGCCTCTGCCAATATTTGAATATGTAAACCGAACATGGTTTACTCTTATACGGGTAAATCACATGTGAGATTGCTACGTAATTCAGCCCTTTTTCTAATTCCGATTCGGCTGGCTATTCAATCAGGGTTCATACAATCAGGAAAAAGTAGAGTGTTAAGGGCAGTCATGAAAAGTCAGGAAATTTTGTTAAAATTTGAGGAAAGTCAGGAAAAAGCCTGGAAATTTTATCAGTCAAAAGAATTCTGTGGTACCCAATTGTGGAGTTATATCAATGTCCAAATTTCATTTGTCAAGTTTAAAACACAAACATGCAGTCTAAATGTAACTACACAATATGCAATTCCAAAATGTCATTTCATAGAGTGAGAATGCAATTCCATCATGCAGAACGCGAATCCGGATTGCAGATGCGCGAATTCGGATTGCAGATGCCATCTTACATGCATTGCTCGAAGGTTTAGATTTTGATTATCTTGGATGTAGCTGCAAGCTGCAAGTACTGAGGAGGGGATGGGGGTCTGACCCCCCAACAGATAAGACAGCAATTTTTAGGACAATTGCATCCCCTTTGCAAGGCACCAATGGTGCAGATGAATCCTGCTGTATATAAATTCCAGAGTATGTTGATACCACAGGAAAAAGATCAACGAAGACACCAATTTTTACCGTATATTGCAAAAGGGGCGTTTCCGGAATTCTAGAGGGCGTGTCTTTCAAGATTTTTCTTGGGGGTAAGCCCCTAGACCCCCTTTTTCTCTCTTCCCCTGTTTCATACCACAGTGCTTGAAGTAGGGCTCCACAATCGCTGTGCCCTCCCCTTATAGACTTCCTTGCTATTGGCCTGGTTTCCATCAGGCAAAAGTAGGGCCTCTTCCACTTCCAAGAAGTTAGCACTTTCTATTTAAGTTCCTTTTTGTGTGCAGATAGAAGTCGCTAAAATGAGTATACGTTTTTCATAACAAAGTGGTTTATAAGGAAATAGTATCCAGTTGCTCAAAAAAATTAGGAAAGTACAGTATTAGATTTTTGAAACCTAAGAAAGTTTGTAAGAGTGTGTTTCTTTTAAATTCGATTTACCTCTGTACAAAGTGTTATTTATGCTCTATTGGTTGCCCTCTAACAGTTTATCTTCTTCTATTCACTAAGAGTTGTCATCATCTCAGGTGTAGATGAAACTTTTTCGCTTTCCAATAATATCCATGCACACAATATCGGAAGTCAAAAATTTTTGCTAAGAAAGTCAAAGTCAAACGAAAGAGGTTGATGTTGGAATTATGAGAAAGTGTCAGTAATAAGCCAAAAAACTTTCTTATTAAAAAACCGTGTTTCAGGGATACACTTTGCGTGGAATAACTGCACCCTACCAATCAAATAGGAATTTTCAAACTTAGCATAGATAGTGTTTTTATATCTATTTATTACCACAGCAAAGGTTTCTTCTGTTTTTTTCACCACGCTATAGATCTCATTTTCGCAGAACAATATAGAATTTGCTAGGGCAAAAATCTTGGACACCCCCAAAGAAATTCTGAATCTACGACCCTGTGGAGCTGTTTCGAGTAAGGAAGGAAATGCAACGCGTCACAGTGTCACTTCCATGAGTTAGTTGAATTGCTCGTTATAATCAGAAAACAATTGAAAATTAGACGGTTTTTCTTTTGAGAACACTATAACACCGTTTATGTTCCGTTACAGAGTATCACTTAAGTTTATGAGTGTATGAGGCAGGTGCTAGACATTGTCAGAGTGTAGGCTGAAGGTATGATTGTGCAACACATCATTCGTGTAATACAAACTGATAACTGTTCATGTATCCATTGTATCAGTGGTAGTCATTGAAGTTATTTGGGATATTGATGATTTCAAAGAGTTTCTGGATTGTCATGGCTTTCATATTTGCTTTCTTCATGGAGAAAACAGTTGACTAGGGAGGCACCTTTTCTACCCAAATTGGCAAAATTTGCTTAATTACTTACTTTGAACAATGGATCAGTGGCATCTTTTATAATGCCAGATGGTCAGGAAAAATATTATGTATTCCAGATATGAAGTTAGGAAAAATAACTTTATTTTCAAGAAAAAGTCAGGAGAAAATATTAGGCAGGTTGCGTATGAACCCTGTCAATGCATATTGCAGAGTTGCTTTCTTGCTAAGCAGCATTCTGAGTAGCAAACTTAGTGCGGAAGCTATTAAATTCAGCTTCCCAACAGTAATTTGCAACTATCTTTTACTTTCTAACAGTTGCAGTGCCAGGTCAAGTCTCAAACCTTAGCTTTCAGTATAGATGCTATTAAATCATGGTGAAAGCTCTAAGCAAATAGAAGTTCATGCGCTGTTTTTTGCAAAAGCAAACTTCAAGAACTTTTGCCGAATGCCGCATTCCTACGTAATGCATTTTCAAGAAACAATCAATAACTGTTCCTTACAAGAATGCAAGGCAAACAACCATCTGCCAACAGGCATAGTTCACAATCTACGTGCAGCACTTGTTTTGGCTTCTGAGCAATGAAAATTGTACTCTAAAGAATCCTTTAGAGGTAATGTGGTTGATTTCATTTCATTGTCTTAGTTACTATCATTGTCACTTCGTTAGTTGTTATCTATTATATCTGCTCGCATGCTAGAAAGTCCTGAAGTTGCATACGTAATTTCAGAAATCCTGAAATGAAGAAGTCTGATTTTTGTGCAAATGTATAAACATCTTCACTATTTGCATTCATTTTGCAAAGACGGCTAATGATGTTGGGTAAGGAAATTATGCATTTTGAAGTCATTGAAGATGGGTTTTCAGAAAGAAGCAAATTTTGTCTACACGCAGAATAAGTGAATGTCTTAAGCTCTGCAAGGTTTAGGCATTTACAATACTGAAAGAAATGCTCTAATCCCGGGAGTCATAACTCTAGGTTTCTTGTCTCTCATTTTCACGAATGCAAAGCTTACTATATGTTATACTTCTTTACATAAATACATATATATATATATATATATATATATATATATATATATATATA
>OLMO02000003.1:384341-402661 GCA_900291935.2 Cassiopea xamachana | reverse complement strand
ATATATATATATATATATATATATATATATATATATATATATATATATATTTGTATGTAACAATCCAAAAGAACTGTAGAGTCAGAATGCTCAATGCGATAGGCAGAGCAATACACTTCAGAATAAAGTCTTAAAAACCAAAATAAAAGTGTGGTTTGAATCCAACTAAAATCACATAACTCTGAGTTTCCAATTAAAATCACATAACTCTGAGCTTCCCGCTGGTTGCGATCATCAGATGTGCTCATCTGGTGATCGCAACCCGCGCGAAACTCAGAGTTATGTAATTTTAATTGGATTCAAACAACACTTTTATTTTGGTTTTTAAGGTTTTATTCTGAAGTGTATATATGCATATATATGTATATATATATGTATATATATATATATATATATATATATATATATATATATATATATATATATATATATATATATATATATATATATATATATATATATATATATATATATATATATATATATATATATATATATATATATATAATTCGAAGAATTAAAACTACACCAGTGGTGGCTTGTGGTATTCTTCGCTGGAGGGGGGATAAGTCTTTAAAAATTGGGTGTGGTCTAAAATATCTTTGGGAGCCACACCCAAAAGGTGACATTGGATAGCTTTACCTCCAGATAGTAAAATACACGTTTTTTCGAATGAGAAATAAATTATCTGGTTTCAGCCTTGAAGTTTTTAATATTTTGTCAAATACAGCCTGAAATGTTTCTTAAATATAAAGACTTCTGATGATGAAAATAACCCAGATTAGGCAATTATTATTCAAGAAAAAGGTGTTCTTGTTTTTTGAGACATGTAAATTCCATGGATGCTAATTCCATTTTCTTTCGAGTTTCATAAAACATTTTTCTTGCAAAAACAGTTCTAAAGTTATTGTTTGAAACTTGGCCTGCCTGTTTCTTAACTTTTGCCAAATTTTAGCTCATGTTTCTTATAGACACGTTTCTCATAAAAAATGAATGTAATCAGAAAAATTATTATTGTTACTTTTGTGAAATAAGAAAATTTATTGCTTAAAACTGCTTGAAGAATCACAACTATCAAAATCTATTATTTTATCTTCTACTGTTTAGAGAAATAGTTAATTCAGGCAGATAATTTTTTGTCTAACTATTTTTGTAATTGAAAGTTTTACCTCCATGGACATTCTTCTTCTTCGAGTACCTTGTCAAAAGACGTTGGCAGCAATGAGTTCTCTTTTTGTTGCTTTTCTAAAAAGTTCTATTGAATTTTTGAAATTTGTCCGCTTTACAAGTTGGTCTATGAACAGCGTTCTCCTTCTCCCACGTGTTCTCTTTCCTACTACTTTGCCGGTAACTGCAAGGTATTCTAGTTTATATTTCCTCATTATGTGTCCGAAAAAAAGAAATTTGCCTTTTCGAAATGTTTGACATGATGTTGCTTTTCTTAATTGTCCTATTCAGTACGTCCTCGTTGGTGATTTTTCTATCCACTTCACTTTTCCGTTCTCTGCAGAAACCACATTTCAGCTGCTTGATCTTCCTGATTTCTGTCTTGTTTAATTTAAGGTCCAGTTTTCACTTCCATACAGCCATGGACATTAAATAATACAATTTGTCTAGAATGATATATTTCTATGTCCCCAAAAATTCAAAGAGAATATAGGTGATGTAAGCAGAAAATTTCAAATATAATATGCTGGTTTGCAATTTAAAAAAAATGCATATAGGCTCCTGAGAGAGCAGCCGTGGCCTAGTAGTAATGCACTTGACTGAAGCCAAGGTGGTCCTGGGTTCGAGGCCCACCGCAGACCATCGGTGACGTCAGGAAGAGCATCCGGTCCTAAAATGCTTATGTCAGAACTAAAAGTCCTCTCAGAGGCACCCTCCAAGCCCCAAGAATTGGGGGAAACGGAGGTCAAATCCAGAGAGTATAGAGGCTCCGGAGCTACTTCAAGAGAAATTTAGCTCTTGTATTCTTGAGCTGGACAAGCATATCAATCACATTTTGATTTAAGTCAATCGAATCTCTAACAAGGTACTTTTCTATTGAAAGCATTGCCAAATCATTGAGTTTAATTTTCTTTCAATTTTAGAGGTCTTTGATCCACTAAATGAAGGAATTAGCTCTGACATTTCTGAGTTGGGGAAAACATGAATTACATTTTGGTTGAGGCCTGATCAAACGCAATTTTGGCTAAAATATTCAATATGTTTTCAGACATAGGATTTCCCAATGTAACTTTTTACTCTCAAAGGGCTAAAAAGTCCTGTTTGTTCAAAGGATTGCAATGGAATTACAAGTCAGATTGGATTTTACAAGCTGGGGGTAATGGAACTGCTTTATGCCATAGATGGATTTGAATGTAAACAGCATCAAGGAAAAAAAGCTATTCACAGCATTTTCTACACATAAAAGCTTGAAAAGAATCACTCTTAAAAGATGGTTGAACCAAGATATCCAGTGAATTCAACCCTGAGAAAAATTGTGACAATAAACTATCAAAATTTCGATATCACAGACATTTCCTCTCAAAGGTTTCAAACAAAATTTAGAATGCTATCCAAATGGCTAACCAATTTCATGGATATAGATTTTGTATCATTTTGTGGCATGTTGCAAAAAAATTGCCCATAATGCCCATTGACATTTATTTTTCGGTGGGGGAATTGCCCATAATGCCCATTAGCACGAGCTGCCACTGAACTACACTTTTCATTTTCCATTGTTTAATCTATTTTATTATTCAATTTGCATTAAATTCAAGTTATAAGCGTAGTTTTATTTCTTCGAAAAATCACGAACCTCATTGTATTGAGAAACTTTGGTAAATATATATTTATATATATACATATATATATATATATATATATATATATATATATATATATATATATATATATATATATATATATATATATATATATATATATATATATATATATATATATATATATGTATATATATATTTGTATATATATATATATATCTATGTGTATGCATAAATATATATATATATATATATATATATATATATATATATATGCATACACATAAATTTACAAACACACACACAGACATATATATATAGAAGAAATATTTACTTATATAACAAACATGTTGCTTAATAGAAATATCATCATGAGCAATCAGAATGGAAGAGATGGCCCCAAAGGTTTGAAAAACTTGCAAAAAGGAAGCATCATGGAGGAGGCTGAGGCACTTACAATCCACGGATGGCCGAGAGTCATTTCTGCAAAGTCAAACATTTCGAGGCTAGCTTGGAGTGCTCTTTGTCTTATGGCGACTGGCTTTCTTGCATATTTCACTGTTAAGTCTTTATTGAAGCACTCAAAGCATGAAGTAGCGGTGAATATAAATAGAAAAGAGCTTTCTGTAATGAATTTCCCTGCAATTACATTTTGTAATACAAACCTTTATTCAACTACCGCATATCAGAACACATCCCCGCCAGTTTACCAAGAGTTCCCAACAAATTGCTCCTTGGATCAAGCGGGATATTTTGCGAATGAAGTTAACAGAAAATTTTTCAAATTAGGATGCAAGATGTTTTTTGGAAACAAAAAGCTTTTTACATCACAGCTGGCTGTGGGTCAAAGTTACAAATTCAAGTTTCCAACCTATTTTTGGCTTTTGCCGCATGCTTATCCATGCTTTACATTCGATGGTTCATGGTTGAAACAAAGCATCATAAGCTCAAAAGCTGGTCTTTATTTTGTGCTTGATATGGATGAAAATGACCGAAGCATGGACGCAGAAACAGCAAGCAGCGACTCTGTGTTGGAAGATGAGCGAAGTGGCATTTATGTGACTATCCACGATCCAGGTGATTTCCATGTCGATACAGGAATCCCCCTTTCTCCTGGCTTCGAAACAAGGATATCTATTCAGAAGTCGATTATCAAGCGCAAAAAGAGCCCTTTTCCTTCAAAATGCCTTGATGATAATGAGCAGCAGTTTTTAAATGTCTTTCCAGGCAAGCCATCATTAGATTCCTGCTACTCTTCTTGTTATTTTTTAAACTTGTACAGAAAATGCCACGTCGTGCCAGCATACATGAAGGTATTCATGCCAGAGGAGGTTTTTCCAATCCAATTCTCTAACACTTCTTGCACTGAGAAAGATTTGGAAGCACTCAGCTTTGTAGAAAATTGTAAATGCAGACTTCCATGCTCCAAAGTACAATACGTTCCAAATATAATGCAAAGCGTATGGCCACAGGCATGGCAAGCCGAGCAGTTTCAAGAATTGCTAATGGGGGATTCTGATGTGAATCGTTCGATAAACATAAGCGACATAAGAAAGCGTCTCATTAAAGTCGTAGTTTATTATTCAGATTTAGCGGAATATTCGTACGAAGAAAGAGAGCTGTATGATATAGACACTATCCTGAGTGATTTTGGAGGTCAAATGGGCTTGTTCATTGGAGCGTCTGTTATCTCTTTAGCAGAAATTGCCTCAGTTTTGTGGTTTTATATCATGAAGGCAATAAAAGGAAAACAGAGAGTGAGAAATACTGATGAAGCATAAAGCTATAAGGCTTCTCATAGTTCTTTGGTAATCTTTGGGACTTATTAACACTCCTCATGATTTGCTGACATTCTGTGGCGATTGCATAGCCGTTACTCCTGGAGAGTCAAATCAATAAACGTGATGATTTTACTTCGTTCTGAATTGAACATATTCCTTTCAGTGGGTTAGAATGAAAGCAGAGGCTTTAAATGGAGGAGAAAGGCACATTTAGCTTGCAGATGATAATTATCATAAGTTTTGACGTCACGAGAATTTCGATTGTTTTTGCAAAGAGCTCATGCGTTGACTGCTAGATGTGAAAAGCAAATGATGCTTAAATAAGGTTTGACTTTGATCGAAATCAAAGCTTTTAATCAATCATAAAACTATTCAAAGCTCATCCGTTTGTGAGATTTTCATTTAAATATTTGACTGTGTGGGATATGCCATAGGATAAAAAGTAATCAGAGGAAACGTCGCTCTTATACCTAAAAACGTTAGTTTTAGCTTTAATTTTGTCTGTTTATTTGTCAATGTTTTGTATAAAAGACAAAATGTATCAATAAATGCAAGCAAATGTCTAATAATCAAGTGGAAAGCAAATTAGTACGACGATGTATTATTCCTTGATTTTTCACCTACTTCACATGTGTCAAATTCAGGTCCGCAGGCCAAATTTGGCCCGAAATGTAATGATGATTGGCCCGCGAGATGATGTCAAATGCGAATTAGAGCTGGTCAGCGGTTTAAGCTATATCTTTTATTTAAAATTTAATTTCTCATGTGCTTGTAATATTAAGAATTGGCCGCTTCAGATTCTGTGTTTAAAGTTTTAAAGTTTTTAAACAAAATTAAAGTTTTGTTTCCATATGAAAAGGTTATGCATTGCATTTCAGTTGCAGTTAATTTTTCAATAAATATTGAGCCTGACCCGTGACTTTACTTCACTGCTTAGTTTTGGCTCACTGTGAATTTGAGTTTGACACCCCTGGCCTACTTAATAGAACTATATTTCTGCATCTATTTTTGCATGTTTTTCACCTGGAAGCTGAGCTTCCAGCTGTCCTTCCACTCGCTTGTTGACAATAGAAATTTCGGTGCAACTTTGGTGCAAAGATCAAGTCTAAAGAGAAATGTGTTGTCATTACGCTTTGCATGTTTTGGTCATTACGCCAATCATTTCAAATATCTTCGTGTTACTTATACAATTTGCTGTTTGATGCACACAACTGATACCAATGGTAAGCTATATCTACTCTTGAATACAAAAAGCTATGCTCAACACAAGTAGTTAGCTATTTCATTTTCTCCAACTCCCTGTGCTTATCCCAACCCCCAACCTTATTGATTTCGACGATGTCGTTTAATAATTTCATCAGCATTCTTGATTGTCTTCACCCCCCCCCCCAACCTTGTAAATTTGCCATGTTGCAGGGAAAAGTGGCAGTGCAGTGATTTTGCAGGGAAATCAACTGCAAAATGGTCGACACCACACAAAATATATCAAAGTTACTTCCACTTTTCATTTTTCATTCCATTTTTTTCTTCTCCAATCTTAGCAAATGAAAACAAATAGAAAAACCTATGTCTTCTACTTTCCAGCTTCCTATGCCAAATATTTGGGAAGGTGAAATAGTCAGGAGGAGGCTAGAAAAATTTCAAAACCCTAATTAGCGGGGGGGGGGTTGTTGGAAATTAGCAATGGCTTTCTGTCATAAATTTTTATCAAAGTAAAACACGCAATCAGTGTGCTTTTCTAATGAAAGTTTTTACTTCCAGGCCAAAGAATCTCCTCTATAATTGTCATCGATAAGATCATACTGTCAATAGTAATAGGTGGGGGCAGGAATAAGAATGTCCTGTGTGGGCAATTATCGAAAAACTAATTTGTTAGGGGGGACGACTTTTAGAAACTCTCTTTACAATTGATACCTGTGATATCGAGACTATTTCAAAATGAGACTTGATTACCGAAACTTCTGAAATAACAGCGACAGCAAAGGAAGGCAGGGGAAGAAGAACTCTCGATTGTTGATCAATAGCAAGTGATGAAATGATCACTGCATAACAAGCAGGTACTTTGATATACCAACCTTGGAATTCTACGACTCTTTGTTACACACGCGTGGTTGACAGAATCTATTTCACACCATGTATCGCGCACATGTAAGTAGTTTGGTTAATCTTGAATAACAGAAAATTACTTCGTCCATGAATCGTTAGTGATATAATATAGAAATCTTTCATATTTATGCAGTTTGATTTTTTCAGTAAGTAAATTTCTATTTCCAACCAAAGAACTATTGCTATTAACTCTTGAACGTCCACACTCGAAACTTTCCGCTTTGCAATCTCAATCCTTTATTAATTTTTCAGATCATATTTTACTTGTGGATGCGTTATGAGCTAACTTTGAAATCAGTTGCTTTAGCATGATAGAAAATTGCTATTGGCGGCTTTTTACTTCGTAAATGTCAGTCACAGGTGCAAAACAAAGCTGATTGTTTGGTAGGGGGAAGGGCTTTTATTTTGGTTCTAGAATATTAAATCAGACCTCCAAAAGACCACCCAAAAGTTATTGTCTCATAAAGGCCTTCAAGTGCACCTTTAAGACTTTTATTTGGCAGGAAAGAGATAATTAGTAAGCCACCAAGAAATGCCTGTGAAATAATAATCAGAACAGACATCCATGCTTATTGAAAACTGATATCATTGGTAAGCATAGATAGATATGTTATCCCATCTATGCTTTCTAAAGATCTCAGTTTTCAATGTATTACCTAAGTTTCCACTCTGGCCTGTCACCCTGCCAGAGTCTTCTTTTTATAGGTTAGGCAGCATAAGGTAGACAATTCAGGGCAGTGATAGGGCAGCGTGAATAGAGAAGCATGTGATAGGGCAGCGTGAATAGAGAAGCATGTGATAGGGCAGCGTGAATAGAGAAGTATGTGATAGGGCAGCGTGAATAGAGAAGCATGTGATAGGGCAGCGTGAATAGAGAAGCATGTGATAGGGCAGCGTGAATAGAGAAGCATGTGATAGGGCAGCATGAATAGAGAAGTATGTGATAGGGCAGCGTGAATAGAGAAGCATGTAGAACATTTAATAGGTACATCAAAACTGGGAACTAGGGGGCATCACCTTTCCACTTTTCTGCTGATGAATTTCAGGATTATGGCATTCCCCTGGCCTTCTTACTCTTGCTCCCCACATCATATCTGCTGCCACAATTGCTGTATAGTACCATAGGAGCTGGCCATTCTTCTAGCCCTCCCCTTCCCAACTGAAAAGTGCATTCTGGCACCCATTTTTGAGACTATAACCAGATGGAAGTTAAAGGCTCAAAATTTAACTGTTGAAAGATGCCTTTGAGCATTGTCTTAGCATTGGTTTTAGCAATGAAGATATTTGACTTGATAGTTTTGGAATTATTTCTTATTGCCCATCAATATCACATTCTAGATATTATTAGTATGAACTAAAATGCTTGTTCAGCTTTTAGTTAATATTGTGAAATGATACTTACCCCCCTTTTCCTACTTTAGTATAGGGTCAAAGGGCTACTTTCCCACCCATGTTATCTTCTTGTGCATCCCTAGATAATCACATTTGCTTGTCTTTAGAATCCAGATGCACCAGGCATGCATAACACACCTCCAAGTTATTATGATGGAATGAACACTGATAGTTATACAAGGGTGTCATACAGAAGAAATGCAGGTTATTTTGAAAGAGTGGGAAGCAGTTTCTGTGGTGCTTTGATGGGGATAATGCTTTTGTTTTCAGCATTTCCTCTTCTCTTCTGGAATGAGGTGAGCATATTTTGCAAACCTTTAATTACATATTGGTACATAGATTCTCTACTATGTTGGAATCTCATTGTCAACATAGATGGAATGTAGGGGATGCTAGACCCCCAAACACTTTTGTACTATTTTGTAAATTCTCCAATGTTTCCAGCCAATTGGTAAGCTTCAAAATATTAACTGTGTTTTTAGTACTGGTATTGCTTTTTAATAGTCAAAGTTTGTGGTTCATAGAATGGAAAGGAATATTTTTTAGATAGGTAGGACAATAACAAAGGTGAAAATTGGTATTAAGTCATTATTCAGGCATCTTAAGGGTGTGGGGGCAGCACACTTCATAGTTTTACACCCCCCAATAATAATCTGGTAATTTTAATAATAATAGTTTGTCTTTGATTGTCAAATATGATTGATTTGTTAATTTGACATCAGTCATGTTCTTTTGTAGGGGCGTGCTGTCCAAACTGCACAATCTTTGGATGAGGGATTGAGTGCAGTGATTGAGCTACAAACACCTGATGTTATCTTTGACTCAAACAATAATAAGCTGGTGCATTCTTCTGGTCCCCTAAGGACAGAATGGGTATGTGGATGGAGTTTTTTCACTGTAACTAGTCAGTTTGCTAAAATTAAGTAAAAGAAATATTTCCCTTACAGGGACCATGCTTGATTGAAAATTATTATACATTTTTGTTAAACACTGACTTCAGCTTTTGAAAGTAGAGTTTTTGCAGTTTTGTGCTGTGGTTAGTTGTGGTTTTGCAATTTTTACAGTTCTCATAAAATTTCATACTATTATGCATATCTTTCCAATTTATCAATTTTGGTCTCTTTCTCCATTCACTCTTTGACATTTTGTTTTTCAGTCTTCACTTGTAGCTTATTACATCTTTGATATATTTGATTTATAAACTTTTCTTGCTTAACATACTAACTGTTTATGAATCAGGTTTTAATAGTTAGAATTGTTATTAAAACTTTACTAATACATCTTGCCTGGCTTTTGATGGATCATTTTAGAACTAGAAATGATAGAGTAGTTGGACAATGGAGCTTGGTCAAAGTCATGTTTTTGTTGGTTTTTTCACAAATTTATTTGAAACTGCTTTATGTGAATATTTGTTTTTCTATTTTAATTGAAAAGGAACTAACTGATGAGGAATATGGTGTATCCATTTTTGCCTGTAAGTTAGTACGTAATGTTGAAATGTATCAATGGGTTGAACATGAATCAAAGAGGTATGTGTTTATATTATGTCATGATCACCAATTTGAACTTTTGCCTATTGCTGGCTTTGCCATTACTAATTTACAGCACATGTGGTAATTGGCAAAAGTGATTGACTTTTTTGTGCATCATAATGGTAGGAAAAGTTCTATTTATGTTCCCAGTAGATACAACAATAACACAAAAGGAGTAAAAATGAAGTATAGAAAATGTATACAGGTGGATGTATGGATTAAATATTTATTATACCTTTCAAAATGATGATGTTAGAATTTCATGTTGATATCAATTTCTTAAAACACCTGTTTGCTTTTGAGACACCTGTTCACAGTTTTAATTGCATGTGTGTGGGTATATTTGTGTGGGGTGATAGAAGCTACATGACAATGGCTGCTCTAAAAGTTACTATAATCTCACTATACCTATTACAGTGAAGTAAAAACAGAAATGCAAAATCTAAAATGCATGTTGCTAATAATTTTTCTTGTTAAATAGTTATTGATGAATATTGATATTTTGTGAATTTGAATTGATTCTTCAATTTCTTCTTCATTTTTTTGACCATCTGTAATTACATTCAAACAATTATTCATTGTGAACTTTGTTTTGTGTCTTTTACTTCCTGTATGTTGTACATTCTTTCACCTCATACTTTTTTCCAATCCCCTCTTCGTTGACCTTTGAACATATCATACATAACATTTTTGTACCTTGGTCAGAAATAATATTATTGAGTTATTACTGCAAATTTCCACCTTCATAGTATCGTTGACTTCTCAACTTCTCAGGGGGCATTAAATAGGATTTGGCATAGGTAGCGAGATGTTTGAGATAACAAAGGTAGCTTTGAAGAAACGTTTAGACAAGATAGATGGAGGGTTGACTGTGTTTCTTTGTCCCCTGCAAGTATCCAAAACCTCAAAATTAGTTCTAGGTATCATAAGAAATAATATGTAAAGTTTTCTCCTTTGGAACCAAACTCTTGTTCCAATTCTATCTTTTTGGAAGATCATCATCATCATCATTGAAAAACATTTTAACAACAAACTTGTCGCTACAAGTGTAAAAAATAAAGACAAAATATTAATTCTCTAAGAAGTGCGTTTTGCATAAGACAAAAAAGGTATCTGAATTTGTTTGATTGACTATGTGTTCGGGTAGACTTTTCCATTTCGGTAGTACACAATAAAAAATGTATTTTTGACAACATCGACCCGAGCAAATTTAGGCCTGAGTTTTTTGGAATATGAATTACCTTGGTTTCTGCAATAGTTTATTTGAATTTGTAATGGGAGTGTCGCTATGGCGTGAATGAATTCCTTGAACTCTGGTGTTTGTAAACGATGAAAAACTGTTTGGAGAACTGAGCTATGAAGTATCTTGTCATAAAAGATCACCGGAATAGTAACTGGTGTTGCAACGAGCACATAACCATACCGCACTCGAATTATCGAGACTTCTTTGAATAGCTACATGATACCAGAAATTGCAAGTACTACACAAAATAAGACGTTCCCCAACAAAATAAGACGTTCCCCTACATCATTGTACGTTTTAGGACAGAGGAAATTCTTTTAGAAAGTTTTTTTAATGAATTATATTTTCAAGTGTTCGAAAGTTTGTTTTCCAAAATTTTCATAATATGTCTGAAAGTATTTTGCTTAAGAGTTTTCACCAGAATTTTGCTTTGTGAAATTTTATACTCTAATTGTAAATCGGATAATATTACCTTATGACATATTCAGCTATCAAATATTATAAAATGCATATTCTGGTATTTAATAGCTCAATATTTCAACGATTGCTATGAAATTGAAGCATTTGGTGGAAAACGACTGGTTTCTGTCATTTTAAGAAATCCTCTTTACCAATGTTTGGAGATTTGAGCTTGTTTGATGTACTCAACACCCAATCCTATTTGAAAACAATAAAATTTGCAACAAATGTTTCATAACCAGCATGATGCTTTGTTGTGACAGTGAAACTTTGAACTGCAAAATAGTCATTTCAATACAATGAAAAATTTTTGCTTTGTAGGGAATACCAGGAAGGGGATAGAACAAGAGTTGAAACTACATATTCATACTGTATGTAATTAAAACATTCTTAGAAATGAAAGCATTTTGAAATTTTCCATTGCTGTTATTTTTTATCTGCATTAGTTTGATAAATATATCATTGTTTTATAATTTAAGTTTTGTTTGCTCTCAAAACTATCTTCAGTTGCTGTTTAACTTTGAAGATAAGAGCAATAACAAAGAAATCAATATTGATGGAAAATTCAGTCAAATCCTGCAGTATTTAGTGATACGTCAATTAGTAAAATCAATGCAGGCAAAAATCCTCTTTAACATGTATTAATTTCACTAATGGCTGTGTCCATAAAACGCTGTTGAATTTGACGGATTTTATCTGCAGTGTTGACCTTTTTATCATGGTTCTTATCTTCAAATTTTCACAGAAGCTGCATTTCTTTTCTTCGAATTTATTTGCTGTTTAGAAGTAAAATTACAAAACAAAGAGTGCATTTCTTGATGCATTTTTTCAGGATTTTCTTTTGTCTTTAGCTAAGGAATGGAAATCACAGTTGGTGAATAGTGGATCATTTAATATGCCATCTGGTCATCATAACCCAAATTTTATGGCAATTAAAGCAGTCAGCAAGGAGGCCAGTCCTGTTTATGTTGGAAATTATCAACTTTCAAAAGGACTAATTAATCGAATTGGAAATCATAGATCGTATCAGCCAAAAGATGTGCCAAAAGGCAAAGCAGATGTGAAAATTTTGGGGGAATATTTTTATCATTCCCTGGATCCTCAGCGACCGCAAGTATGTTTTTGATTTATCTTTGAAGATAATCTTTATTTATGTAATTATTTATTTTCAAATGGGGAAATGTTCCTTGTTTACAACTGAATCCTTAATTTTTATCCGAGTTTATGATGTGTTATTTGTGTCTATTTATATTGCTTGAAAATTCTATGAAAAAACGGCAAATTCTGACAATATGACCTGAATCTTTTGTATGCCTTGTCTGATTCTTTCTTTGAACTTTTCTAGCATATTGGAATTATTCCTTAAGAATTTGATAGTGGTTACATCATATGGTAGCGATTTCTGCCCTGAAAAAATTCCTTAAAATCCCAAATAAAACCCCCCGAACATAAGCCCTTTTCCGAATATAGGCCCCCTGTAAGCTATCCCAAATATATTTCTGAGTATAAGCCCCCCTAAATATATGCCCAGGGCTTACAATTGGGATTCTGTGTGTATAGTGAGAATAATGAATGAATTTGGACAGAGCATGTATAGAGCCTCTGTATTTACTTTAGCCCACCAAAAAATGCTTACGAACGTCTATAAACCCAGTGCGTATATTTGAAATTTGTTTCAATGGAAAAATAGATTTCTAGTTTTATGCGATCTTGCAACTGTTTTAGGTAGGAGATATCCGTGTCTCCTTCACATTTGCTGGAATAAGTGGCGATAGCAAACATGGATCTGTGGATCGGGTATGTTTTGCTTCATCAGTTAAAACGTTTTTTCATCATTTTGGCAGCTTTTCAGAACCGATGTGCTTTTGTAGCTTTTGTTAAAAGCTTTCATGAACTAGTATTCTACCATCAAGCCATATTTCATTAGTTTGGTGGTAAAAGTTTGCACTTTTTTTACTTTTTAAGGAAACCATCATTCTGCCTGAACCTCAATTTTCTTAGCTTTTCTCGAAATCGAGTCTTAGATTTTCTTAAAAGTTTCTTCACTTTTGTTGAAGTAAAATTTCTAAAGTGGGTTGTACTTTCTTTGTTTGTCTTGTATGCTTGAATTTGAATTCCATCTTTAATTGTTGAATGTGATAATGACGTAGTATCGATTTTTGACCAAAAATACTTAATTTTGGGCATTGATTCTTGTGTTTTCTTACGGTTTTCTTCAGATTTTGTCCATAAGAGTCTCATTTTCTTATAAACTGTCTTCTTATAAATAACTTTTATTGAAAATTGAAAATACGTATAAAAATTTTGCTTCTTGATCTTATGTAAAGATAAAAACCACTCACATAGCTTGCTATAAGGGCGGTATGATAGAATGAACTTGATTGGCAGGTGAGCATCATAGCAAGGCAGAATGGAGGTTTCTTGTCTGCTTATCAAACAAAGGCTGGCGATAAGCTGGAGTTGCTTTATGATGGAGATCATTCTGCAAAGGTTCGTCGACCTTAATTTTTGCTTGTTGATGAGTTGGAATTCGACTTGATAACATCATTTGTTAAATAGTACTTCTCTCCTCTTTTGTATAAAACTTCATTGACAATGAATCTAGATAAAATAGGAATACCTTTAGCAACTGGTATGCCTTTTTGTGTACTAAAACTTCGTACAAGTGAGTTCTTTAGGCAGTGAGAACGACAGCTTTTTGTTTTCTTGCAAACATATATACAAACGATTTTTATGACTATCCACAGATACTTAACTCAAGAACTAACTCGACGTGAATCATGAGTTCCTTTCTTATATCCACTTAAGAACACGTGATTGTATTGATTGACATAAAACGGAAGTGATCTTTAACCAATACACGTACGATAGCTTCACAATATGCCTATATTTGCCCAAAAGTTTCATGATATGATGGAGATCTGGATGATTCAGTCTTGTGTCTTACAGTTTGATTCAAAATTATTTTAGTTCTTTTTTCTCTGGCTTTATTAATCCTGCTCTAAACTTTAAATTCCATTATTTGGATATATATATATATATATATATATATATATATATATATATATATATATATATATATATATATATATATATATATATATATATATATATATATATATATATATATATATATATATATATATATATATATATATATGTATATATATATATATATATATATATATATATATAAAGTGAAAATGAAAATTAACATGAAATGACAATGGCAGACAGCTCAATTTTTGTATTATAACTTGTGGGTATCAGTTTCTAGTTGACTAGATTAGAAAGTAAGAAAGTTGCGTTTCCTCGAAGCATGAATCTTAAGAAATCAGAAAAAGCTTGGTTTTAGAAATGCCTGTGTTTTCTTTGAAATTGAATGGTATTTTGCATGGTATTAGGAAATGTTTGAGAATGAACAGAAGACAAACACATTGGTCACGTGGGTATTGCGATTCATTGGCTGGTTGTTGATGTTCATTGGCCTTCAAATGATTACTGATATTGTTCGTCAGATTGGTAGGTTTTCATCCTTTACTCAAATATATTATAAACAAACAACAAATTTGAAACCAGCCATGGCAATTAAAAATGTTTTCTACGTTTTGTGGTTAGACGATAGTTAGTGCTGAATTGGATTCTTATGATTTGGTAGCACATTTGCAATTTTAAGGTGAGAATGGAAAAGAAACATTAACGTTATGTGAAAAGGAAAATATTTGTGGTAGAAGATATATTAAATAGAACGACATAGAGAATAAGCAACTGGTAAAAGATTCTATCATAAACTGTATCTAGAACTTCAGCAACCTCCTGTAAATCTTAGTTGTTACAAAGGAGTTTTAGTGTAGTTTTTACTTTATTCCCAGCGGCGGGTCTTTTTTCTCCATGTGAAAGAAAGTAGGAATTTCAGTTCAGTTTTTACATTACTGCATTAAGGTTGGCCTCTTTGCCAAAAGTTAGATGCTAAGATATTTTCATTTTTGTGTTGAGCCCCAAAACTTTTGGCAATTTATCAAATCCTTTTCGGCCATTGTAATCAGATCAAATACCAACAAAACGTTCACCAAATGCATGAACTTGTTTCAGTTAAAATAAAAACAGAAGCTGGCTGATTTTACGAGTAGTCAAACATATGAAGCAGAATGCCTGTTGAAATTTCTTGGTGATTTTGGGCTGCCAGATTCAGTGGGAATTTTTCAAACAACTGTAGATTTACCTTATCTTATCTTAGTTTTATTTCCTTATTTGTTTTATTTCTTGTTTTTTTTATTTACTCTGAAATCCATCTTGACTTTAAGAAGTTGTTGACAAAAAGAGAACTTTTTAGACCCTTAAAAGTATCACTTTTAACCAGGTGTGTGAATATCCCATAGGAAAGTTAGTTACTGAATTTATGGTCTTTACAGGGAATACTCTCTTTGTATAATTCTAAATTTTTGCCCGTTTGAAATTACTAAGTTTTTTTATTGTTTTAGTCGTAGATTCGCAAAGAATTTAGTTCCCGTATAACTTCTACACAAAATAAAAAATTTGTTAGACATTCAATATTTCCTCTTATTTTCTGTTCCTTGTCTGTCTGGTTTACCATGTTCTATATTTATAGTCATTATCAGAATGGAATTGCGTTATTTACCCTATAGAGTATAAAGTCTCAAATATGCAAAGAGCTTAAGTGTGGTAGAGTATTTTTAAGCCTTGGAATCCATGAGTTTGTGAGGATGCATTTTAGCTCATATTGCTTCACTTTAGAAAACTTGAAATAAGAATATAGCCATTTTATGCCTGTAGGATTTATTTGTTTCTAGTTTTGCACTTTAGAGAAACTGTGCGGAAAAATCTCCTAGTATCGTGCATGTTTTAAGTGTATTTTCGTGTACATTTTTATAAAACATGCATCATATTTCTTGCATATTTATTTTAGTTTCTTTCATACCAATCATACGTGACCTGGTAAGCTTGGCAACAACAATCCTGTCTTTCTCATTGGCCAGCTCGCTCGCTCTGGTTACAATTGCGATTGGTTGGTTTGCCTACAGACCATTGTTGTCACTGGCAATTATTGCAGGAGCAGCTGTGCCAATCATATTATCAAGGCAAAAAGCAGAGAAAAGCAAAGGGGAGGAGTCAGCAAAAGATTTGCATAATTAAGAAGTGACTGGAGGCATCCTGTATGTTGTTGAGCTAGTTTCCCTTAGCACTACAGGTATATCTATCAATTGGTTGCTCTGTAGTGAAGGATGTAGATTTCAATTGCTGTACGCATTCAGAGTCAGTTCATCGAATTCCACCGTAGTTATGAAACTCTCTTCCTAGGACGGTTTTCTGTCCTCAATGCATCTTATTGCCCTAGCCATTCTACATTCTGTCGTATAGTTGTTATCTCCTATTGATTCTTCTCTTTAATTTGCAGTCTTTGCTTTTTGAAAGGATTTCATTATTTATCTTTGCTAGAAAAGTAAATTGGTTTGTACATCTTATCCCTCCTTACTGAAATAATTTCTTTTTCGACCTCAGGGTGTGCGCAAAACTACTTTCATTTCATATAAAAATAACAACAACACCAACATGCTATGTTGGATCATATTTTTGACAACGTCAGATAGCAACAACAACAACAACAACTGTCTTTTGATATCAGATAACTTCATTTCCCAAAATAATTCCATTCAATTAACACTAAAATGGGTCGTTTTTTATATGGAAGGATTTATATTAGAGATGAAAGTACGAATTCATTATATACCATTACTTTTATCTATCATTCATTAGAATATATTATATCACTCAGTTTGGCTGCAATTCCTTGCAGCCTTTCCTTTTAAGTTAAAATTCGATGCTTTTAAGTAAAGATCGGATAATTATGGCGTGTTGCATTTTGTTCAGTTCTCTATTGCCACCCATTCTTCCCAGAATATAATTATTATTGGTATAGCTTGTTTCAACTAGAAAAATGAATGGTAATGTTATGCCCATTTTGTGGTCAGCTTTCTAAGTTTATAGGCTTACTTTTTTTGCTAAAAGTTATCAGTTTGGTGTCTTAGATTTATTTAATCGACTGTAAAACAAATGAAGTTTGTAGGGAAAAGTTTTTGTCTTTTTTCCAAGAATGAAAACGTACTTTTTGCCACAATTCCTTGATTCACTCTGCTCAGTTTCCAAAAGTTAAGGGATGCTTTTTAGCTGGATTTCATTATTTTTGGTTGAGATGGGTTTGAATGATAAGGCATGTATATTGATATAATGGTTGCACGTGGATTATCTTATGTAGAATTAGAAAAGTATGAATTTTCAAGAGTTTTTGACTCTTGATATTAATTCGGTGTTGCAATGGAAACGGTATTTCTTTAAGCAACAATTTTCATAATTCCATGTCAATGATAAAGACAACATTTGGACAGTCCTCCCCCTACACATTGCAGTATTGTGTATACTGCATAGTTTGTCCTCCAGTTTTCAAAGATAACTAGGCTGTGTCATGACCAGTATAAGTAGAGGTAGTCAATTTGAATCTGTACAGAGGTTCTCAAGATGAATTCCTTGAAATACTATGCTCACAAATTGCTCAATAGTATAGAAAGTATTGACTACAGCATCACATGAATAGCTAGGATTTTTGATCATCAAATTGTAGTTGCCCGTAACGCATCTTGCTCCTATTTAGGAAGTTCACCTTAGGCAAAAGTTCTTTTTAGTGGCTGCTTTCTTCTTACTTTTTGCATAGGCCTACGGTCTCCATGAAAGCATAATTTCTCAACTCTGCCTTGTTTTGCGGAGTTTATCACGATTTGTATCACATCTGAACCCCAAGCACCTCTCGCAGCAGTTTGCCACTGGTGAAGCGCCAATCACTTATTTCCACGTAGTAATTCCTTTCATCGATAATTGCTAGTATTCTGCAAGCTTGGTTGTTTAGTATTAGGCCTTGCGATAAACAACAAGAGGCAACCGCCTTTGAAAGAAAATCCATTTGAAATTGTTTTCAAAGGCCTTTGTGACCCTATTCAACTACCCTTTGAAAAGGTGTGAACTTTATAGA
>OLMO02000003.1:364634-378400 GCA_900291935.2 Cassiopea xamachana | reverse complement strand
CGATTGGATTGTGAATGTGATTGGATTGTGAATGCGATTGGATTGTGAATGTGATTGGATTGTGAATGTGATTGGATTGTGAATGCGATTGGATTGTGAATGTGATTGGATTGTGAATACGATTGGATTGTGAATGCGATTGGAGCAAAATTAGATTGGAAATAGTTTATTACTTCTTTGTTCTAGTTATTTTTTCTCTTTATTTTTTAACTTTTGTATTATTGTGAATAGTTGGTATGAATTAGTTTAGAAAACTATATGTATGTACAACCAACTTTAAAGAATTTTATAATTTTTTTGAAACTTCATGATAATAATATAACTACGTCTACAATAATACACCTTACTATATAAAGGCTGTGTATAATTGGCAAGTCTGCATTATAATTTATAAATAAAAAATGCTGTAAGATACAAGTTTCTTAAAGCTTACAATGAAATAGATTAACCACCAATAACGTAAAAAATAAAGCAGTTAACCCAACGTAAGATAAAAGGAACGTGATCTAAAAATTAAGCAACTCTGGGTTTGTCCAACTTTTGCTTCTTCGATAAAAAATGTAGTAAGTGCATCGTATCGCAATATTCATTGACTTCAACAAAGCATGTTTCTTAGTTTTCTCATTAAAATTTAAGTCTTTCAGCATTGATAGAAAAGACTCAGAAGACGTTCCAAGTATTCTTAGAGTACTCATGGAAATAATGACAAATTTAACAGTCGAATACGATCTCTTGAGGTTAGCAATGAGAGGATGGTATTTTGTAGCCTTACGATCATTTATCTTCATGCTGGATTCAAAACCAACAGTGAGTTCCAGTACGTAGACAGAAGTCTTGCTAAGCACCAAGAGAAGGTCTGGGCGAAGAGAGTCACCAGTTATCAAAGATGGAGATGGAAAGATAGGAAGGTCTGTAAATAATGAGCTATATACTACCGATGAAAGGGTTTTGGCAATATGTAGTAAAACAGAATTATGACGTCAGGTATACCTGCCATCTTGAAGATAGGAATTGCAACTGGAGACAACGTGCTGGAGAGTCTCAGACCGAAAGCAGAAGGAGCATGCAGATGTATTGGATAAAGACCATTTGCATAGATTTCTATTTGTTGCGAGAGTATTGCTCATATATTTGACTATGAAGTTAAAGATGTTTTTCGGCATTTGCAATGAACCTTAGTCCACAGTTGGAAGTTTGTTTGCTACGATAAAGGAGTATAGATGAGATGATAAAACCTTGTGACTTCAGTTCATGACGAATACGATTTCATTATCATTTTAACAGCAGCAAGGACTTGTTTGGTATTGCGATACTGGTCATATTGTATATTGCAACCAGAGCAGTACGAGACCAAAGAGCATTAATGTCATCATTAGGAGATGACTTCAAAGCATTTCTAAAAACTACCTGGCATTGAGCAAATTTAGTAGATAACAATTTTTTCTTAAACTTCATTCATGTATATATTGCTAATTCTACAAATACATATATCACTTACTACAAGGTAATTTGTATTCGGCTGGCTTACAAATAAGAAAAAAAAGAATACAATCAATATAAAATCGATAGTGAGCAACTGAATACAAAGATATTAATAGCTTAGGAGTTCTGAATAATAATAATAATAATAAAAATAATGCAGAAAGAGAATCATCATCCTCCTAAGAAATTTATTTTAAAATACTAAAAGAATGCAAAATGACAAACCTGTAAACCCTGTGCTCTTGCCCTAGCTTCAAGCTCAGCTTTCTTTGCACCACTTAGATTCCGCCACTGTGGAGGAGATCCAATATATCAATGAAATGATAGGTAGTAAAATACGAAAAAATGAAAAAAATATTTAGATTATAGTTGCAATGCACAAAAGGGTGAGAAAGAACAAAGAAATAGCAAAAAGTATCATGAATATAACAACATAAGAATGAGAAACTACAGAGATGGACTTCAATTACAGTTCAAAAAATATGCTCAATAATAAATTGCGAAGTGTATGTACCTCGGTGACAGATACTCTTTGAACTTCTTCGTCTGGAACCTCTGGATTATTTCTTCTCATCATTAAGGCAATTTCATTCACAAACAACGCAAATCCAGCGTGCTCTCGAAGCCTTTTCAGACCCTGATGTGTGTGAAAATAAACACAGGATTGCACATAGTATTGCACGATTACACGCAGAAAGGCCTAAACAATACTTCATATAATTAAGACTTTAGACTCCATGTTAACTGTTCATTTGCTGCACAATATCTTATACTTAAGGCCTGCAGTTACCAACTACATCCGCAGCTTACAACAAAATTTCTAGCTACCAACTACATGCACAATAGATGAATATATACAGTAACGTCTAAATTTGCCTGAGCTAGAAGTAAAATGACACAAGAAAAGACATCCCACCAAAATCTCATGGTCATCCCAAGGAAAAGTCAAGGGCACCCTAAGGGTATGTTGGGTCATGTTCACCTATGCAAAGTAAGAAATAGCAACATCTACTTAAGGATGAATTAGTGTCATTGTACTTAAGGATGAGTTAGTGTCATTGTATTTAAGGATGAGTTAGTGTCATTGTATTTAAGGATGAGTTAGTGTCATTGTACTTAACGATGAGTTAGTGTCATTGTACTTAAGGATGAGTTAGTGTCATTGTACTTAAGGATGAGTTAGTGTCATTGTATTTAAGGATGAGTTAGTATCATTGTGCTTAAGGATGAGTTAGATAGTATTGTACTTAAGGATGAGTTAGTGTCATTGCACTTAAGGATGAGTTAGTGTCATTGTACTTAAGGATGAGTTAGATAGTATTGTACTTAAGGATGAGTTAGTGTCATTGCACTTAAGGATGAGTTAGATAGTATTGTAAAATCAACAAGAATGCTTTTGTTGCTAATAATAAAAAACCATCATCAATTTATAATAAAAGGTAATAAAATATAAGCATAGCTTTGAGAAATGTATGATAAATTCATTAAATTAACTACAAGTTTTGGTGACATACCTTTCTTGCTTCTTCGCTTAACTCGCTGTCATTCTCTTCACTAACTGTTACCTGTGCAGTGGAGGAGGATGATGGTCGATCCATCAAAAGAGGAGACGGTCTCTAAAAACAAGCAGAGGATGATATAAATGCTTCACAACAAAACTGTCTGTTTCCAAAACACAAAATTGGCAATGGTTGCTAAAAATAATTTAGTAAGTCTTAGAAATACACAAAAATTTCTACAGTGTACATTAATTGATTGAAGAAAATTTAGGCTATAATGAGAATATTGTTACTAAAAATTTTATACGAATAGTCGAACGATATTATTCTTGAAACTTGGAGAAAAAAATAAATCGATTTGTATTAATCAAAGCAAAAAACTTAATACAAAGAAACAAATCTTACACATTCCCAAATGCTTAAAAAAGCGTCACTTACTTTTTTAGGAACATATGGCGAATCAAAATAGTAGAATTCATAATCTCTGACCAAGTTAGATAGAACAGGCCTCTAGAAATAGACAAGACAAGATATTAAAAAGAAATGACAACAATGTTTACGTCATAGAGAAAATAAAGCCTGTGCCACATACAAGCAAACAAACCCTACGTATCAGAATAATTAATTCAACTCAACTGTGCAAAAGTATTAAAATGACGGTGATATTACTAATATGGATCAGTTTTGGGCCTAGAACTGAAGTTAAACAAAATGTAAAAATGAATGAAAAACAATCTCAAACTTTTATGCAGAAATCGTTTCTTCGTGGAATGCACTAAAAAGTAACGATTCGTTTTTGCTCTGTTTCTTTACTTCCAAATCTCTTCTATTTCATCAAACATCAAAGGTTGAAAATAGTAACAACAATTTACGCTTTTAAAAAACCTGACTAAAGACAATTTTACTGCAATACGTTACTGATGAAGTTCAACAAACCTTGATAACTTTCATTTTTCTAATTGTTCCATCTCCTTCATCATAGCGTGATTGACAGAGATAAATATCCCTTTCTATGATCTCAGTAGGCCTACCTGGAAGCAAAAGAAAGATGGTTGAAGTGTGATGAAGAGTTAAATGTTACGGAGAAACAAATACACAAAACACTGTAAAACAATGAAACAGCAGTTTTTGTGAAAAAAAATTACATGCACGCTAAATATTTGAAAGGCGAAGAACTTTCTATGACGTCATGAATCAAATACACGTTTTTTTATAAGAAAAACATTTATACGAACATGAGGCCCAAATCGTCAAAATCTTAAGAAGATTCTAAGAAAATCACGAGGCTCAATTTCCAAAATTAAGTGTTTTTATAGGCCAAAAATCGGTATTTCATCATTATTGCATTCAAAATGTTAAAGATGAAATTCAAATTCATGTATACAATATTACTAACGAAAGTGAAAACCACACTGGCCAGTTTATTTCAGTAAAAGTTAAGAAAAATTTAAGAAAATCTCAGGCTCAATTTCGGGAAAAGTTAAGTAAATTGAGGCTCAGGCAAAATAAAGATTTTCTTATTCAAAAAACGTGTATGCCACAGTACTAAAAAAATCAGATGTATCAGCAAAGGATTCTGGGATAGTTGCCAATCATGAATGGGAAAAATTCATAACCTAAGTAGCAAACATTGCAGTTAAAGAAAAAAGAAAATGAATGAGGAAATGGAAAGTGGATGAAAAATATGGAAAGTGGATGAAAACAAATGGAAAGTGGATGAGGAAATGGTAATACATGCAACATAATCCTTCATATGCATGATGAAGCATAATCCCATGATGCTGGCCATTGGATTTGTGTCTTCAATGTTGCTTTGAAAACATTCTTGTTCATAGAACATTCTAGTAGGCATATGTTTGGCTTCTTCGGGTCGCAAGTACCAGTTACCATGGAACCAAGCAGCACCACTAAAATTATTACACAGATGTAATCATAAGATAATCAATACACATGACGTATGAAGACGTGATTAAGATGATGATTATAATGATAATAATAACGAAGAGATGGTAATTTCACAATTTTCAATAACAAAGAGCAGTAAAACCAAACATCAATGGCTCTTTTTACTTTCCACTCACTATTATGCTACTCTGAAATCTGATAAGTTTATATTTGCTTTGACCATACCTCTTATCAGTCCAAATTTTGTCAATTTTTGCCATGTACGGGTATTCTTCATCTGACCGTACATAAACACTGTCACCTACGGAAAAAGCAGTAGAACAGTTACTAAGTTAAGGTACGAAACCTGTGTTCAAAACGATGTACGGCACATGGACATACGTCATGCAATAATCTCAATGGAATCAAAACAACGAGCCAAAAATGTGAACTTGTTAAAGTTTACACCCCTAATGTCCAATGTAGTGGTAAAAACGAAAACAAACCAATTTTGTAACAGCCCGTAGCAGTGCAATATTGTTCATAATACAAAAATCCTTCATCTCCACTTATTGTCTCTCTCTCAACATTCTAGAACAGCAAATAATAATTACATAGAGTAGTGCTAAGCAGGATAAGCGTTAGTTAAAATTCATTCATAAAAGTTTTGATAGAAAAAGCTAAGCAGATTGTTTACCAATAACAATTCGATGAGTTGTTGACGGTATAATTATAATTCTTCCATCTATATGACATCATTGATGGAATAGCAATGGGAAACAAAGACAAACACAAACAAACAGAAACGAAAAAACGTTTGATGAAATTAGGAATGTCAAAGAATCGATAACAATAACAATAATATACAAATGCATACACATTTTTTTATAATAGACAAAAATTAAGAAACATCTAAGCAACATAGGCAGACTGAGTTTCAAATAATAACTTGCAAAAACCTGGTTTTACAAGAGAATTTTGATTAAACTAGGAAGAAAATAAAAACAGCATCCATTACATGCTTCACAAAGTCTATTTCTTGCATCACAGTTGCCTAATCTGGGTCGTTATTGTCATTGCATGTCTTCAAAATTTAAGAAGCAACTAAGACTGGATTTGGCAAAATATTAAGAAACATCCAGGCTAAAGCCAGAAAGTTTCTTTCTTGCTAAAACACGTGTATTCAGGTATGGTACTTCAGAAAATATATCCATACAAAGGAGGTACTTCAGAAAATATAGCCACACAAAGGGGGTACTTCAGAAAATATATCCATACAAAGGAGGTACTTCAGAAAATATATCCATACAAAGGACAAACAAGAGACATGCCTTTTGAAGTTCAACAATAGCATACTGTTCCAAAGTGCTCTCATCGAAATTCAGTGCAATGTCTCGCTCGCTTTTCGTGTTTTTGTTTTGCTCAGTTGCAAATACAGATGCAACTCTTTTCAATGATGGTGTTGTTGCACGTGGCAAATAGTTCACTCGAGTTGAAGAAGGCCAGGTCTGCAATCAAAAGCAGAATTGATGAGATGATCTTAATGGGGAGCTTCAACTTACAAAAGAAATCAGAAAGAGATTATATTCTAAAATTTAATTACAATATATTGCATTACTTAAAATCCTCAACCATTGCAAAGGGTAGTCAGAAGACCTTATTTCCTATCATAAAAAATCATTCCACCTATCATAAAAAATCATACGAAATAGATATACGAAATCATGTGAAACCGAAATGACACCAATCTTCTACTGAACGCTCCTCTAAAAACAGATAAATTTGAAGAACAACTTGAAAGTGCATTGAAGTCTTCATGTTCCTGCATTTGGTTTAATGTTTCTGCAAATCATCATTGTCCAATTATAAGGATACAATAATCAACAACATAAAAAGAAATGGTTTTTTGATACAAATTACTGTAACCTTGATTTTCTTGAAGTTTCGTGTTCTCACATGATAACGAGATTCACAAACGTAAACATCGTCTTCTTGGAAACCCTTAATAACAAAAAATAAAATAAATTAATGAATTATTAATAATTAATAATGCATGGAAAGCGTAGAAGCAAAGACACATGATGCAGTGGCAATGAAACCATGAATTGTGCAACACAGAATCAATAAGTCAATATTACCTCAGGCTCAAACTTGAAAAAATCTTTTACAGACATCACGTGACATCTACCACTTATTTTTGTAGGTGATATATGGCTGTAATGATCACTTCTAAATAATTCCTGAAGACAAAAACAAATCAACTATTCACTGATTGAAAAAACACTTGGAAACAAAAATGCTTTCTGAAAGTTTTCAGAATAACACATAAAAATGAACAGTTCACAAAGAAAGTAAACAAACATGGGAGCAAATTGCAAACATTTGAACAGAAAATATTCAACTCTTACTTTTTCTAAGAATTTTCTTGAGGCAAGATGAAATGTTTCCTCCGGGCGATAGAACCAACAGCAATACATGCCCTGATACACAAAAACAAGAATTTACTAAAATTAATGCACTTTTAATCACTGCAGTATCATCTTTCTAATGAAACTTCAATTCTTGGAATAGAAATGAATTTCTGCAGCTTTCAAAAAACAAACAGCTAAATTCATAATGAAAAAAGAAAAGAACCAATTCATAGAAATAAGATTAGAATATTGAGATCAGAGACACATAATGCGAAGTACATACAGTATTTCCAAGCTTATCTCTCCACAGCTTTTCCATAAAAACAATATGAGGCTCTTCCTTACTGTAAAAGCAAAATAAATCCAAAAGATTGTACAAAACTAAATAATCTTAAGAATAATCTGTTGATCTTTTTAAGAATAGTAAAATAAAGAATTGTTCAGGCAGTGAAGTGAATTTTGCATGTGAATGTACGTACAAAGGTGATCATGCTGAATACACGATAGACATTACTATGAATAGTCTGTTGATACTGCACAACTCTACTACAGCACGAAAAAGCGGCAACATTCTTTTGACATACTTAAAAGCTTTTTTCGTCTGACACTCGTCAGAGTATGAACACGTCGGATAGTGACCTAAAGGTTAACCGAAATGTATATCCAGATGCAGTTAGTGTGTTAGGATGCGTCTAATTGGCGGCCAATTAGACTTGGCGGCCAATTAGATGCATCCTAACACATTAACTGCATCTGGATATACATTTCGGTTAACCTTTAGGTCATTATCCGACGCTGCCATACTCTGATGAGTGTCGGACGAAAAGAGGTTTTAGTATGTGAAAAGAATGTTGCCTCTTTTTCGTGCTGTGGCAACATTACTATGAGACCATAATTGTATCTATTTCCTTCAACGGTCTAACAACAATCAAGGGCTTAAAAATGATTTAAAATAGAGTCCCTTTGTTGCATGTGAAAGCAAAGAGAATCCTTACCCAATTTTCACATATACAAAGTCACCAGGTCTGTATATTTCATTGCCAAGTTTTATATCATAAACATACTCTAGTTCATCTTCTGGGGAAACCTACGAATTACAAATAATAAATATTGGAATAGAATAATATTGAAAACAAATAGCTACAATAGAAGGCAAATATTTGTAAAAAATTTTAAATGATGCATTAAAAATAGGTCAAAATACTTATTGAGTCATTTCAAATATTTGCTAATATGAAAAAATTATTACTACCAAAATGTCATCAATGCTTGATTGCCGCTTTATTTCTTCACCTCCGCCAGTTTTTTCATCTTCATTTTCTTCAGTCTTCTGTTTGTTTTTCTTCTCCTCTTCAATTTCATTTAAAACCTTTCTCTTAGTATGGTTAAGAGCAGGAGACATAAATGTCTGACCATCTTTGCATAAAACATCTCTTTCGGTTGCAAAGAAAACTTGCAATTCGGCTGCATCTTCATACATCTTGAGAAAATATATGGTTTAGGCAAAGTAACTCAATAGTTCTAGCTTGATAGCATAAGGAGAAAGTTGGAAAATTTAAATGATGAATACAACAACTAAAATTGTGTGAATGAAGCTGAAAATTCTGGAATAACAAAATGATATGTAGCAATGATTAAAGGAGGGGATTGAAAAAAAGGAGATTTTTGAGCTTCTCTACTTTGATACTCATGAATTTATATTAATTTATGAATTTATACCATAGAATTTACTTGACTTTCGTGGAATTTCGTTGCCAATATTAAAATTATGAAGGCAACAGCATGACAATTTATACGATCCAATAATCTTTGAAATTAATCTAATGAATTGTGCTTACTTAATACGAAGGGGCATTTCCTAGATAACTACAGATCTTCAGCTCCTGTATTTGCTGATGTCGATATGTTGATTGAAATTGACAATAAAAATATACAAATCACACCAGTGGTAAACACAGAAATAATGGAAAAAATTATTCTTTTTCTCACAAAAACCAAATGGAGGCTGAACATACCTCTGAGTCAGTTCGAGAAACTGCTCTGATCTCCTCTAATACACAGAACACATCTTCTTGTAGGCGGTCAAGACGAGTGTAAAAGTTCTTTGACAGCAGTATTCCAATTATCTCTAACGATAGTGGTTTTCTGAAAAATAATTTTTGCTTAAGTACGTAGATGAATATTTTGAAAGGCAACAATATTGGCTACAGGTTGTGTAGCACTTTAAAAACAAGTTTTGAAAACAAGGCTATTGATTATAATGATGAATGAGGAATATTACTTTGCTTCACATCCATCGATCATCTTGCATAATTATCATGTATAATTATCTTGCATAATTATCATGCATAATTATCTTGAACAATTATCATGCATAATTATCTTGCATAATTATCATGCATAATTATCTTGCACAATTATCATGCATAATTATCATGCATAAGTGTCAGCATAATTTTAGTGTTGGCTATTCTACATCATTACTGCATAAAGATTCTGTGTACAAGCAGGCGAGTTTCACTTACCTTGGCCTTTCAGTGGATTCAGTAGATTCTGGAATAACCTGATATTCTAGCAAAGAATCACTGTAGCATCTGCCTTCTTCATCCTAGTTACGAAAATACAATGAACCTCAGAATAATCCAGGAATACTTATCAACACTTGTGGAACAGAATGTAAAAACCTCTTAATTGAATAAGTGATGGAAGGCTGAAACTGTTGCTGTTGAAGTGTATATGAAGATGTACACTCTTAAAATATGCAATTGGAAACTAAAGTTTTCGTAACTAGTGATAACATTCATGAAAACCATGTGCTTACCTTATGGCTGATAAAACTGTTGTATAGCGATCGTAGTAGCTTTTGGACAAGTTCTTGGATATCAGAAACAACAGCAGTAGCTTCACCTAAAAGACATCAATGTATGAAAGTATGGAATGACATTAAAACAAACTATTCTTATACTTTGAATATTGATAAAAAAAGACCCAGAAACTAACGGCTTATACCAATTATAGAATTCATCATCTGCGGCACTAAACTGGATAATTATTATGTGAATATATGTACAGTAATGTACCAGATATTAAGTGAGAGATGTGATATTAAACTATATGTCAAACCACAATATATCAAAAGTTGCCAAAATATTGCAGGTTTTGCCTACCAATAAAATATGAACATAAATTTGTGAAAGACAGCCCACATCTTGCTTATGAAAAGACTGAAGTTGCTCAATAATGAAATACCTATAATTTCAGCTTTCTTACGAATCATCTCCCTTTGCAAAGTCAAAGCATCCTGCACAAAACAAAAATTCGCCAAAATAAGCAATCGAGCTATTGGTGCAAAATTCAAATCTGTGCAATAACGAAAGATTTAATCAAATTGCTAAAGTGCAGTCAAAAATCTCACCTTGTAAACTTGAGAATCTGGTTCGTTGTATCTACAAGCATTGTCAAACATTAAGACAAGATCTTGCTCTAAATCATCCATACTGGCATACTGCTGAAGGGAAGAAAACAAGGAGAAAAAGTTTAAAACATTTGGTCATATGAAATACACGTTTTTTTTTATAAGAAAACCGTCATTTTGCCTAAGCCTCAATTTTCTTAATTTTACCGAAATTGAGCCTGAGTTGTTCTTAAATTTTTCTTAACTTTTTCTGAAATAAACTGGCTAAAATGGTTTACACTTTCGTTATCAATATTGTATACTTGAACTTGAATGCCATCATTAACATTTTGAATGCAATAACGATGAAATATTGAATTTTTGGTCAATAAAAACACTAAATTTTGGAAATTGAGCCTTGTGATTTTCTTAAGATTTTCTTAAGATTCTGACCATTTGAGCCTCATTTTCTTATAAACTTTTCTCTTATAAAAAAACGTGTATACAAAGGAAAAAGGATATGTCGAAATTAAGAAAATTATAATTACAATGCCATAAATGCTGCATATAGTGTGTAAATCACATAATTACATAAACGAATTTAATATGTAACTGATCCAATAAAAGATCAAAACAATAGTGATTTCTAAAGTTAACACAAGAAACAGGATGGTAACTGTTACAGTTAAAATATACCTCATAGCACATCAGGTATTAAAGTTCAATGGAAATAGCAGCATGGAATTTAACATGCAAAATCAGATTGCAAATAAAACGAATCAAGAGTGAATCTATCTTATGCTACCTGTCCAGAATCAACTTTTGAAGAAATTTTCAGCAAATCAATTGGCTTCTTAATAAGAACATAGTAGTCAGGATAATCCTAAGGCAGAAAAATAAACAAACAAATTGAAAATAAATGGAATTTAGCGCATTAAAAAATGGGCTACTATCGCCAGTGCTGCAAACATATACCACTCAGAGAATCAATCACAAATCATCTTAAAATGTCTCAAATCATTTCCAATCATTTAACATCAGTTCAGAACACTGTCTCAATTATGAATGCAAACTCAATAAAGAAACTCACTTTCCATTTGCCACTGGATATGTAAGAGAAATTTGACATTTGTGTCAAAGAAGCAAGAAAGCATGATACTAATGCAAAGAAAAATTTCAGCAAAGTACTTGGTACACAGGTAAATGCTCGATGAGATTTAAAGATTAATGAGTGATCAGAAAATAAACATACCGTTTTTGATGGAAGCTTTTCAAAAATAGCACAAAGAAGTCTGCCTGTGCTATCCTGCAAATTACGAGAATGACAGAATAGAGTGTTAAAGCAACAGCAATGAAAAAATGGAAGGAGAAAGAGGAGATATCTCATACTATTACTACAACAGTTATCATTAACTACAATGTAAATTTCAGGTAATAATGAACATGATGCTTCGTATAGTTAACAGTAATCCTAACCATTTGTACGCTATACACCTCCATCCATCTACATGCGCTAAAAAGATGTTTGACTAAAATCCATTTTGTGAATACATTGTAATCAATAACTCACCATACAGCATGACAAATAGGGGCAATTGGCGTATGTTGGGGGGGGGAAATGACAGCTCCTAAGAGCCCCGGTGCTTTTTGAGACCACGAAAAAGCTCGTCAGAGGTTTTCAAGAAACAAGTTTTTGCAATATTTCGATGGAAAAATTAAGGTGGTGTCCCCCATCTTACTAAATTACAAAGGGCTCACAGTATCTTCACTACATCACTAATTTGGGTGGAAGAACTTGTCACAGAATACTCAAAAAGAAGATACTGGAAAATAAAGACGAGATCTCCATGGAATGCAATCGACTACTAAATAAGTGTAGAAGGGATACTACGGGTTGTTACCTACCGTGTATGTCTTAATGTGATGTAGCAGCTTTTGGCAATCATTGCCTGGAGGAGGACTGATTGAGATAACAGGACGTTTAACATTGGTAGCAGGAGAAGGCCTATAAAATATGAAAGATTTACTGTCAATGACAATCGTAGATGCCACTACAAAAGAGAATAACCTCCAATATGAAACAGAAAATGTAACATGAAATGTCATCTATTTCAATGTGGATTGGCTAAAGCAACCAAACAAGCACATTAATGTTGTTGGGGGTATGATAGTGAATATAAATAAAATATAATATTTGTCATGTCACAGTGAAAATATATCAAGATGCAAACCAAGCAGATAAATTTTTTAAAAAATGGCTGGGGTGATCTCTTATAGAATATAACATCAGACGAGAAATTCTGTAGATAAAATGAAGGGCTTTCATATATATATATACATGGTGCATTTGAATAATGGAAAAGAGATGATAACAAAATTCCTTTGAAGCAAAATATGCGTCATTTATATCAGCAAAAACACGCGGGTTCTCACGCGGGTACTGTACAAAGATCTTACAAAAACAAGAACTCACAATGACTTTTTGCTGGGACTCTGTTTAGGGGCTCCATCTAAAAAGGTAATGCATGAGACAACACCAAATCAAATTACAGGACATTCAGCAACATATAAAACATCAACGATAATTACAACATTCAGAAATTACTTAATATCTAAATAAAATGATGTACTTGCTAATCTCTTTCAAAGGCTTTGGCCGTTCTGATTAAGTCGTTCTTAAGTTAAAAACAATTTTTGAAAAGAAGGAAAAAAGAAAAGAAGTGTCAGCATTGATCAAATTTGGTGGTACGTGTAATTTCATGACCAATGACAGTAGGCAGTGAATTACATTATCAAAAGATACCTGCATTTGCAGTTGCTAAGGATCTTTTCTTTTTTCGCAGTTGTTTTTCTAACACAATAGAATCCAAATAGACTTGTGAACCTTCTTCGTTAAAATGTCGTGCATTTGCAAATAGTATGTCGAAATCGTGAATGAAAGCTTCTTCACTTGAGTACTAAAAATTGCATGAAAAAATTACATTACACTGTCAACTACAAACATAGTAAAAGATTAAAGATATTTCTAAGGAGTGGCAAAGTTTCTCCACATCATTATATATATATATATATATATATATATATATATATATATAT
>OLMO02000003.1:320084-357584 GCA_900291935.2 Cassiopea xamachana | reverse complement strand
TGAGCCAAATACTAAAAATTATATTTTTTCAAGTCAACATTAAACAAGAATAAGTAAATATCTAATGAGGCACATAAATAAACAAAGCTTAGAAGGTTATAAGTAGTAACAACATATATCTAAAACAGAAGACATGCTATTACAATATGACGCTTCAGTATGCCTGGTTGGAAAACATGTATGAATTTGCCTATGCCTAGCTGCAAGTGGCTTGAGCTGGCAAGGTGGGGACTGTGAGCAGATCCAAAATAAGGTGCAAGCTGTGAGAAGAGCCAAAGTCAGGTATGAGTTGCAAAGTAAACTTGAAATCAATGCAATATGCATGAAGTGTCTTTGCCATGATACATATAGCAATCTCTTGAAAGTGAGGGAAACGTGATGCATCCCTTGAAAACAGTTTCATCAGCAAATCTGGACTTCTATCGGCAAATTTTGCTACATTTTGAGAAATCATACTATCTTCTGGAAACTTTTGCAACTTTAAGGCACAACATGCATTATATCTTAGATCATTTGATATGCCCAAATAGGTATCTAGCATGGCTTTGGCATTGTGAGCAGTAGGTTGGGAAAGCATCATTGGCACATCCTATTAAACTTCAATAAATTTTGCAACTTGTCAGCAGAGGTGCAGTGATAGCCATTTTGTGTAGTGATAGAAAGGATCTCTGCAATGGCAAACAGTTTAACATGGCAATGATTGAGCTTAAGGAATGAGACTTCATTGCTTGACAACAAGAATCTTCAATTCAAATCTAATTCTTCCTTTTGAAATAATACAAAACCTCTTGTCATCACTGTCCTGGATTTAGATACTGAAGCCACCAAAGGGTGTCATTTCATAATGTCCTTATGTGTATGAAATGAAATTGGATTGAAAGACTGTATAGACCATAAAGTATATCACTCTTGAAAAAATGTTCAAGACGAAAAAGTGCACCATGGAGGCTTATGTTCAAGCCGAAGGAATAGAATACTATCTCAGAGAAAAGATGCAAAACACAAACAAAATGTTCTGAGGTGCAAGTGAGGTTTCTATTTGATGTGAGTGGATGAGCTCACATTGCTGTGTAGCGCTATGAGAACACGTTTTCCAACCTACTTGGTGTTGTAAGGATTTGCTAAGCCACTTTACAAAAAACTAAATAAATATATTGGACAGTCTGATAAATACCTCTGATAAATTCTCAGTAGCAGCATGGAACTTTTTCAGATCATTTCCTTCCACAGAATCTAATGATTCTTCATGTCTCAATTTTCGCTTGCTCATTTTATGTTGTCAGTTCTAGATGAAACTAAGTATCAAAATGCTGAAAAATCAAAACAAATAAGATATAGGCCTTTCTTTGAAATAAACAGCAAACCCAAATATAGTAAATACATCAAATATCACAAAATGGTGTACCAACTTACTTGTGCAAGCTAGGTGTATTGAATTAGGTCACATCATTGTGTGTTCACTTATGTTGTGTCATGTACACAACACATGCAACAGTAGTGAATAGTTTTCAAAAAAAGTCAGGGATAAACAATAAAGATACTTCCAGATTTTTCTGCAATCAGAGTATATCGTAAATCCTCAAATACACCCCACCTCCAAATACACCCCACCTCCAAATACACCCCACCTCCAAATACACCCCACCTCCAAATACACCCCACCTCCAAATACACCCCCACCTCCAAATAAGTCCCCACCTAAAATCATTGTTGTAAATAAGTTCCACTTGAATGAGCCCCAATGGAACCTTATTCAAGGGACGAATAATTGCAGAATAATATCTAATTTCAAGAAACCTCCCTCATGACAACAGCAAAACAGCAGCAAAACAGCATTATTTCCTTTGATTGGAGACAAAAATGCAAAAAGAAACGCGTGACCCATGATGAAAAAAAAGAAATCGTTATTGACTACTAAATTTCGTTTGTGAAATACACTTTTTGCAATTGTTTAATTTAGTTAATGCAGAATATTATGTTGTTTTTTGTGCCAACCTCTGAGGAAAATGCCACAGTTTGAACTACGCCCTCCCCCTCGAATAAGCCCCCCATGCAAAAATTCACTTTTGCAGATAAGCCCCCGTGGGCTAATTCAAAAATTTACGATAGTGTAGAAACTCCAGTACATTGGATCGTGACTTCTAGGCAGTAAAGATTGAAATTTGACTGAATTATGGGACAATAAATGTTCATCTATAAATTATACATTTTTGACAATAAATCAAAACAACGGTAACAACAACAGTAGCATAAGCCAAGATGAATGGAAACTGAGGTAATGCTAAAGCGAACTGCAACGAAGCTCTTTCAAGTCAGATTTTAAATCAAAGGTTTTGCAAATGAATCTGCAACTACAACACCTAGTATTTTCTGGAAATGATACTGAAGTGTTCCATGTGTGTTTAGAGTGTGGGTAAGTGGCCATTGTGGAAAAAATTGTTGCCAGCTGAAGTAGCGTACAAAGTTCCCTTGACTAGAACTGCAAAAATTATAGAGCATAAATAAATACTAATAAAATTGAAATACTTCAGAAATAGCTTAAAGGAACTTACAAAAAACAGTGTAGTAAGCACAAGGTCCTTTGTCTTCTGGTTAGGCCATGCACACCTTTGTTATGAACATGAAAATTGCGCCTTTCAAAAGAGTCCTGGAAACTAATCATGTAGCACGAAAAATTGAAAATATAAATCTGACAGCCGCATAACTTATGGGCAACAATCTTTTGTTTATTTGATATATTCCTTAGTTCAGTAATAGTACCGACGGGTTTGCATGAATTTTTCGAAAGGCTTTTCAATAAGGTCACCGTCTGACGAGAGCTGCCAATAAGAAATAAAGTGACTTTGAATTCAACTCAATGCTCAATTCGTCCATCAATCAGTCCTAAATGCATAGTGACACAGCTACGTAGTGTAGACAAGCTATTCGTGAGAGAGCCCCCCCCCCCTCCCCCACCATAAAACACAAGAACCAAGAGAAAAAAGAACCAAGATAAAACTTTTCATTTTTAAAATTTAAGTATGAAGATAGTAACCATAGAACCAAATGAACTGTACATGAGTAGATTACGTATAGTTAAACTAAAGCCTGGCTCAATTGGTACAATTTAAGAAGAAAGTGGCTTTTCAGCTTTGACCAGAAGTTCTTAGTAGACTTTCAGTCTTGCGAATGACATCATTTTCATTATTGATGTGTAGCGTGACAAGGAAGTGCAAGTTGTCAAATCTAATTTATCCGTGACACACTACTTGATAACTGCACCTCTTTTCAGTATGATGCGACACATTTACTTTAGCAAGGTCTCACCAGTCTCATCAAAGGAACAAATGTCGGAAGCATTACTTCCACCACTTCTAAACTCAATTTAAAAGAATGCAAAAGAGAAACAACTTCAGCGGATTCACATATGAACAAATTCTCTCTTTAATCTTTAGGACAAGAAACAGCTTGCAGTATCAGAAAGAGCTTTTATCAGACAATCGGAGCCTACATCATCGAATTTGCATCACACAAATACCAAAATAAGCTGCAGAGAGAGAGAGAAAGAGAGAGAGAGAGAGAGAGAGAGAGAGGGAGGGAGGGAGAGAGAGAGGGAGGGAGAGAGAGAGTCTAATTATCACAGGAGTGCAGAAGAGAAATGAACCAATTTATTAGAGTTCATGTAACCCCAATGCACCTCTTTCGTCCATAGTCCACTCATAGACAAAATGGGGCAACCTTCGCTTTATAGCAGCTAGTGATTGTTCATGTACTAAACAGGTATTCAACTGTTCCCTTAAAAGAGCACTGACCTCTCAGTTCTCAGTTACCTCTAAGTCCCCAATCAGCAATCAGATTTTAATGTCACAAGAATGAAGACATCCATCAAATAAATTGAATCAGTATTTAAATAATAATTTATTAAAATTCGATTTGATCAAGATTGGCTCATACCTTTTGGATCCTAAAACTCAAATCATTTACTCTTCCCTGTCGGAGAGCACGTAGCTAAGAAAATAACATGTTTAAATGTAATACTTATATTCCTGCCAAAAACTCTAAACTCGAATTATCTATTCATTATTACCATCATTATTGCTATTGGCTAAGTCCTGCTTTACTGCAGGCAAATGAAATTGAGAAACTGACACATTTGCTTCAATGTTGCTACAATTATCTGTTGATTCCAACTTTGAGCTCATCATTTCCAAGAATTGCTTAATCTTCTGGTTGGACTACGTCGGTTAGGACAGTGGGTTTTGGAATGCACTCTTCCTGTGATATCAAAGAAAGAGACTCACTGCTTGATGAGACATCAGATGTACTTTCCATGCTTGTGTAGCCTTGGTACCGATTAGGCCTGCACGTCAGAAAACTTCTCAGCATAACTTGCAGGAAACTGTTTGCTGGAAAAAATAAAGAAAAAGCAAATGACATTCATACTCTCCCGACGCATAATTGAATCCAACAGTCACGAAACGAGCTCTCAAGATACAGGGGGGGGGGGTAACCAGGCCGAATAGGTGTGACAGCCACACCTAAATTTAAAGAAGGTACTTATCGGATATACCAGGGGGAATGCCCCTTTGCAAACATCATTTAATCAGCATTAGAAAGCTTAAATCTATTATCTTTGACATAGAGAAGACAATAACACGATACCAAATGATCAAGATTCAAAGCCATGGGCGGGCAAGGGCGTACAAGATTGTTGAGCAATGGGGGTGGCATGGGGGCAGTGCTGGATTTGTGGCTGAAATCCAAAATCAACATATCGACTCAAGTCAACTTCTAATACAATCTTCTGTAGTAATAATAAGTAATAGAATATTTTAAAATAAATGATAAGACAATACATATGATAAAATGAATTAGAATTACCATCAACTGATCTTATTATTCAATTGAAGATAGCTTTCTGGCACATAAGAGAAAATTGTGTTAGCTAATGTAACAAGATACGCACCATGCTCATAAGCAACTTCATTGTCCAAAGTTAATAAAAAACAGAAAACGACAAAACCGAGGAGACAAATAAGAAAGACAGTCACTGGCACAACACCAGCACCAACTCTCTCAAATATCTACAAAAATAAGTAAAGGAAAAAATTAGATAACGAAATGGAATGAAAGTCAGATGCAGAGTATTTATAGAAATATATCGTGATTGACACTAAGCTTGAGGCTCAATATTTAATAATTATCATACTAAGGAAGTCAATATCTTGTTTTAAAATAAATGATTTAACTAGATTGACTTTAAATGTTTTTACTCATGAAGCATTTGTGCCGTTGACTTTAATGAACTAAAGGCATGGATTTCATCGATGATGTCACTTGCATTTTCAAAGAAGATCGAAAACAAAGAGGAGCACGTGAAATCTAACCTGACCAACGATGACTGGCATTGTTAGTTCACCAAGAGCTGCCATGACAACAAGAATACTTGTGCTATGAGCTAGAAATAGAGAAGGTTATAGAAAAATCTTAATAATAACATTATGGATACAAAATGCAATATTGTGCGTGGCAAGAAGATAAGAAGACTGATAAGAAGTAATTGTAGGATAAATAGTTCTTGCAAAAAGAAAAAGAAAGGATATGAAATATTGAAAAGTATTATGAAAAGTATGAAGAATGAAGGGAAAAGTTGAAGTTATCATCAAGGAAGTGACATCCAAAGTGAAGTGAATGCTAATAAAGGACATAGTTGAAAAACATTCACCAAAAATTTTGACTTACTAGTTAGATCAACATATTCTTTGGCAATTGAAATGATAGTTGGGCCGGTACTACTAAGGAAAAACCCAAGACCACATGACCCAATCCAAACTGCATAAAAATTTGCGTGACCAGCGATCAATATGAAAGATGATATAAAACACCCAATCTGAAAGAAACCGAAGAGCTTTGTAAGAGTTTGAAACTACTTCAGATGTAATCAACAAATATACAATATTAACTGCTTTGGTTGCACTGGTACCTTCAACAGCATCACTTTGCCAGAGTAAAATTAGAAACAGAGATAATGATATGCTCATCACAAACAGTGCATCCTGGACATCTGATTGGCTAAAAGCCGAGAAGATTCCCCAATTGCGGAGCTCGCCAACAGCCAATCAAGATTTGTCCACTGTGCTACGCTCACCAGAAACAATGTATCTATGTGACAATAAAAGACCTCAGTTTATCCGCAAAAATGTTCTTCCCTCAAGTTAGATTGAGAAGCACGCCGACTTACCACATTTCCAGACAGCATAGTCTTCGAGGCAAGAAAAAAGGCAATTGGGATGCAAATAAAGCGACCAAGAGAAAAACACCCCTGAGAAAAGCAAAGAATGCTCTTTTTAGAAGGATCAAAGTTTCCAGACATAAACTACTAAAGTAGTAAAGAAAACATCAAAATTTGTTCCAACGTTGCAACTAGAATTCTCTGCTAAACCATGAATTAAAAAACTCTACTGCAAAACTCTCTTTCTACTGATGATCAAGCCTACAATTATTTCCAACAATGTACGGTTTTCAATTTCACATCATCTGCAATCATTTTAAAATCAAAGTAGAGATTGTCTCACGTGCTGGAAGAGCTCATTTCATCATCTTCTAATAACTGATTGAATTCACTCATTAATTTTTAAGTTCCTACAAATAATTCTTTGTCGTGCCATGCACATCAATCAGAGACTTTTTATTAGCTACTATTCAAAGTTCTCCAAATTACTCTACGGCCGTTGGTGTCTTCTCACCAGTACCATAGTCAATCAATTATTCTTTTGTTAAGTATTTGTAAACGGAACTGACTAATAAAATAACAATCCTTGACGAATAAAAACAACACAGCAACAGCAACAACACAACATACCCAATAGAATGAAGTCAGATATGCAGCTTGGTCAGATGTCATGGCAACATCACCTTTCACTGCATACGTATACGCATAGCCTCCAAACATTGCCTAACAAAATAGTCAATACATTTAGAATTAGTCCACTCCATACGCTGAGGAATTAATTAAATTATTTTGAAATGGATGAAAGTTGAACATTCAAGTTCAGAAATTGAAAATATGAATTACAGAAAAGTTCAAACTGGCAGGTTTAAGAGACTTTTCTACAAGTTGAAATCCTTTCTATGTCTTTCAAAAGGCTTGAAGTTAAAGTACTTTTAAATAATCAAACGGTACAAACCTGCCAATCAAAACAACAATCCCTAGATTAAATATTTTCTTACTAAAACACACAAACATAAGAACAAAAAATAAATCCTTGAATTGCCCCCCCCCCCAAACTCAAATAAGCCCCCCACCCATGCATGTGACTGTAGCTATTCGAGACTTTACTTGTGCTTTATAGAGTTAAGGAAGAAAAAGCAGCCGTTAATCAACAAAAAATCATATGTCCTTTAGATAACACCTAATTGCTTGTATTTTTAGCATCAAAAAGTAGCTTATTGGTAGAACAATTTCAAATTAAATATGATGAACTACAAGACAAAATTTTCCAAGCCCTCCATTGAATAAGCTCTCCCCATGCAAAAATCCAAAAAATAAATAAGCCCCCGGGGGAGACTTATTCGAGGATTTTCTGTATGACGTAATATTCTTAAATTCATAAAGCAAAAAGGTTTGGATTACTACCAAGCTCTTAAAACAGCATTAAAGGCTAGTGAAATTTCAATATATCGTCGAATATCATTCAAACAGACTGCCTTTTGTTTTCTTTGGCTTCAAAGCATAGTTCTAGTTAAGATCTAAACATCTAGAATGATAATTGTCCAAGCAGACTAAAGTTCAATGAATGACGCTGTCCATAATTTGAAAAAAGACAGTTTCAGAAATGCATTGCTTTTAATGCCTAATACATCAACTGACAGAACATTGTAAACAAACTATTACCATCATTCCTTCGTACAAGTAGATGAGTACAGAACAAAGCGCAGTTACAGTCATTAAACGGGTTCTCTCATTTTTCCTTATTTTCTCCAAAACAGTTGCCTCTGGGTCATACAAAATCATATCCAAAGTTGGAGCTGAAAGAAGTAGCAAAACAATTATGAAAAAAATATTTTTGAATTACATTATAATGAGTTTATGCACTCAGTTCATAGTTCCATCAAGATAGCAGAAATTGTTGGTCGATTATATTGACAGAAAAGCTCTACTAGTAACATTTTAATTCCCAATATAAATTTTCAAAAGACCCAAGGGCAAGCGCGTCTAGTTTGAGGAAGAGGATGCTACAAAAGATAAATATCCAAAGCATCGAAAGAGCTCAAAAACTACATATAATATCTAGAAATAAAAAGAGTACTTCATGCAATTCTTTCTCTTTTAAAAATATACCACATTTATTTCATCAGAAAAATTTAGAATGAAAAAAGTCATCTAGCAAATGCAAAGCGCATAAAGGATAATATGGATGTAAAATTATACTCTGTGATGTTCCTTCTGCATCTCTAATATCAATCTCTTCATGAAGATTTGTGATCGACCCTGTATATGTTCCTTTTTTCTTTTCCATTGCTTTTCGAAAGTAAAGCCAAGAAATTCCAAAGATGACTGGAATCTAAATGCATGCAATGAAAGTGGATTGCTAAAACTTGCTGAATGACGTAGGTCTTAATGTAGTGGAGAAAGGATGTTGCTGTTGCGAAATACAGCCCCAAATGCGTGATTAGTATCTACTTTACCATGTGAAATTTTCATTTACCTATTTTGCTGTGCAGCACAATAACAGTTGGCGTAGAATACATATGAAGAAAGAGGAGGTAGTTTACTTACATGGCTAACAGAAATCACCCAATATGCAAAGCATATATCGCTAGATGCATCTGCGACTTCTTCAACTGTATTGTAGAGCCATGGCCCACTTGTGTTATTGAATGTAGTGTTATGAGTAGCATTGAAGACATAGTGTGTAGTGTTTAAGCGGAAAGTACACCCTGGCCTAAGAAAAGGCCTTGCTACCAATGGACTTATAAAAGCCCCAAACCCATAGAAGAAATGCACTCCTTGTAAGAATGGAGCCACCTGAAATTATAGATATGGTGGTGAGTGATGACATTTGACTCATAAATCATGATAAAATATGCATAGTCTACCTAACACACTATATGTAGTATAACACAAATGGTATAGCATGTAATATAAAATGCATGAAATTTAATATAAAATACATGAAAACTAATTAATAATAATACATGAATTTGATTGTTTCTTATAGATATAAAATTGAGTCAATTCATCTCTGTACCTTTCTTCTTTTTTTCTGAAACAATTGCGAGTAATCTCTAGCAGACCCCCTAAAAATCGATGTCTGATTTTTGGCAGCATCCACAACTTTTTGTAGATACTTATTAGTAGCAGTAAAAACACACTTGGAAAAAGTGGTAAAGTTCTGTAATACCAACAGAATATTTATTTAGATATGTATATATATGTATATATATATACATACATATATATATATATATATATATATATATATGTATGTATGTATGTATGTATGAATGTATGTATTTATGTGTTTATATATACTTATGGCATCATATTTGACGTTTAGATACCTGGTATTGATAAATCCAGTAAAGTAAAAATTGAGCTATTTACGAGCAAACTTTGAAATTTAGCAAAAGTAGGCTTTTCGATACGTTTTAGGATTGAGAGTCTCTTTATAGATATGAACGCTGTAATTATCTGGATCAGAAAGATAACATTGACTTTGAGTGTAGAAGATGCGGAAAGAGTAGCATGAATATCATTGAATGAAATGCCGCTTTGGGTCTCTTACCTCCTTGCCAAAAATCTTGACAAGCATTACATTTGTAAGACAATCTGGAATACCAAGAGACAGGCCATAGCTCAGCACCAGAAAAATCATGGTACCAAAGTCATGAAGAGTTGGGATGAATGTGATACACATGGCGTTACTTACTAAACATGCGGAGATAACAAAATTTGTGTCCATGCTACAAAGGAATTAGGAAGAAAAGGATGTCATGTCACTTCACTGCAGAATAGACAGTGGAAAGCTGCAAATCAAAGGCAGCTGCTAGGAAAGCAAGTTTCTAGAGATTCATCTTCCCTAGGTGATGATTAAGATAACAATGCCGAAAAACCAGCAGAGCGTATTCTGGTCTTGAAATATTAGGATTCAGAAATGGCAATATGTAGCAGAAGAACTTAAAGGAAGGGAATAGCAAGAAAATATTTTATGCATAAATGTTGAAGAAAAGCTGCTCAGTGATGCAAATATGATGATGAAATACTTCACAAAAATAATAATAATAATAAAAGTCAATAGTTGATTTACTTTATCATATGTGCTTCAATGCAATTAAAATCAGGCCTCAATTTAAAAAATGGCAATTGGATTCAAGTACACCTTTTAATGACAAAGATTTTGTGCAATTAATCAAAAAAATGCGGAATTCATTGTGATAAGCAGATGTTCAACATAAGATCATATCAACTGTTCGTTGGATACGCTGACTTATTTATGAACCAACTGGCTAGGTGCGGTTTTTATCACGCAGAGCAACTTGACAAAAGCCAGAAAAGCTGGAAGATGCTTCACCGCGAGGCATTTCAATGACGAAAAATCATTTTATCATCGGCTTTTCAACTTCAGTTTAATTTATCAACATATCATTTAAAATGCATTTCAAACCATAAAATTAGTAACTTCGTAATTCAACCAAATTTGCATTCCTTGCCACTTATGCATTAATATCCAGACCTCTTCGTGAAAAAGTTATCATGAGATCGGTAGGTACATCGCCCGCACTAATCACCTTAGAAGAGCGATTGAGCGATAAAATATTTTGCTTCGTAGGCACCCTCTAGAACTATCAACGACATACAAGCTATTGGTCTGGCAACAAATTCTTTGCTCTTCTTATGATCTAGCATTAGGTTAAGTGTTGGGGGCTATATCAGGCCGCTGCGAGGTTGGTCAATCGCTCGTTTAAATACATAGTTCTACGAAGGCGTTTGTGCGGGCGAGGGCTATCGCCCGCCTAAAATGAAAAGGTCTGATTATCATCGTAATTGAACTAACTTCTAATGATATATTCTTCCGCTAGTTTCACTGCTTTGTACATTGGGCAATAAATTAAGATGTTGATGAACGAAAAAGAAATGATCCTATCCAAAATAATACTTACATTCTCTCAAAACAGTGCATGTTTATAAAACAGACAGTTATTGTCGTCGAAATAAAGATCAGAGACGAATAAATATCGATAAGACGCTTAGCCATATAGCTAAATAAAATGTTAAAATTTCAAATTACAAAAATTTGAATACTCCTAATTCTTATCTAAATTACATGAATCGACGGAATTCGTGCACAGAAGTTTGCTGATAAAGAAGTTACGTTCAGTATAAAGCAGGTGAAATGGGATTTACAGAATCTCGTTTCTCAATCCAAGGATTATTTGCAACAATAGTTTCCTTGATCGTTTAATGACAGCGTTGTAACTGAGCCTGAAAATTCATTTTCTGCTCCAATTGGCCCATTACAACTGGCCCATTACTGGTTTTACACATTATACTCAGTCACATTTTACTGACCCAAAATCATTTATTGAGTCAAATTTTCAAATGTTGTACAAAGATGAAATGAATTTTGGCATCAAAGCAATGCCAGTGGAATTTAAGAAATTAAATACTCTCAGAGAAATGATTTGGTAAGTAAAATAATGGCCATTGATTAAACAATAGCATTGTGATAATTCAAGGAAATTCTTTTGATGAATGTCAAAGTGATGTACACTCAGTTTAACAGCTAAACTGAGGATGGTACTACAATATAAATTGTGTCACTTTGTAAATCTTTAGAGGTTTACTGTGTATTAGCAATATTAAAGGCAATTATAACATCACTAAAAAGAGATCTTTCACTGAGCACCACACGTACGCCAGCAGCGAATAGCACCATTTGATTCAGTGCAATGTCAGAATCGTAATCTAACTGACTCCTGTGAAATAAACCTAATGAATAGAATGATACGCGATCAACCACCAATCAGTTAATTCAACTAATTCAATGACTTCAAAGATATTTGATTGACTGCTGCATAAATAATTGAATTGAAACGAGTTACCTGACAGCCAAAAATCCACCAACCAGCGTTCCGATCAACAATCCAAGATCATGAGAAAAGAACAACCAGCTCATTGTTTTCAAAGGCTTCATGACGAGGCAGCTCAATTCAATTAAAGTAGGGCCTATCAACTCATCTGTCATTCCATACAGCATGAATATACCACAATAGCACATAAGCAATGCCATATGTCTCTCGCTATCCACCAATCTCTGCCATACGGTCTTCTGTCTTCGAAACTTCTCTCTTCTCTCCTTCCTCCTAGTGGAGGCACTGCCAGTCTTTTTACCATTTTTACTATTCATCTGTAAGAATGTATGATAAGAAAAACTTTGTAAATACAATTTGCTAATATCGAAGAAGGAAAGTAAAAAAGACACTGCAGTTTGTGAACTGTATGGACGGCAGTATAGTGTCTTCAAGAGAAAAATTAAACTTATGTTTGTCCATCCTAACAACGAAAACATGAATTGTTCCTGCTTCACATTTTTAATTCATAATTTCTTAAGGGAAATATTTTTCTTTTCTCATCATCATCATTTTGTATCCTGTTTCTTCCAGATAATGTTTGCACCAGGAATAGCCTTTCTTGCTTTCTTAAAGTTGACTAAATCTGCAGCAAACCTTAAGTAGAACATTCTGTAGCACACAAAATTTTGTTCAAACTCATTGCTCATCATTCAATTGGGCATAATCTTTAGTGCAAATAATGTGATTACACCGAATTCAGACAGGTGTTCAATTGTTAAGTTCTACGAGATCATGCAGAAATTTGTTTTTAAACAGATTCCGCATTGAACAGCATTTTTTCGATCTAGAGGTGCACTTTCTCGGTCTTCATATCGACTAAACCAATAACTGACTTTAAATAGAAGCAACGGAACTTAACAGACTAAGATCTTAGTAGTAAGATCATCTCGCATGTAATGCGATCACACACGATGTAAAGGAGTGTCTAGCTATACATAAAACAAGGTCAAATGCCTTTATTACTCATGGTGGCTTTATCAGTACATAATGTATGGTCAAACGTTCACCAACTTATTTCTTATTGCAATACAAAGCTAAAAAACTTATTTGCAAAGTTGGAGAAATTTCATAGCATGTTTATTCAACACTATTCAACTCTTCAACATTAAAGATTTGAATTTTGCCTATTGATTAACCTACGCTTTGAATTGCTTCTCAACAAAAGCACATATCTATTAATATTACATTACCGCAAATTTCTAATATTATTTACATTAAAATACACTGCAGAGCTCTTGTTTTATAGAAACAGTTCATGATACCATTGTTTTGGTGATAAAGGATTTTAATCCTTTAACAAAACCGTCACTGAATGTTTCCATAGTTGGGAAAAATTAACTATAAACCGAGGACTACGAAATTTGGGGATTTAATTCAACAATTACAATGATTGTCGAGAAAAGCTGGTAGATAAAGTAAAACTATGATGTCTATGATGTCTAAAATTTCCGAGCAGCAATTACAATCCTTGCAAATAATGAAAGGAAGAAGCTTTGCTGACCAAAAATCTACTTATAATTTAACTTGAGTTTCACAAGTTATCGATATACGTAGAATTTTGATTGAATTATTACTAAATGTCATCAACTGCAGATTAAATGCAAAATTCCAGACCAATGCAACGCAAAATACTATCTAAAAATATAAAAAATTCTGATCAGTTTAACAAACTTGAGTCTACCATTCATATTCAATATTTTATAAAGGCACATTTCCAACTGCTAGCATTTTGGAAAGCCAAAATCATTCTGCATCTTCCACATTCAATTCAATTAATAAAGTTCTGCTAAAATTAGATACCTGAGTGTCTACATTAACTTAGAAATAATTCAACATAGAATATGCATTCCAAAAATGTTGAATACTTACAACTTGCCAGAACAAAATGAGACTCTTAAATGATGAACTGAAACGTTGCTTTGAGCCTTGAATATTGCGTGAAAACTGCAAGAGAACATCAATTCAACATTTATGTATGGATTTAACAAGTTCAGATATCAAGTTTAACTGTATGGTAAGGCATGCTCATTGGTTTCCTTCACTGGAAGAAGAAACGAGTTTAGCAAGAACAAATACACTCTAGAAGAAACAGGGCTATAAATATATAACAGAAATGGAAGCTGGAATATAACGGAAAATGATCCAGCAAATGAAACAGGCACAGAGCCCGACAAAAGACGTCGGTGACAAATGTTCGCTTACAATCGCTTGAATCTTCGAAGCAAAAATAATGCTTGATGCTCTAAATCAGAAAGTCAACTATCAAGAAAATCATCTTTGATTTAGAAATTAAAGATTGAACATTGATAAGACTGAACTTTCATGTAAAAACAAATCTCCTTTAATACCTACTTCAAGTAAAATACAGACTGTTGATCAGCATGTTCTTTTTTGTGATGAAGGTTGATTTTCCAAAAAATTCAGTTCTCCAGGTCTTCTTCATCCATCTGCTGTAATTCTTAGGCCATCAGCTTCTTGCTGTATAAGCGAGTGATTTTTCCATTTAATCACACCATCTGTTTTGACTGACCCAATGCTGAGCTGTCTTTACGTGCTCTAATTATACGTTGGCAAGCTAAATACTTAATCAGCTGCAGAATTTGTCAGCGGTGGATGAAAAAATTAAGAGCTATTCTGAAGCCTTCAGGTCACAAGATTTTAACATGCATCTCGTGCCTATAAAAATAAGCCATTTCCAATATTAGGTATGCCTGAACTCCAAACTGATATTTGTTGAATCCTTTGTTTACTCCTTGATCAACGAGAACTCGAGTCCTGTTAAAAATTAATGTTGGATTTTACAAGCTTTGCCAAACATTATAAATCACAGCAGCCAAAAAACATCTGCCCAGAACGATGAAAAATTTCTATGCCTGCCCCTTGGCCATTGAAACTTGGCTTTTCCACTTCTATATCCAAGCAACAAGATGGTGTATTGTCTTCTAAATGAAAATTGTCGTGCGCTAGTGAACCATCAGAAAAGCTTGTAAAACAATGCATGGTGGCTTTAAAGTCATAGATACACACGTCGTAGAGCGATGATATATTCGTAGTGCAAGGTAACTTAGTGTCTACATTGAAAATGGCATTTCCTACCATGCCATACTGCTGGCTTAAAAGAGCATGTCTTGCAGAGTTTGTCTGTAATGAATTCAAGGGGATGGATATTTAGTGTACATGAATAGCTGACATGGCAATTGTAGTCGAGGTAATCAAAATCATAATCAAGAAAAAGTGATTATATAGGTTTTCACTGCAGCTATCGTATCCAAGATTCATCCATCGCCCTAAGATTCATCCATCATCCTAAGATTCATCCATCATCCTAAGATTCATCCATCATCCTAAGATTCATCCATCATCCTAAGATTCACCCAACGTCCTAAGATTCATCCATCGCCCAAAGATTCATCCGTCGTCTTAAGATTCATCCAACGTCCTAAGATTCATCCATCACCCACAGTCTAAGCGACATTAAACGTTATGAAGTGCATTTCGTTACCAGCAAAGAAGCTAAGTTCATTCAGCTGTTTAAATAAAACACTAGTTGATTTTATCATGTTTCACTAAATTGATACATGTAAAAAACATGATTTCTGAACTGGGAATTCAGTGATTTCACATCGTTCATCATCCTGCAAAGTTTTTTTACGTCAGTAGAAAACGACAATATAAACAATACCTCTTAAGATGTAGGGCGTAATACAGTTGTTTGCTTATATGCAGCAGAGAAAAGCGCTGTTTTTATCCTTGGCCTAATAATAAGCTCAAGAAGGAATTCAGCGAGATTCATACTTTACCTGATAAAGAAAAGGGTTAAGAAAATAGCAAACCTTCACATTGCAATGGCACTTTCAGCTTACTACTTTGCCGATATAAAAATCTTATGATAATTCAAGGGAAATTTGAAGACCTAACTTCTAACAATACCAGAATTTTGTTATTTATTGTTGCAGGGAAACAACTACAGGGGTGTTTATGTATTGCATGCAACTCTAGAGAGGCGGTCATGTACTTCATGCAACTCTAGCGAGGCGTTCATGTATTGCATGCAACTCTAGCGAGGCGTTCATGTATTGCATGCAACTCTAGAGAGGTGTTCATGTATTGCATGCAACTCTAGAGAGGCGTTCATGTAGTATATACTTCAGTGAATCTTATCAATAATTGACTGTAAACTAACATCCATCTTTTTGAGCATTCATTTAAAACTAAGAAATATTAGGAAGAAGCTGTAAATCACACAAAACATGGCCTACTCAGTTGAATCAGGAGAAGATGTACTGCCTCGCACTGATAACGAGTAGAAATATACCTTTATGCTTCAATGCATCTCAATGAGCAAGTACAAAGTGATGCATTCTATAACCTGCTCTAGTTGTCCTTGGAATTGAAATCAGTGGAATACGCTCAAAAATGAAATAAAAAGTAAGCAAATAGATAATGGCTACCTCAAATGAAAACTACAAAGTGAGTAACAAACAGTAACTTGAACGTGTTTTCTAAACAGGAAAATCCATGCTGAATGGGGAGTAGAATTTTTAGAGATTTATCGGATACACAAAATTAAATTTACTACAGAGAAGCAGAAGAGAAAAGAATTTTCCTCTATTTTATTCATTGAGTTTATATTTGCTATGTTGGAAACAAAGTCAAAGCATGTAAGGCTTGGTATGAGTGGGTAAGCCTGAAAAAGTAACTGAATGACTGCCGCCACTTCATGTACATTGATTAACTAAAAAATTTAACTAAAAAAATACAACTTTAGTATGACAAATGATGCTCACTGATCAGCGGTGATACGTCTTCAATACAATGCGATACTTTGAAGCTCATTGTTGACATCAAAGGCTGGAGGACCACTTCATTCTGCCAAAAAACTTGACATCGACAGCAAAAGAGTTTAAAAAATACAAGGGCAGAAGCAATGGAACAGCCATCTCCATTCAAATCAAAGCCACATTCGGCTGCTAGCACTCCAAAGACTCCTTCACGGCCATCAACAATTGGAGAGGCAGAGACTATTAGAAGAAGCAGCAAAATTTGTGATGTGGAAACATCTTGGCCGAAAGAAGAAATATTTGATCTAGGTGAAATAAAGGATGCAAGCAGTCCGGATGCTATGCAGGCAGGTACTGCATATGGGAGAGCGGATAATCAACAATGTTCTATAAATGATTCCCCCGATAAAAAAGCATCAGAACTATCCGAATTCGAAGAACGAGAGTATTGTTGTACGTATAAAGTTCGAAATAGTTTGGTATTATGTTGCGGTTTTCTTTGCTTTGGTGCATCCATGGCAATATTAGGACCTACGATTCTAGAAATGGGTTGCCTTATAGGAAGTGATGTTGGCTCAATGAGTTGGGTATTTTTCTCTCAATCATGCAGTGCTCTAATTGGCGCTATATGCAGTGGATTTATCATTGATAGGTAAGGAATACGTCATAGAATTTTCTAATTTGTCTTCTCAATTAGAACCTTCACGAGTGGCGACAACTTTCTGCCAAAAACACCTATTTTCACTTGCAATAACATCAAATGTTGTAGACAAGAAACCTTCAATATCACAACTGAGGAATAACTTCCAATACCTTTTAAAAAAACTGCATTTATAAATCAAATGAATTACACTCTTTTTATAAGAATAAAGCTTATAAGAATATTGAGGCTTAAAATTGCTGAAATTTAAGAATAATTTGGGAATAATGCAAGGCTCACGCTTCTTCCTGACATCTAAAATTTTTTGTGTCCTAGCTAGAATACCGCTTTCAGATGTACTTTTGCATTATCGATAGAAAATATAAACTGTTGCTTGCTTTTATGATGCAGTAAAGCATCAACAAAGATTAGAATATATTCCTTAAGCTTTTAGGCGACGTTACACCTTTCGTATTTAAGAATAATTTTAGGTCGAAAATCAGAAAAAATTCAAGAATATTGAAGTTCCGCAAAAAGCTAGGTGTTTTTATAAAAGAGAAAGAGTGCAACTTTTATTTAGCAGAAATTTCTTTCTTTCCTTTTAGGTACAATGTCAATTACAATATCTACCTTGCAACAGTAATGACAATACATGCAATTGCTCTGGCAATTTTGCCTTTCTCAAGGCGTCTTGGATCTCTACTCACAGTAACTTGTCTACATGGTTTATTTGGTGGATTTCAAGACACTGCTACTAACTTAAGAATGATTATAATGCACGGTCAAGAGGTTGGTGAAATGCAATTTAAATGTAGATCCTAACTATAACTCAACATACTATGCAAATATTAATAACATATGTTGATTCAGAAAGGCTATTATAAAATGCTTAATGATTACATTTTCAAAGTCAGGTCCACTCCCTGCACTTTTCACTTCCTTTCTGCATCATTCACTCGCTTCCTATACTTTTTACTTCCTTCTGCACTTATCACTTCCTGCATTTTTCACTAAAGAAAGCTCTCTGCAACTACTTTACGCATTGCTTCTCGACAGAATGACATTTTCTAGTGTTCTATATGTTGTTTGCGATTTTTGACACAAAAACCTACCACTATAAAAGATGCTAGCGACAACAAATTAAAAAAATACTATTACACACTTATCTTGACATAACATTTTATATCTTTAGAAAGTAGTTTAATAAGCAACTTTTATATCTTCTTGGTTATACTGAAACTAGTCGTACCTGCAGAAAATTCATGAACTGATGTTGTGAATCATTTTTGGACTTTTGTGAGCTCTGCGAGTAAAGAGCTGAACTTTTCGCTTTCTGTTTTTAGGTACCACCTTATCTCCAGGTACGTAGAGTTTACGTTGGAGTGCAAAATTCGTTAATTATTCTGCAAGCCACAAAACAGTTACTATGGAAAGTAATGCACCAGCTTGTGCTGAAGTGATTGCTGCATATAATTTCAATGCTGAAAACAGTAATTTCAATTATTCGAAATTCAAAATATTTGATATTTCATAACTATTAAATAATACTAAAATCATGTGTAACGAATGGATCCTTTTGTTTAAACGATAGTCTGCTGCTACGACAGAACTTTATTACAGCACGAAAAAGCGGCAACATTCTTTTGACATACTTAAAAGCGATGAAAAAAGCTTTTAAGCATGTGAAAAGAATGTTGCCGCTTTTTCTAATGTACTAAAGTTTAAATAATATTAGTATCAACAACATTGTAAAAACCATTGCTTGTGTTTATTGCAGACCCTTTTCTTCTTCTATGGTGCTGGTGCATTCCTCAGTCCACTTATTGCAGGGAATTTCTTGAGTGATGAATGCAACAAAGGAGATATTGACGTAGTTAGCGAATTTGCATTTGCTCGTCGAAAGAGACATAATGGAATTGGGAAAACGTATTGGTTCTCAAGAACGAAAGATAGTGGACTGAGTTTATCAGCAGAAAATCCTATTCAACATGAAATCATTCGAATTTCGTCATCAAATGTGCATTATTCATTCTGGATTATTGCTTTGTTACATGTAAGTAATATTTTGACAAATAGGAACTACTGGAGATAAAAAAACTCAGTTTCTCAACATTTATAATCTCTGTAACCCTCAAGGTTGTGAAGTTAAATCCGAATTTGCAACTGAAATCTCTTTGATCTCAAAAATGTTGATACATCAAAATAGCATTAAAACCATTTCTATGTCTAATTAACACTTTCTATTAAATGAATGAAAGTCATTATATTTTATGAATAGCAAACATCTTCTAGAAATATAACCATCAAAGAATTGTATCGTTAGATTTTAGTGACCGCTGCGCTGTTGTATTTCCACTGTGTGGAGAGAAAAGAAAAACAGAGAAGGGTTGAATGGGAGCTATCAAATTCAGCTCATACTGAAGACGAAAGCCAACGAGGTATGTGGAGGAGCTAGCCGTGACGCTATATATACCTACAACTATATTAAACGTCAGTAACCTCACCTACTATTCATGAATCATTTGCTATGCGTCTTGCCTACTCTTGCAACATTTGAAATTGAATACTAAATTTGTTTGTATGCCATGAGTTGACAATTCTTTTCAGATTCAGCATCTTATGCTGAGGATACGATGAGTTCTATTCGAAGTGAAATTGACCCAGAGATAAAAGGTCCTGTAATTTGCATAACGGTATGGATTGCAATGATGGTCTTTATTTCTGATGGACTACAAGGCTCCTTTGGTGCCTACATATACACATATGCCATCAAAAGTGGCAATGGCATTACACCTGATGATGCGGCGTATCTTAATTCACTATTCTGGGTAAGCAACATGTCTCACATATTCTATCACATTAAACACTTCATTCATTATTTGGCTCATATTTATCGCCTTCTTTCTTGTCCATACTCCTTTATCCCAGACGGCATCTGGATTAACTGTGGTCCCTCAGGCACAATTTAAGCTTCTACTGAATGATAACGAACGAGAGTCTTTGACACTCTCTCGAAGGCCAAATCAAGGCATCCACCCATAAGTTCCTTCATCTTTATCTTCCCCATAAGTTCCTAAGTAGAGCAAACCTAATCTTTGTTTAAGCAATCGAAGAAAGTGAGAACTATCATATTGAAAAGTCAAAATTTTAGTAGCTAATAAAGAATTGTTTTCTTGTAGGGTTCTGTAGCACTTGGTAGGCTTTTTGCCATATTCGTATCCATATACGTGTCGCCTAGGATCATGCTGTTTTTTGATATCGTGAGTACATTAAAGTTTATGATTCCTAGCCGTAAGCAATTAGAAGCACGTGGATTCCTTGCTACTTTGCCACCAACTGTTCAAGTGCATCCAACTGTAATTCAGCATTAACTCAAGCAAAATTTCCTTTGATGAAACATAACATTTTTTATATAACAGGTTGTTTGAACATAAAGTAACAGAATTTTGTACTAACTAGGATATAAGAAAATGTTAAGTTGACTGTCATTTTAATGTAACTTACCGCTGACATTGGGCGTTCTATTGGGTGTGGCATTAAATTAAAATCATAAATATTCAAAGCAAAAAGTAAACTAAAGCTAACTGAGTAAATGTTTATTGAGTTAAGAAGACGTTGAAAAGCTTTACTGGCATCGTACCTGTTAATCATATTGAGTCTCTCTTTCACTAGGTTGGTTGCCTAGCATCAACGATTGTCATGTACGTCCTACCACATTACATTGTTTCCTTGTGGGTAGGGACAGCCACATTCGGACTTTGCTTAAGCAATATTTTTCCGACAAGTGTTTCCATGGCTGAAGGCTACTTCCGTTTAACAGGTACGTTATTAAACTTGTTCAAGCACGCCACTTTTGGAGAGAGCCGTACAGGATACCATCATAGATGGTAACTTAACGTACTATCGAACGTCATGTTGAATTGAACTCAAAGGAAACGACAAAGGGCGCCATCCTCTGAACACCTGTGAAGAAAATAAGTGGAAATTAATTTGCAAAGGAGACTTTCTCTGTTTGTGAATGGGCTCATTAATAAATAGCATAGTAAAGGGTGAAAGTGTCAATATTGAATAAAGGACAGTAAAAAACAAAGAATATTTAAAGTTAAACAGATGAATAATATATTCTTCTTTCTAATTCGGGTGCTGAATTTTCACTTTCCGAAATTTCTTCCCTCCTTTACAGCTTCTCTTGACAAAAATGAAAGCTATTAATTCATTATATCGAGAACATTTTGTCCCTTCTCTCAACTATAGCATTTTAAAATTCTATTCAAGTTTCTCATTTTGTTTGTTATGTTTTATTATCTTTAAATCTATAAATCAGTTGTGTCTAATACTACCACTTAAACTTGCAGCGATTATAATTGAAGGTACTTAGTATAGATCATAGCTTTGTGATACGTCTCTTTGTTTATGTTACACACTCAAGCTTGAATCACACTAGTGAAAAATGGTAAGCTCACTGAGTGAGATAAATATGTGCAGTAACACGGATTCAAGCCAGAAGTCTTTTTAGTTAGACTACCTCACTCAGTGAGAAAAACAACTCATGAATGGATGATGACATTCTCGAAGTTGCAGTATCTGTTTCATTTTCGCTTAAAATAGTGTTTCCCAACCTGGGGAGAATTTCTCCCTAGGAGGAAAATTTAACTTTTCAAAGGGGGGAATTGGAAGCTACCGTCAGTGATCACAAAAAATGAAGAATATTTCACTGCAATGGATAATAAAGTTGCATCTAATGATGAGAACTAATCCACACAGGCACAGGCTTGGAGACACTGAAGACAGAGGCATTGCCCCCTTTGTTGTTGCTTACTTTATTTTGAGTAGGCTGTTATACCTAGCTTATTCAGCTAATTTAGGTCTACTATGCATGCCGCATCCAGGCATGGGACCCCTAGTTTAATGTCCCTTCCGAAGGACGGCGGAGTAAGCTGTTGTGGTCGTTCATCTGGAGGTCGCCCATCCAGTTTCTCATCGTACACAGCCATGCTTAACTTCAGTTAGGTTAATGGAACTGGCTGGGCCGCTTGGCCATTCACCCATAACCCCAAATTATTCACCGAAGTTGTATACAGAAGTGTTCTTTACTGTACTTTGTCTTCATTTCAGAATTGACTTCGACCAAGTATAGCATCTAGAATCATAAGGCCCACAGTGACTCAGATTGCCAAAATAAGGGAATAAATACGTAATAATGGAACTCTTTAATAATGGAATACTTTGGGCCTATTGTCAACAAGCACACTTTCACATACTCAATAAAGTAAATTTTAGCAAAATCAGTCTTGTGGATGAGGAGATATGACAATTTGGAGTTTGACGACATTGATCAAGCCAAAAATTATGGCATTTCATGAAATTCACGTCATTGGCATAATTTCAACAACGTTCAGGTGGAATTTTTTCTATTTCCTCAACTCCAATTGCAAACGTTTTTGCTTTTTTTGTAGGTTTGTGCAAATTTTTAATTAACATTTACTCATCTATACAATTTGATCAATAATATTCTGTAATTGGCCTGTTATTCAGACTGCACTTTTTGCAACTTAAATGCCGAAAACTTATTTTCGCTTTACGGTTAAAAAGAAGAAAATGACAGAAATGGGCAGGAATGGGACTATGTCTAATGGACTTTTTTGCCAAAGGGTTTGCACAAATTCGTACAGATTCGAGCGCCATGCTATTTTGAAAAATGTTACTGGGTGCTTGAATTTGGGATATAATCATATTTTTGCTCATAAATTTTGATTTCGTTCATACTTCTATAGTTTATGTTTTCATACCATCTTTGTTACTTCATACTAATCTATTTCAACTTCCTCCATTATTTTAATTAGTTGAAAGCTACGAAAAAACCGTTTTGAGCCTAAATTCCTCGCTAACATGAAAAGAACGTCTTGAATTCAAAAACAGGAATTCGAATATAGCAGCCTGCTTTAAACAACAAATTTCAATTTGACAAATGCAACTGCTTTCCTAGTAATTATCACAACCAAAAAGCTGTTATCACAGGTAAACGTTTCGCTGCAACACGTAATATTTTTTCTACATGTCATCACAAGTACTAATCAGTAGCTATTCCTTCAAGCGATTTCATGCCGTTTCTTACAAAGGATATTTCATAGAACTATAATCACTTTCTTCTGTGACGTAGTTCACTGATTTTTCTTTTCATGTGGAAAATGCCTTCTGAAATCACTTTTGAAGAACTTCTTGAGTTAAGCATAGTAAATGGTCGTATGTGAACAACCAGTCTGAAGATTGCAGTAAACCATAAAATTTTGGCAGAGCTTTTCATCAATGAGCTCTCGTTGAATCACTTCTGCGTTCCAGCAATTGCTGGAGGTAAAGAACAAGTGAAAGATGCGTATTGAATGAAAGTTTAAGACTTTCTCTAAGGATAAATCAAGGCCACAAAGAGGACAGAGATATTATTTTGATAGCACTATTGGTCAGAAAGGTGCTGAGCAAGTTTTTCATGAAAGAAAAAGTCTGTCTGCAGCCTTATAAATCATGCTGAAGACCAAAAACAAACAAAATTCATAAAAATTTGTTTGTGAAAGCTGCAATGAGAAAAATCTTCACATGTGACCTCAATGGGAAGAAGTATCATTGCAAAGAAAATCACCAAAGAAAATAATGAAGTATCATTGACGGAAGAAGAGCATATCGTACGACTTATGTAAAAAAATGCTTACCATGTTAACGAGGAATTTGGACATAAAACGTAGTTTTTTCATGAATTTACACTCATTAGAATAAAGGAGGAGGTTGAATTAGATTAAATTGAAGTAGCAAAGATGGTTTGAAAACAAAAACTATAGAATTATGAACAAAATACAAATTTACGAACGAAAATGCTATTTCCCCCTAAATTCAAGCAGCCAGAGTAACATTTTTCAAAATAGCGTAACTCTCGTATATGTAGGAAATTTTGCGACTCCTTTGTCAATAAAGTCCATTCGTCATGGCTTTTTACGAGAAATAAGTCCCATTTCCGGCCATTTCCGGCCATTTCCGGCCTTTTTTGTTTTTAATTATAAGGCGAAATTTTTCAATTTTTTGGCACTGAAGGTACAAAAAAGTACAATCTGAATAACATGCAAAGTACGGAATATTCGTGATCAAATTGTTTGGATGAGCAAATTTTGATTTAATATAAGCACCAACGTACAAAACAATGCAAAACGGCTGTAATCGGAGTTGGAGAAATGGAAAAAATGCCACTTGAAAGTTGTTTTCATCAAAAATTGCCCTAAATTTTGGCCTTATCAATTTCTTCCAACTTCAAATTTCCATATCTCCGCATCCATAAGTCTGATTTTGCTAAAATTTCCCTTATTGACAATGTCAAAGTGTGCTTGTTGACAATAGGCACCAGAAATGAGACTGTTATGAGCTTCATTTTTATCTTTTTATTCCGTGGTCTGGATCACTGTGAAGCCAAAGCTTCACAGGTGATAACCAGGCGTTAGTGTGGCTGAATCATGTCTTTTATCTGTCAACTACGTCTCTTTTAAAATAAATGCAATGTTAGTGGCTATAGGAAGATTTTCTTAAAGAGCATTTCATAAATATGAAAAAATTATTTTCTTCTTACAGGAACAATAACTTGCATATTTGTGGTTTGTTCCGGTTCCGGTGAAATGACGATTCCATTGATTATTGGAAAATTGTTTGATGTGATTGGTCCTTCTGGGTTTCTTGCAATCAGTTGTATCCTCTGCTTTGCTGCTGTAGGCATCTACATCGCTGTCATTCTTACAGGACGTGGTCTAATCAAAAAACAAAATGAATTAGGTAAGCAGTTTCCACTTCAAATAAATTCTAGACCTTAAATAATTCTTGAGTTTATATGGTACCTTAACAAACACCAATTGTTAGATGAGTAACACTGATTCTAGCAAAATATTTGAACTTTCTTTTTATAAATATCTCTATGACATAACCATCTATTCCAGGTAAATTAGAATGTTTGATGCATGTTATTAAATTAATCTCTCTTTGTTCAGTTCTAAGCCGTTCAGATTCAGAAGGAACCTTGGATGAAACAAAAGCATTACTATCAGAAGATGAGCAAAGACCTAAAGATGGACAACTTGAACTGCACATGACATCAAGCAGTAGTGGATCAAGTGAAAAAAGGTAGAAAAGTCCCAATTAAAACGAGAAAAGTGAATTTGCTTTTGAAGCTAGATTCACATTTTGTACAAGAAGTTCGCATGAGGGTTCAGGAAACAAATTTTTGAATATAGAAGAGCATTATTTGTTGATAAAATCTCGTAAATAGTAGTGTTGTAACTCCACGAATGATATACGTAATTTTTCAATGTATTGTTCAACCTAAACATAGGAGAAATTTTTTGAGTATATTTCAAAACAAAATTAGCCACAGGTTCCGCCCGCACATCTATCGTTTTCCAAGCTCTTTTCAACATATTACGTCTATACACTTAACTTCTTTTTATATTTTTGTATATTTTACTCACGAGTTAAATTCTTCAAGTTCCAATGATCCCCTAATTATCCCTAATGTGTTTTATACGCCAAATGTAAATTTCAAATTTACTGCAAGTCAAATGATCTAATTGAAAAGCCATTATCATCTATCATTCCATGAAATCATAAATCATTTCTAAAATTACGATTCTTTACTAAAGTTGTTCCTTTAGTCATTAGATCTCAGCAAAAATAGTTTACCATAAATTTTGAGCACAGAAAAGCAAGCAATATTCATCAGTACGTTAAAGAAAATCCAAAAGTTTAATCTAACAGCATTGAATTTGATTCTCAACCCTAGAATTGATGAAAGACTCTTTCTAGTAATACTCGTGTAAAATTGGCTCTGCCAAAGATATGTAGAGACCCTGTAAGTCTTACAATAAAGGCGGTGACTCTCTGAAAACGTCGCATTCAGCTGTGCATATCACTCGATGATCAGAAAACAACAAACTCCAACATCTACAAGCAGCCTTATGCACAAAATCTGTGAGAAAGCCACACCTGTCTTTAGATAAATAGAAGAAGTTCTACGTTTCACTGTATGTAAGTACGATAAGAACTGTAATCTTTTCTAGAATAAATACTCTATATCTCTCTCTGAATGAATACCAAGAGTTTTCTCAGGCCTGTTGAAATGCTCTGGTTACCCTTTTTAAACGATAACATTATGGATTTCAAAACCGCGAAGCAGCTGGTCTTGTGGTTGCTGTTGCTTATCAATTAAGCAGAATTTTTGCAAATTCAGCAGTTCATATTGAAATGAATCAACAACTGTAAGGAACTGCAGAAGGAAGAGAAATGAATTAGTAAGCGAATTCTGGCAACAGAGCACAAAGCTATTACTTTCTCACATATAAGCTACTTTGCAAATACGAAAAAGCTTTACCGGCTGAAAATATTAAAATAATATTAAAACAAATTATCAATAATAGGTTATGGTATATAAAAAACAACTAAGGACAGGTCATAAAAACTTTTCATTTGATTCTACTCCAATAATTGCAACAAATAGAAAGTTGCAACTAGAATCTAAAATCAAAATAGTATTGATTATCAAATAACAGCTAAAATTGTCACGGTTAAGCATATTTCGTGGGGAGAAAAATCAAAATGAACATAGTTATTTCAACGTCATCAATTCAAGTCGTTGCTATTGAGTAGCGGTGGCAAACGTGTGTGTATCGTAATTTAACATGTACCAGCCAATTAAGAAACTAATGATGGTACATGTACAACAAAAGCATCGGGCTCAGCTGGAAAACTTTCTTAATTTCAAATGGAGATATAAATTAAAATTCACTTCCATCTCGCAGTGAAATTGGCAGATGATCAATGAGTGAAGTGTTAGACCAGATTGGGTACACCCCCTTTCAACCTTATATTGCAAAAACACAGCTTCTGTGTGAACTAGAGCCAATTTTAGGGTCGGCTGGCGTGTTCTGCGAAGAACTAACGCTACATCTGGCTTTGTCATTCATTTAAAACGTACTGAATTGTTAATGACGTAACGATAAACTCTGCCGTTAGCGATTTTTGATTCAGTAGCTCAAGAAGTTGAAGAGATGCATGTTCATTGAAGAAAGCAGTCGAAAAATTGATGTTCTATTCACCATGAGTAACACAACCTATAATTACACGAGATGTGAAATGAACAATTGCTTGTCCAATAATACTTTAACTGACTTCCACTACCCAGTTTGCATCACATTAACTATAACGTTATCAAAGAGAAATCCAGAACCAACAATTTCAAAAGTACTATCAATAGCAGTGAATCTGGTGTCATCGATATTTGCAACCATAACCAATGCGTTGGTCATCACAGTTCTATCAAAGAAACAGGCACTTCGTACGGGAGCAAATCTCATTCTCGCAAGCATGGCTGTCAGCGATTTGCTAGTTGGTGCAATTATACAACCATTTCAGATCGCTTATACAACGTACGACATCCTTGGGAAAGACTGGTGCATCATCAAAACTACAGCATCATTTCTCGCTTCCCTTTGCGTCATGGCATCACTTATGAATACGTGCTTCTTTGCTCTTGATCGATGTTTTGCCTCTAGTCTCCCCTATTTGTACTTAGAAGAGATCATTTACAAGAAGTATCTCAAAACGATTGTTGTTGGTTGGCTGTCCTTAATTCTATTGGTCATTTTAGCAATGGTAAAAGCAATACAAAAAAGTCTTCTGTATAATGTACTAAAATGGCTCTACTTTATCTCCCTCATTTCAATTTGTGTCTCCTATGTCGTCGTCTTCCTTTTTATAAGAGCACAGATGAAGAAGATAAAATCGTTAGCTCCAGTGAGGAGAAAACGATATATAAAGGAAGATTTTGGCACATGCAAAGATAATGATGAGCATGCAACTAATGGGAATAATAAGATTATAGTCATTTCAAATGAAGAGAATTTAGAACCTGACCTTATAGCTGAGACTTCATTTTCTATGTCTGGTAGGAACAGAACTTATAACCTTGAGAAGAGAGAGATAAATGATCAGAAACAAACCTTGCAGGATAAAAAGAAGGAATTCAAAAAGCAAACTGCAACATCACGGACGGTGTTTGTGATAATTGGCATTTTCATGTTGTCCTACTTGCCAATTACAGTTTTCGACATACTCAAGGAAATGATTCCATTTACACAATTACAGCTCCATCTCATACACCGCTGGACGAATGTACCCATAATTCTAAATAGCTCTTTAAATCCCATCATATACTGTATACGTGTTAAAGCCATTCGTCATGAAGTTTGGAAGTTAATCAAATCATGCACTAGGTTCTGAATTCTATATTTTCTTAGATATTGCAGCTTTCAATAATATTGAACTGTTCTTTAAAGCGTCGGCATGAAGAGAATGGAATAACAATGGAGGAGCAATGGGAATACCTTTAGACTGACAATGGGAATAACAATGCAATGTACCATTAACATTAAATATATTTCGTCATCCAATTAAGCTATTCGCCAGTGGGATACAAATAATAATGTCTTTGGAACATGGACTCAAATGCAAACACAGAATTAATACAATACTGCAAATCATATGATTTGGTAAATTTTGTTGTATATTTAACAATAATAATTAGCTTAGTTGTAGCTTAGCTGTTAACGAAAATAGTCGTTGCATTTCTGTTGACTAATTCCATGGAGCAACACAACGGCAACTACAACAACAACAACATCAACATCATCAATAACACACCCTTCATGATAAGCTCGATAAAGCGACTGAGAATCAAGTTGGCATTATTAACCCCTAGGAGGGCGTCTTCTCTAAAAGAACCAATGTCACCCAAGCCAACATTTACTTGCAACCAAAATGCGTGGTGTGTGGATTTCTTCTGCAATCTAATTTTCCTTCTATAATAAGTCAAAGGTTTTTCACTCTTTGCCTCTTAAAGGCGATTCGAGTGAATCCAATGATTCCTTGTTACATTACCATAATTATCTTCAAGTTTGCAATGCTTATTCGTCACTCGTGCAACGCTATTTGTAGACGTCACTCGTGCAACGCTGTTTGTAGACGTCACTCGTGCAACGCTTTTTCTAGACAATGAAAAGTAATCCTAAGCAAAAGTGAACCCGAACTTATTTATCAAGAAAACTATTATTCACTTCAATTGTACATTGCAGATTCACAGCATTCACACTAACTCAAAACTTAAAGTGAAGCTTACCAAAAATGCTTTATGATGAAAAATTGAAATGACAAGAATCGTGAAAGTCCTTTTCTAAAGATTCTTACTAGATAGGTATTGGAATATATTTTGATCTAAACAAGAAAGTTCAGCTTTTGATCTTGCAAATGAAACCAAAAGAAGTTGCTAAAATGAGTGACCACCAATATGATCACCTTGTATGCCACATCCTGCATCTCTGTGATTTCTCTTTTTCCAAACTTGAATAAGGAATTAGCGCAGTCAATGAGGTATTGCCGTTGCGAAAAATTACCCATGGCGAAAGTACTCGTGGGTTGTTGAGAAACCTCAACAGCGCAGCTATATCTAAAGCATTGATCTTGGATTCGTAAGTAAGGTAAGTCTGGATAAAGAATGCGAAAGGAAAATTCCACCTACTTTGTGGCATTGAAAAAGTAATCTGCTAAAAAGAGTGTGCTGACGCTTGGAGCATTCCACAAGTCTCGAATAAGATTATAAAATGGGAATGACAAACAAATCACTTGTAATACCAAAAATCTTCTCCTCCAGTCTGTGATGGATGGCTCGCCCCTAGAAGTAGGAAGATGTAATGGAAAGAGCAACAGAAGTGGAAACGAAAATATCATGAAAGATGAATATTATAGCTTTCTAAATACACTATTGTAAGAAAGAATACCAAAAATCAATGTATCAAATGTCAAGGGAGTGAAAAATACTTCGAACTATCAGCAACAATGAAACAGGAACCTTTAAGAATCATTTTCAATAAAGTTTCGGAGTGCTTAAAACCAAAAGAGATTACTAGACAACAAAGATAAGAATTTGTCTTGAAAAGTGTTTAAATGCAGAATTCGGCAAATTCAGACGTGCAAGTGCTACCTGGAAAATGGCCAAAGAAAAAAGATCTTTGAAGAAAGTCAAAAGTAGCATCTGTTGTGGGCTGTCATTTCCCATCAACAGAATATTTAACGTTTCTGTGAATCAGTACGAATCTAATGCATTGGCGCCCCGCCCCCACCACTGATTGCATGCAATAATTGGTATCTATGGTTTGGGATCTAGAAAGGTAGCACTTGCTGAGCGATAATTCGAAGGATTTAAGCAAGAAAAGTGTTGTAGAGCAGGTGTCAGGTCTTCAAAGTGAAAGTGACAGAGAACACCAGAAGTGTTGGGAAAACATCAATCGATGTTTATTGTAATCCTACAAAGAAACACAGACTCAATGACAAGCCAGAATTTTCAGGTATAACTTTGACAAAGTAAAATTGCAAGTTATCAACACTTTAGATTGAATGTAATTTCCAATGAGAAAAAGCTTCTGTAAGAATGCCTTTCAGCATAATTAATTATAATAAAGCCAATTAGTCAATTAGCACGTTGGTTGAATGGGTCATTACATGTGCAACACAGAAACATTTCTGAAACAGCAGCTGTTGTTGTCGAAGCAACACCTACCAAGCCACCATGCAATATACAGTTTCGTGTTGAAGGCTAATTTTCTAATAAACTTAACTAAAAATAAAACGTGACATAGCAACTAATCTAATATTTATAAGTGGTAGAAATTTAACGAAAGGATAGATTGAGTAAAGAGGTGGAGTGAATATGCACAGATCGAAATAAAAGATAATTTGGATTGAAGCATGGAAATAACGAAGTTGATTACAAGTGCAAAATATATAATTGTAAGATCTCCATACCATTAAGCCATGATGCTATCTTGCAAGTAAAGCGCTTTACAATGCTTCCAAAGTTGGATGTTTTGAATATTTTGGTAAAACACTTCAAAGCAGACTTTTTGATTCTATTTAATGCCTACACAAAAATTGACGCACGACTCCTTTCGATGCATACTGAACGCAAATTAAACACTAATTTGAATGCAAATTGAACAAAGATTTGAGTGTAAATTGAATGCATCTTTGATTGGAAGATATCGTTTCATAGAAGTGGCCCCAAATGAACTTCGACGCTACGCGCTGGCAAAGGTCAAATAGCGAAAATATACGATAAGGTGGTTTCACCGATGAAAATCAAACAAACTAAAATATATTCACTGATTAGTTTACAATAATATCGAAATACGACATTCTAAAGTCTAAATGTAATAAAACATAGTATAGTGTTCTCTTCGAAAATACAAAAATTATCCGAAAATTGGTACGAAAATTGTAATGCCATTTTCACAGTTCGTTATTCTTCGCTAAAAAAATAAAAAGGGGAAGATTAGCATGTAACAAGGTAGCATTTAGCTTAAAATAATACAGTATTCTTATGTAAAACAAAAACACTAATATGAAAGTCGTTTTAATGTATACAATGTGAAACACCTTCTTTCATGGATTGATTTTCAATAAATACTTCTACTAGAACGCCTACAGCAAAACTTAATATCTAACTCTGTTTTTCTTTTGTGGTGATGAGAAAAAGAGCGAGAAGAAGCATATGACATTTTGATACAACCAGCGGCGTTCTTTCAAGAAAAATCAGTGCTCAATATGCAGAATATTTAGCCTTTGATCATTTAAATTTCCCGAGTATTTGCCGACTCTTCTTGCCCCTAGCATAGCCGGCATTGGGTTCTACCTAATAAGTTCACATAACATGTTTCACTTCGCAACACAATACGCCCATAGAAACATAAGGTAATCACAGTCAGGGGTGTTTTCTAGTGGGGCTCGGGGGAAGACCCCCTTTGCTAAAACTGTTGTCCATTTTGTGGGAGGGGCTCAGCTCCCCCTCCCGCCCCAATTTTTGTATTAATCTTGCTTTTCAAAGAGCATTGACCTTGTCAATCGTCGCTGACATTGCTCCTCTGTCTGGGGTTGTTGTAGCACAACTAGCATAAATATACTCCAAAAGTTACGGAACAGAGCTGTTAAAATAATAACCAACAGTGCATTCCATGCCCCTGATAAAACATTATTAGCAACCCTTAGTCTAAGATCAATAAGGGAACTTAGCGAAATTGAGTTAAATTTATAACTTCTAAGTCGCTCAATGGTCTTTCTCCCAATTACATTAGACAAACTCTAATTCGAAACTCTCTACTATCTTGTAGAGCCCAAAGAAACACTGACAGGGATTCTAAGTTGCCATTGAAAAGATCTATTTATGGGCAAAATGATTAAACTTTTAGAGGAGCAAAATCATGGAATAGTCTCTCAGCTGATGCTAAATTAAGTTGTATTTATAACTATATCTGGCTTTATATCAGCTGATTTTATACACTTATAAATGTTGTCTTACTAAAATATGTGCTGTTATTTTTATTTTTTCATAAGTTTTTGGCTTCTATTTGTAACTAGATGACCCCTTGTACACCAGTATAGCTGAATGGGCCACCGTCTACAAAATATTGAAATTGAAATGTAAAAATGAAAATGTGTCTTGCTTCCTATATTTTGTTTTGTATTGTATTGCTATGATGAATGTCCTCACTGCTGCAAGGCTATTGAGATCTTTATAGATGTCTGCTATTTCTATCACAATTAGATTAAATTATCATGTCTCCATCTTTGAAAATATAGATGTGATTGCAAACTAAGCCACACCCTTTCCATAATTTTGCAATTAGAGCCCCACCCCTGTTAAAATTCTTAGAAATTACCCCTGATGGCAGTAGGTGACACAATTGAATCTCTCTGCTTTTCACAAAAAAATAAACCACCTTTTTTCAATATGCAATATAAATTAATGACAAAATTGAAATATTTATTATAATTAGCAATAGCAGTGCATGGCACAAAATATGGGATAAATTTTTTGAGCAAGTGTAAATGAGAGGATCATATGGAGAGACTTACAATATGATATATGGCATGAAATGATATGATGATAAGATAAGATATATGATAAGAAAAAACTACTAATGCACTATTCTAATTTTTAGCTTACACAAATAAACAGCATAAGATGGATTTGCACCCATTTATATTATCCTTATACTGAAGATGACTCAAGCATGAGTCAAAATGTATAAGTGGAATCACACCATCTAAGTCGTATTGTGTCTAAGTCTGTTGGAATAGTTATTTAATGAAACAGTCTTAAATGGAATAATCTTCATGGAATTACACTGGATCAGTTGTCAGTATCAATAAAGGAATATGTGGACTCTTTTTGTTGTTGTTTAGCTTCTTCAATTGATTAAAAGGCTGCAATTTCTACATTCAACATCAATAACAAATGATAAGGTGGAAACACCTGGGACCCTGGTGGGTAAATATCTTGATATTTGAAAGTTGCTCTATGATTTTGGTACTCTAAAGATATTTCCTTATCATTTTATGAAAGGTACGATCAGCATTGATACGTCACTGCTAAGCAGGAACACTTAGCTTAGCTTTGAGGCAAACTGTCAATACAAACTTTCAACAACTATCTGAATTGTTGAGCAATTTACTAAAATATGGATTGTAATGTAAAAATACACTTACACTTTTCTTTGAATTTGAGAGATGCAGAGTTCATGCAATATCTCTCTCCAGTTGGTTTAGGCCCATCATCAAACACATGACCAAGATGGGCACCACACTAAAAAAAAGAAAATAGAGATAACATGACATCATCAATGATATACCTTCCCTCTATGGTATCAAATGCAATCAAGAATAGTGATAAGCTAGGCTAGGAGCTGTCAAAGGGTTCCATCAACAGCTTCCTAAATGCTATGATCAATAGCAATTTCTAATTCTCCCAAGCAGATATATGAACAGGGGACCTACCCCTTAGTCAGTTGAATGTTTCCCTGAGGTTCCACTCCAAGAAAAAAGTTGAAAACCACTAATCTAGGCAAATGATAAAGTACTGTATTTGTAGTTCAAATTGAAAAACATTTTAGTGGTTATTATCTCATTTACCTATTTTATATACTATGTGGTGGATACCCAAGGGGACACCAAAGAGTGGGTGGCACCAAATTAAGGGTGAGATTGCTGAGGGGAAGTAAGTTATAAAAGTGACAAAAATCTGACAACAGAAAATAATGTTAAAATTATTAATTGTTACATACTTTGGCACAAACAACTTCTGTTCTGATCATACCAAAAGATGTATCTTTGATAAGCAAAACTTTCTCCTTATCCAAATTATCATAAAATGAGGGCCAGCCACAGCCTGACTCATACTTTGTCTTGGAATCAAATAGGTCTTCACCACATACAACACATTTGTATATACCAGATTTCTTGTTGTTCAAATACTCTCCAGTGAAAGCCCTAGAAACAACATGGTGCAATGAAAGTAACAAAATAGAAAATAGAAGGATATACAAAATGGGTTTGCGGGTAGTTCATACCTCAGGGATTAGACAACCCTGCCTTGCATAGTCTCAGGTCACCTTTGGACAAGGTGTAGCACCTGCTTAGTCCCCCTTGCCAGGGTAATGGTGAAGCCTTTGGGCAGCAGCAAAGGTGGATGGTAAGGCTAGCAGATGACCCCTTAGCGGGGCAATGGTAGGCGATACCAGGTCCTAGTCAGCTGGACCATGCCCAAGTTAGCTGGGTCTGCGGTGAAGAAGGCAACGGGCAACCACTTCACAATTACGCCCTAGTATTAATCATGGAAAAGTCACAAAGAATAGTAAATTTGAAGGACGAAGGCCAAGAGGAAGGAAAAGGAAGTCAATGCTAGATGATCTGAAGGGAGGGAGAACATATCAAGAAATGAAGAGAGTGGCCAAGAATAGAGAACTGTGGAGGGTGACTGATCCATGAAGGACCTGCCTTAGGGCAGAACACTATAGTAGTAGTAGTATACAAAACAATGTTATAACATAGAGTTTTGATCTAAAATGTGATTTTAGTGATGATTCATATACTGTCTTACATGGAATTATCTGGCACAATAAACCTATTGTACTAAAAAAAAGGAATTTAAACAGAAGCACTTAGGGACCCAGTGGCCATGTAGAGAAACAGGAAAATTACAGGTAGGACCAGTTATGTGACTTACTGTTTTATTGGCTAGGTTGATAAAGGAGCCCAATTCACAATGAAAACATCCTCCTTGAATTTTAAAAATGAATGACCCATCACTCATTAAGTTTTTCCAGCTCTAGTGTTAGAGTAATCAATGTGAAAATATACTTAGTAGAATTTTTGGATGTTAAGTTGGTGATTCCCAAACACTTTCTCAATTTCTTTAAAGAATGCTATATTTCTCAACACTCAACACAATTTAATACTAATAAGAGTGAACAACAAAAATTCAAATTGCTTGTTGATTCAAAGTAAAGATATAATTTCCACATCTTGATAAAACCATAGCATGCACTATAGTTAAGCTTGAGATTCTACCCATCATGCTGGAATTTAGGCACACTGATGAAAGATAAAATGCAAAGGGAAAGCTGATTATACCTCTCAGTTCCCCTTTCTTGGGTGACATGATATTGCTCTGGAGTCAATCTTGCTTTTAATTCTTCCTTTGTAAACTGTACAGGAAAACTTTCTGGTCTTTCTTCTCCCATTACCTTAGCTGGCAAACAAATATTAGAAATTTTTAATAAGCAAAGCATAATAATATAAAGAAAAAATTATTAGATTTCTCAACCATCTAGCAATTTAACAACCCATATTCGAAAAAAGGTATCTTGTGCCAAAGCCCTGTGGCCCACAGCTATTTCTGATATTGGCATGCTAGTATACTTTTGTGGTAAGAAAGCCAATTGGCACACATTGGAGTATATTTATGCATATTAGTGCACCACGTGTTTTCTATGGGGTACATATGTGGTGTAATAAATTCATACTTTCTGGTATGGACAACAACTATGATAAAAGCTACTTCTTGTACTGACCCTTTAATATAACATAGTAGCACTCAATTACTAATCCTTTAGTAGATGCTCTGAGCAAAGACAGTCATTACAATAAAGGATTTACACAATTATTGTGCAATTAATAGATTCTCTCAAAAAATCAACTAAATAATAAAGGAATTAAGAAAACCAAAAAATGATAGTTAACTAAAATGAGCAATGCAGCAACGAATGAGAAAAAATGTCGAGCAAAATTTATACTTAAGGTAAATTAAATCAACATTGAGAGTTAAGTATGCGCCATCAAGCACAATATTATACCACACCTTCAATGTTTGTACAAGCGCATGAACCCAAGGCCACACTGTGTGCCATATCCTAGCCGAGAAGTACGCTATCCAGTTTGCAATACAAATTCTAACTAGCAATATTCATTTTTTGGGCTCCTAGTGCTTTAAAATAAAACCAGAATTCATGCTTTTCTAAACGGTATGGTACTTTACAGTCATTGGACAGGATGCATTTGTAACAAATAGTTAGTGTACTTCATTAGGCCTAAGTAAGACTAGAATACATCCATTGAGAACGAACATTGACACAAGTTGATATATGCTCCATTAACCTACCAGATGTTGTTACCATTCTAAGCAAATTCATCCCAAAAACCGCAATGAAGGGCGTAGATAACACAGCAAATTTCCCTCTCACTGTCTTCGTGATGAAATTTTGTTTTCTTCCAGTTGCGGTGCGGAAAATCGCTCTTGGAATCTGTAGCACTAAGGATATGTTTCTAAAGAACATTTTGTCAAAAATGCTTACTACTCACCAGTATCAATAGGTTTTCTCTAATCCTTTTGTTAACCAAATCTACAAATGTTTAGGATTGTTTCCACCAACTGAGAATGGACTTAATTCGAGTGTGGTTCGTCTCGAGACGCTGAATATAGGTGCTCTCTAAAGAGCGTGACAAATAGGTGCTAGGTGACAAATAGGTGCTCTGCGGGATAACACTCACAACTGCGGC